>CANSNZ010000584.1:0-505000 GCA_947646795.1 Beta lomatogona | reverse complement strand
TCCTCATGAACCTCAAAGATAAAATTTAAAATCCATACACTACTCAAGCCTTACGTTTTTAACAACAATACCACTCAAAGTATAGTTCTCTGGAGATTAATTGTAATATAGCAATATGGCAATGATGACAAAGATGTTATGCACTTAATGCATGACCGATTACATAGCTCACGATTGTTGAAAATAAAATGAACCGTAGACACTAATATGTTTATATAATAAGTCAAAAATTCAACATACTCATGTAAACTCATAATATTCATAATAAAACTCATAAAGTTCATAATTAAACTCATAAAAATATGTACTTCAATCTAAAATAACAACCCTAAAAACATGATACTACGCATGCAGGACAATATTTAAAGATCTACATATACACGCACCTTGAAAATTAATAACTACTAGGGAGAAGAGAGAGAAGGTAGGCTAAGAGGGAGAGAGAGAGTTTAAACTTGAGAAATGAGATGTATTCCTCAAATTTGGTGTGAATAATATGATGGGTGGAGGCCCCTATTTATACTAGTTGGATAGGTAGAGTCGTATTAGAGTTAGGAAACTAAAAGATGGGTTTTTGAGAAAAGATAATTAATTTTAGCTAGGATACACTATTTCTTTATGATCATATAGCTAGAATAGAGGAATATCCCATAAGATAAATAGTCTAGATGCTTAAACTAAACAAAAGATAGAAACAAAAAAATAATAAGATTTAGAATCTTGCATAAACACTCACTGGCAGTGGCGTGAGTTATGCGCCGCCGAATTCAACCTTTTTTTTTCTTTTTTTTTTGGTAAATCTTTTGAAATCCTTTTTGAATTTTCCTTTTCAAAATATTTTTAATTTTTCTAAACTAATTACTTGGATTATATTATGTAAACTTTTAGGCCCAATATTTAATTTGGGCTAGAGTCTATTTGAAAAACCCATAATCTATTATAAAAGCCTATTTAAAATCTTTATAATTAATAAAAAGCCTTTTTAGTATATAAAGCCTTTTAAAAATTATAACTAATAACTTACTAAAAATACGGAGTATTACAGACTACCCCCCTTAAAAGAAGTTTCGTCCTCGAAACTTAAAGCAAGCAATGCAAGAGACAAAACAAGTAAAACATATATACTACCAACTTCCTATAAAAGTAAGTTGGCTCACATAATAACTCATAAATAAGTCAAAATTAGGTCAAAAATAGGGTTCTAAGTCAAACGCGCGAAACTCTATCGCACATTGTTCTCTGCAACTCGAGAACATGAAGTTGGAATCGCTCAACAACTTGGGTTTCCCCTCAGTTCTAAAAAAAGGACGTTCTACCCCCCTTAAAAGGAGTTACGCCCCCGTAACTCTACTACTAACCTCTGCAAACAACTCTGGATATTTCTTTCGCATCTCAGCCTCTGCTTCCCATGTTGCTTCTTCAGACTTCTGATTAGACCAGACCGCCTTAACTATTTTAACATCCTTATTCCGGGTACTTCTAAACCTTACTGTCTAAAATCTTAATCGGCCTTTCTTCATAAGACAAGTTCTCATCAATTTGGACTGTTTGAGGTTGCAATACATGCGATTTATTAGGGATATACCGTCTCAACTGAGATATATGGAACACATTATGAACACGACTTAATTCAGTGGGTAGGGCTAGTCTATAGGCCACCTTTCCAACCCTATCCAAGATCTCATATAGGCCTATAAACTTAGGGCTGAGCTTCCCTTTCTTTCCAAACCTCATCACACCCTTCATTGGTGACACTTTCAAAAGCACTTTTTCGCCCACTTCACATTCTTCATTGGTGAAAAGAAGTACTCATTAATAGCTTCGAACCAAAGGCTTGTTATAG
Organism: Beta lomatogona; assembly: GCA_947646795.1. Taxonomy (NCBI): domain Eukaryota; kingdom Viridiplantae; phylum Streptophyta; class Magnoliopsida; order Caryophyllales; family Amaranthaceae; genus Beta; species Beta lomatogona. The sequence goes on along the minus strand of CANSNZ010000584.1, from coordinate 503,157 downwards.
CTTCTGCCAAAAGTTAGACAAAAATCTAGAATCTCGATCAGACACAATATCCTTCGGTACTACATGTAGTCTCAACACATGCTTGATGTAAGCCTTAGCTAATTGATCCTTAGACCATGTTGCCTTCATAGGTATGAACACTGCATACTTGGTCAATCTATCGACAATTACCCATATCGTATCATTCTCAGATTTACCCCTAGGTAAAGCAACAACAAAATCCATTGAAATAGAATCCCACTTCCATCCTGGCACATCTAAGGGTTGGACTTTCCCTTGGGGTCTTTTATGTTAACTCTTCACCTTCTGACACGTTAAACACTTGGAAACAAATTCAGCTATGTCCAACTTCATACGAGCCCACCAGAAATTCTTCTTTAAGTCCTTATACAATTTATCACCCCCTGGGTGCATCGAATATGGGGAATTATGGCCTTCTTCCATGATTTTCAATTTTAAATCTTCGTAAGCTTCAGGTATACACCACCTTCCTTCCATTCTTAAACTTCCATCTTCATGATTTTCGAAATCTCCAACATGACCCTCCCTCACCTTCTCTTTTATATTTTCCATCTTCTCATCTTTTAATTGAGCTTCTTTAATTTGTTCAAACATAGAGGGTTGAATGGTCAATGCACTAAACATTTTCTCTACTTCTCCATATTGCATTACTTCAAGATTCATCTTCTGAAAGTTCACACACAGTTGATCTGCCACCACCATAGTACTTAAGATATGACTTGTCTTCCTACTCAAGGCATCTGCCACTACATTGGCTTTCCCTTCATGGTATTGGATATCCAAATCGTAGTCATTTATGAATTCTAACCATCTTCTTTGCCTCATATTCAAGTCCTTTTGGGTGAAAATGTATTTCAAACTCTTGTGATCTGTATATATCTTACATGTCACCCCATACAAATAATGGCGCCAAATCTTTAAAGCAAAGACTATTGCGGTCAACTCTAGGTCATGAGTAGGGTAGTTGACATCATATAGCTTTAGTTGCCTTAACGCATAAGCAATGACTCTCCTATTTTGCATTAGGACGCACCCTAGACCATGTTTAGATGCATCACTATATACTTCATAAGTATCGCTCCCATCAGGTAAGGATAACACAGGGGCTGTGGTTAATCTTTATTTTAGGATGGTGAAGGCCTTTTCACATTCCGGGCTCCAAATAAACTTGGACTCTTTCTTCATAAGGTTAGTCATGGGTCGGGCTATTTTGGAGAAATCCTTAACAAAATGTCTGTAGTAACCTGCCAGGCCTAGGAAACCTCTTATATCAGTCACATTCTTTGGAGTATGCCATTCACTAACGGCTTCAATCTTTGCTGGATCAACGGCAACACCTTCCTTGGAAACGACGTGGCCCAGAAATGCCACTTTTTCCAACCAAAACTCACACTTCGAAAACTTTGCATACAATTGCTTCTGTTGGATTGGTGACAAAATTATTCGGAGATGTTCCTCATGCCCTTCCCTATTCTTAGAGTAAACCAATATATCATCTATAAATACCACCACAAATTGGTCTAAGTATGGCTTAAAAATTCGGTGCATGAGATCCATAAATACTGCTGGCGCGTTAGTCAACCCAAAAGGCATCACTGTAAACTCATAATGACCATAACGCGTCCTAAAAGTGGTCTTAGGAATGTCCTTATCAGCAATTCTTAACTGATGATACCCCGACCTTAAGTCAATCTTTGAGAAAATTCCGGCCCCCTTCAGTTGGTCAAACAAATCACCGATCCTTGGAAGAGGATACTTATTCTTGATGGTCACTTGGTTTAACTCATGGTAGTCGATACATAACCTTAGACTACCATCCTTCTTCTTCACAAACAAGACAGGCGCACCCCATGGGGATACACTGGGCCTTATGTAACCCTTTTCTAATAACTCTTCCAATCGGGTCTTCAGCTCATTCATCTCTGCTGGAGCCATACGATATAGGGCTTTGGATATTGGCCCAGTTCCAGGCATTAAGTCTATAGTGAACTCCACTTCTCTTATTGGAGGCATTCCAGGGATTTCTTCAGGAAAGACATCCTGAAATTCATTAACTACATGAATATTCTCCATCTTCTCTTCTTCTACCTCCAACTTTTGTATACTACACAAGTACAATGGATACCCCTTTCTTATACAGTTCTTGAGCTGCATAGCGGAAATCATTCTTGGACTGGGCTTCTGATTGATTTTTCTGTAGGTTATTTTGACTCCTTTTGGACCTTTCAAGGTCACTTTTTGGGCTCTGCAGTCTATTTGGGCTTTGAATTTCCCTAACCAATCCATTCTCAAAAAACATCTAGGTCATCTAATTCAAATTCAATTAAGTCTGAAGGAAAATTTGCCCCTACTATAGTCACTAAAACATCTCTATGTAATTTAGAAACATCAATGACTTCTCCAGAAGGTATAACTATATCCATGTTTATAGGTTCGGGTTTTCCCAACTTAAGTTTTTCCACTAAGGTTTTGGAAATAAAAGAGTGAGAAGCTCCTGAATTAAATAAAATCTTAACTGGAATAGAAGAGATGAAGAAAGTACCAGTCACTACGCCTGTCGTCGTTTCAGTCTCACGATTGCTCATGACAAACACTCGACCTTGATTGTTCGCCTTAGCCTGATTGTCTCCTCCATTCCCATTCTTAGGAGGAACACGGTTATTGGTCACTGACTGCTGCTGGGGTCCTTTGCTCCCATTACCTCCCTGATTCTGGGTTGGCTTAGGATTTGCTGATGTTGAGTCTTTCTGGAAGCACTCATATTCTCTATGGCCTAACTCGCTGCACATCCTACAAGTTACCAGATTTCCTTCACAGTCCTTCCCTGGGTGGTTTTTTGGGCATCTTTTACAGTAGTAGACTCTCCTAGACTTTCCATTTTTAGACTGACTACGATTGTTGTTATTCCCATTGCTTTTGTAATCTTTTCCTTGCTTGAATCCCCCATTAGTCTTTTGTCGCTTGTCTCCACCTTGGAACCCATTACTAGACCCCTTCCTTTTATCTTCAGGATTTGCTTCTATCTCTCTTCCCTTGATCCCGAATAGATGGGCAGCTCTCCCATACACTTCATCTAGGCTATCAAAATTAGCCCCTCCCAATTTCCCTTGAATGGACAAGGTCAACCCTTGCTCAAATCGTTGAGCCTTCAAAACTTCAGTTGGAACCACTTCAGGTGCAAACCTCATTAACTCTATGAACTTAGAATAGTACTCATTGACAGTCATGGTCCCCATCCTAAGGTTTGTAAACTCTAGGCACTTCTTTTTCCTTAAGTGAGGTGGGTAAAACTTAGCTCTCAAAGCTTCCTTAAATTGTTCCCATCCAAAATCTCCTTGAGTCGTTAAAGACTCCTTCCTTTGAGACCACCATAAATCAGTTTCCTCCCTTAGGTAGTATGTAGCATTGTTGATCTTTAACTCATCGGTGCACTGGACAGCAGTAAACAACTTATCAAACTCCCTAATCCAGTTCTCAAGACTGGCTGGGTCCTCTTTTCCATCATAGACAGGTGGATTTCTAGAGGCTACTTTCTTAAACACATCACCAGCTAGGTCAGGTTCTTGTTGACGGTTCAGCTGAGTAGTCATAGCCTTAGCCAAATTCTTGGTCAGAGAAGTCAACTCCTTAAGAGTTGCTCGAGTCTTAGATCTACTTTCGGGTCTACTTGCCATTTCTTCCTGGGTAAGAAACAAATAGGTACTACTTATTAAGTCATCCTACTAAATTAGTAAATCATACAACAATCATGATTCATAATATGATTGACATCAAGCACATAACATGAAAAAGGAAACTAAAATTTCATTTATTAAACTTCCTTAAAAAGGAATTCTAACATATTTAAAGAGTAGTAGTCTAATTCCAGAACTGCTAATTATTTAAACTACTAACAACTACTAAAATATCTAAATATTTTCCTAAAATTTTATAAATAGTAAAAATCAGATAAATCGAAGTCTGAGTCATTTTGATCTTCTGCTTCAACATTAGCTTGGTGTCTCAACCATTCATCTTCAGACATAGGGTGATATCCCGAAGATGATGAAGGTTGCTCTGAATATTGGAGGGTTCAGGACTAGTAGTAGATTCATGATAGGAGTGGCTCGGAGTTTGATATGCATTAATCATGTCTTGGGCTTCCTGTTGCTCTTTCCACAATTCAGCATATCGGAGGTCAAATATGAAATAAGGTACGGTAGCTAGCCAGATTCCTTCTTGGTAATGATCCCTCATGTTGGGCATTCCATCCGATAATTGCAATACATTATAATACTTATTGAATAACCAATGATACGCTTCAAGGTAAGGTAAGTGTTCTAGAAGCAGAGCAGTTGTTGGTCCATGGTTGTAAAATTGTTGGTATCCTTGTTTTATTAGAAAGTTTGCATACTTCAGAATAGCACGCACATAATCAGTCACAGTTTCTGCATCTCTTTTGACTAGAATGGGTACGAAAAATGGACTATGACTTGTCATACTGAATCTGTGGTAAATTTATAAATAGTAAGTACCACGTATATTGTCATCAAGACAATTAAATCTCCTTCCTTATGAAAATTTAATAACATTCTCACATTTAGCTAGACAAAAATGTCATACAATTATTCATAATAATAATGCGAGTGTAGATAAGGAAACAAAAATTCAAAAAATCAAAGTCTATCATCTTATTCTACTTATGCACATAAAATGCTAAAACTTTTCTTGCCAAAATGATTTTTTCAACCTTTTGTTTTTCCAAATTTGTTTTATAATGAGTACTTGATTCATGACAAAGAATAGTCGGGCCAATGAATTTCCTAGGAAAGAGTTGGTTACACGCAACGTTGGTGAGAGCCCAAGCCTTTCCTTGCCAGAAACATTGCCAACCCAACTTATCCAAATCAATCGTTTTTCCTCAAATAATAAAATAGATTTTTATGCATATTTAATATAAATATGAAAAGAATGCGAAACTCTCTAACCTATATGCCTATCCTTAAGTCAACCCATTAATTTTAGATTCCAGTTTCATATCCCCAGGCTTTTAAACTGATACCACTTTTGTAACACCCTCAAATTTCTCTCTTTTTGAAGAATATATTTTAATATAAAACACTTGAGAAACTTGAGAGTATTACCGCCACGTGATAACGTTAAAGGCTAAAACTACTAACTACTAAATTAACAATGCAGCGGAAACTAATAATAATAACTTCTCTTTATTGATAATATAAAAACTTTACTATTCAACTATGACAATAATGAAATCTATAATAAAATAAAATAGTAACTCCTAGCTTAAGTCTTATTCCTCACTAGCTCCCCCATGTGAAATATGCATCAAATCAACCTGTAAATTCTGCTCACCAAAAGGGTCATCACAGGGACAAAGCCATAAAACAAACAAACAAAACGCGTGTCAGTAAAAATACTGAGTACATGTATATGCGGAAATTTAAATACTTTATTAAACATTCAAAATATTTCTATAAACCTTACTTGGATACTTGTAATTAATACTTGTATAATATAAGGTATATAACTTTAATAAAATCCTTTTTCCTTGCCTAGGTACATTTCCTAAAGTGTGCACACCCCCCAAGTTTAGTATTCCTTAATGAGTCTATGACGAGGGGAACTACCTTGTCCACATGACTTATACAAAATGTACATAGGTAAATAATATAATGGCTACCGTTCTTGCTAATAAATAACAAGCCGTTGCCAGGATAAATAAATAATAGCTACCGTTCTTGCTAATAAATAACAAGCTGTTGCCTCTTTATATTTGTGATCATAAAAGATCATAAAACTAATAAAAATCCTTCGAAAAATAATCCTCCTTTAAGAATAATAATTCTTAGCCATATAAAGGCAAAAAATAACTTGTTTATGATATCCTCTTGAAAAGCATTTATAATAATACAAATAAGAATAATTATTATATAACGCTAATAATAATAAAGTTAATAATTTCGTTCTATGCGATAATCATCCTCATGAACCTCAAAGATAAAATTTAAAATCCATACACTACTCAAGCCTTACGTTTTTAACAACAATACCACTCAAAGTATAGTTCTCTGGAGATTAATTGTAATATAGCAATATGGCAATGATGACAAAGATGTTATGCACTTAATGCATGACCGATTACATAGCTCACGATTGTTGAAAATAAAATGAACCGTAGACACTAATATGTTTATATAATAAGTCAAAAATTCAACATACTCATGTAAACTCATAATATTCATAATAAAACTCATAAAGTTCATAATTAAACTCATAAAAATATGTACTTCAATCTAAAATAACAACCCTAAAAACATGATACTACGCATGCAGGACAATATTTAAAGATCTACATATACACGCACCTTGAAAATTAATAACTACTAGGGAGAAGAGAGAGAAGGTAGGCTAAGAGGGAGAGAGAGAGTTTAAACTTGAGAAATGAGATGTATTCCTCATATTTGGTGTGAATAATATGATGGGTGGAGGCCCCTATTTATACTAGTTGGATAGGTAGAGTCGTATTAGAGTTAGGAAACTAAAAGATGGGTTTTTGAGAAAAGATAATTAATTTTAGCTAGGATACACTATTTCTTTATGATCATATAGCTAGAATAGAGGAATATCCCATAAGATAAATAGTCTAGATGCTTAAACTAAACAAAAGATAGAAACAAAAAAATAATAAGATTTAGAATCTTGCATAAACACTCACTGGCAGTGGCGTGAGTTATGCGCCGCCGAATTCAACCTTTTTTTTTTTTTTTTTTTTGTAAATCTTTTGAAATTCTTTTTGAATTTTCCTTTTCAAAATATTTTTAATTTTTCTAGACTAATTACTTGGATTATAATATGTAAACTTTTAGGCCCAATATTTAATTTGGGCTAGAGTTTATTTAAAAAACCCATAATCTATTATAAAAGCCTATTTAAAATCTTTATAATTAATAAAAACCCTTTTTAGTATATAAAACCTTTTAAAAATTATAACTAATAACTTACTAAAAATACGGAGTATTACACAACTGGTCGCTTCTCTAGTTGAAGTATCGAGCCCTTTTTTTGTTGACTTTCATTAATGAAATTTTAAACTAATTTTGTTTTAAAACGGCATAGTTAAGATTGAGTACTGGGGGGTAGTGTTTAGAATTGAAAGGTGTTTAATCAAAAGGTAGTAGTATACTCTTGTAATTCATGCACTAATTAAATTTTAGAATTTGGGAGAATGAGAGCCATTAAAGGGATGCAGTTTCCGGTATAGAAATATGAAGAGACAACTGTCATGGACAAGCATGCGTGTTGTTTTACACGTTTAGAGCTGTCATGGACAACTTTTCAATTTCCCAAAAAGCAAATTAATGGGTTAATGGTATTCAACCTTTGTGCCTCATGATCATTAGGTGCGTGGTTTTACCAGTGCTCCAAACATTTTCCTTGTGTCAATAGTTCAATGAACAAAATAAAACATAAATTCGGGGCCCCTGTTTTTTGGGGGACTTGTGCTGTCGCCCCTTATTGCGCGGGCCAACAAGATGCATCTTTCTTTTAGGGAGCTCATTTCCTTAGTTACTCCACAGTTAAGCGTGCTTGGTTGGGAGTAGTCCAGGGATGGTTGACCTCCTCAGAAGATTCTCAGGGTGCGCATGAGTGAGGACAAAATGCGCCGGAAGAACTTGTGTTGGTTATTCAGAACAGTTGTTGGCCCTGAATGCACATTGGTGACGATATACTCAACTCCGTATGGTTTGGGTGTTACAAATGGTATCAGAGCAACCCTACGACCGTGTGTTGGGGGGACCCTAAGGCAGAATATTAGGAGTCCTCAGGCGCCTAGTGGGGGAGGATTATGGGGCTGCATTGTCATAAGGAGCGACCTAGAGGTCGTCAGACCGAATATCTGGAGTCTCCGACGATCAGTCTTCAGGCTGGGGCGACCCACATGCCGTATGCCGAATATGTGGAGTCCTCAGGCGCAACGAGGGTGTTACTGTTCTCAAGTGGGGGGCGGTATGTAATACCCCTCATGATTGCTTTAAAGAGATTTAGCAGGCTACTCATTCCAACAAGATGCATCTTTATTTGAAGGAGCTCATTTCCTTAGTTACTCCACAGTTAAGCGTGCTTGGCTGGGAGTAGTCCAGGGATGGGTGACCTCCTCATAAGTTTCTCAGGGTGCGCATGAGTGAGGACAAAATGCGTCGGAAGAACTTATGTTGGTTATTGAGGACAGTTGTTGGCCCTGGATGCGCATTGGTGACGATATACTCGACTCCGTATGGGTCGGGTGTTACACCCCTGCATCTAATCATTTATCACTTGGTATCTGGACATAATTTGCTTCACACTAGGACATAACACACATAATTCTATGTATACGTTGTGTAATAGATGGTCTTAAAAGAGACGCAAAGTAAGTGAAACAACTAATAATAAAATGAGAGAGTAATAAGAAAGATGTGAAAAGTAAAATTTTTTACTAGTTCATTGTCCTTATCATTATAGGGGTGAAAGTTCGGTGTACCGTCTGGTTATAGGCTTAATTCAATCAGACTCAAACAAAATTTGGATTTTGATTTTCCAATCCAAATCCAAACCAATTAGAGTTTGAGTCCAAACCAATCCAGTTCGAATTTTCAGACATTAGATTGGATCAGATTCGAATTGTCCAATTTTTTAAGACTCTATTTTTATGATGAAATAAATTTGGCGTGAGTATAAAAATAAACTGTTCGATAATAGTTCAATCCAAGCATCATAAATCAGTTAAGCCCAATCATAAATATACAATATAGGACCTATTACTATTTGTTTATTTTGGATTTCTGGATCCAATTACCCTTAATCCAATTTAATCCGTAAATCTGATTTTTCAAAAACGCCGAATTGCATCCAATCCGAACATAGTTTGAGTCCAATCCGAATTACTTATTCGGTTCGAATTAGATTGGGTATTTTGATTTTTATCCGAATAACTTTCACCCCCTACTTATCAAGTTTGAGCAATGTATGCTCCATTAAACTTTTCACAGCCTACAAGAGACATTTAAATAATTATAATTTTATTAAGCATTAGCAAAAATTATGAAATAGAAGATATATTTTGATAATACACTATTGGAATGCCTTGAATTTGAAGTCTGGCGCTTTGAACAACTAATCCAACATGGGGTACAGGGGTGAAACACCCTGATTTGGGGTTCGGGGCCGAGCAACACCCTTAAAACTTATAATATATAGGATTTTTTAACTGCAATAATACAAATTTTGGCCGGTTCCCCAACAATAATACAAACTTTGGATTATAATTTAATAATACAAACTTTGTAACAAAATTCCTGGAGTAGGGCAAGATGACTTGCAACTTGAATAACAGGTACAAAAAATCAACTTTATTCTTTCAAATCAGCCAATCAAATAAAGACACGTGTCCTAGTGAGTGTCACGTCAGCTTATTTACCTCCTAGAACAAGTTAACAACCGGTATTGCCCTACTGGAGGAATTTTGGGCAAAAGTTTGTATTATTTAAAAAAAATCAAAAGTTTGTATTATTGCGAGAGAACGGACAAAAGTTTGTATTATTCTAGTTAAAAAATCCGATATATGGGCTTTGCTTTTCGTTTTTATGTTTTGGGTCCTATTTTTGGCCTATTTCGTTTAGGCTAATTAAACGGGTTCTATATAAACATTCTAATTAACTTTTGTCAAAAATGATCCCAAGTTTGGACCATCTTCCACCATTAATTCCATTTTTCTTTTATCCGAGAATAATCCTAGGTTGGCATGCTGTCTTCCCATATTGGTCTCCTTCCTTTGGTGACCTGCTCAACAAGTAAAAATTTCATGGAGCCCACTATATTTTTTTTTATTTAAATGTTGATCCATTTTTGTCAAAAAAAAAAAGAAAAAAATTAAATGAAAGGGAAAGAACAGGTGCTCACTTGAAAAAAAAAAATAGTAATGCAAAACAAACTTGTACAACAACAAAAATCTAACAACAAACCCACTCATAAACTCTTAGATTCGTGGCCTCATGCAATCATTACCAAACTCATAAATTTCAAAAATTCAAACCAACAAAGAGATATAATTAAAAATTAAAATATAATTTACATTATAAAAAACTTAAACCAAAAGAGATATAATTAAAAATAAATAAATTTATACGTGAGACCTACGACTTTTACCTACTAAGCAGGTTATCCTTGGAGTCGGACCAATATTGGAAGATAACATGCGAACTTGGGATTATTCAAGGAAAAACGATACTTGAGACTTATAGTGGAAGACGCCCCAAACTTCGGATTATTTTTGACAATTTTTCCATTAACTTTTGCCCCCATTACTATGTAATTTGTACTCTCTCTCCACAAAGATAATAAAATAGTTTTTGTCGTGTCTGTGAACATAGCTAACACATTGTTAGTAAATCACGTTAAATCTGCGTGTTGATTTTCTTGTACTTCTTCTATTGTTTATTGCATTGGTTATAATATATACGATCTTAATAATATCTTATTTGAATATATATTTTTCTAATTTATTGATGAGAGTGGATGGTTTTTAAAAACCTATAAAAATGCAATAGAGTATACATTTAGAAATAAAGAATATACATGCAAATTTAACCACTCACCCTCCAATAATTTTCCACCCTTAAAATAAGGAAGGAAACTGGCATCATCAACAAACCGAGGATTGGTGTTTCAGGATAGGTGTAAAAGCACCAATATCAAGCTTCCACGAGCATCCCCTCTCCTCCTAGTTATTGTATGGACGCCTATTTAACGGCTTGTATGGATTCTTAATTTCGTAATGTAAGCACTCTTGTTCACCAAAAAAAAAAAAAAAAAAAAAAAAAGCTTCCACGAGCAAACGATGGAGATTGGAGAATACTATAATATAATAATTGCTTACTTCTACAAAATTGTCCATCTCCTGAAACTAGGAGTTTTTTTTTCTATTCAGTAATAAGTAAAAATGTTATTTTTTATTATTTACTTCTCATGATTGTTAAGATTTCGTAAATCTTGATATAGATTTTCTCATACAGATCTAATAGTATGGTATTTGGCATCATTTTTGAAGTAACGTAGGGCCATCTATTAATTAAGAGTAAGACACCACTTATGCTCTTGTTTCCACGTTATGGTTAATAACACAAGAAGTCCTTTCTTCTCATATGTACGATCGGTTATAAGGAATATAAAAATTAGTCTAAGGGCCAGAATATAGAGGACCAAGCGAAGAATTGATCAGGCTTCAGATGATCAAATCATCTACATGGACTCTACCGAGGCAATGAAGGCAATTGCAGAATCAAAGAAAAGAGATTGCGGAAGTGATATTCAAGTATATATGCTAAAAAATCAAGCAAAACTTGGTCTAGTGGTAAAAGTTGGGCCTTATGACTTTAAGGTAATGCGATCAAACCCCACTAGGGGCTCTTTGGGGGTGAGGTTTCCCTTACCATCCCTCTTCCCTCCAAGGAGTCTGACCTGTCAACCTAGCTGATTTACCTGTGCGAGGTGTCAGCAGTGGCGGATCTATGCTTAGTCACAGGTGGTCACGTGACCAACTAATAATTTGGGAAAAAAAAATTCAAAACTTACAGCAAAACATTTTCTCTCTCCTGACAAAGACACTCCACTTTCCCTCTCACGTCTCTTCTCTTCCTCTCTCCTTTAACCTCAAGCTCCTCAACTAAAATTCTTGATTTCTTTTACATGAATCTCGTTTTTGTTTCAAATCTTCAACTAAAATTATCATCTCGCCTTGATCTACCAATTGATATCCGTTTTACCTTTTTTAGAGATAAAAATTTTTCATTCAAAACCCTAGAATTTGGGAAAAACCTCGTGTGTTGGTGAATGGTGATTCAAAATTGAAATGTTGTGTTTTCTCTTAGACTCCATGTTGGTGAATGCTTTTTTTTTTTGTTTAATTTTGGGCTTTTTGTTATGAATTTTGATTTTCGTGGTTGAAGTTTTTGTTGAATATTGAGTTTCAGATTTGCTTCGTTTATTGTATTTTTTTTAAAATAAAAATTTCGTTGTGATTTTACTGCAAATTTTGTTTTTTTAAAATAAAAATTTCGTTGCCGTTTCAGGATTTTAGTTTAAATGCCACATGATTGGGAAGATTTTATGTCTTATTGATTTTGGAACACCTCTTTGTAGTTTTGAAGGGACCGGCGAGATGATTTCTATAAAGATTGGCATTATAGGAACTTAGATTTAGTGCTTTAATGAATTGGAAGAAATTCCGTCCTTGCTTTTCGAGTACCTTTCTGTTGAGCTTAATTTTGAAGGGAATGACGAGATTATTCTTATAATGATTGGCATTACAGATACTTAGTTTCAGTGCTGTAGTGATTGAGAAGAAATTTTGTCTTATGGCTTTTGGGACACCAATCATGTTTAGGAGGTTAATTTCGAGGGGAATGAGGAGATAATGTGGTGAGAAGTGGAAATCTTTGACTGATGCTGTAAGAGTGTAAGTTCGATAACAGTTTTGTATAGTTAATTTAAGTTTGTCGGTGTATTGGATCAAACTGAATGTTGAATTGTTATTGATTTCAGAAGGCTCCTTACATCCAGAAAGCCGAAAAGAAGAAGGTTGATTCTGAGAAGAGCATGAACACCTACAACAAGAAATTGGTATAATTCTGTCATTTAGAACTTAATACTGAAATCATTGTTGTTGTTTTGAATGATGTAGTAATTGTATTGTGATTTAGGAATTAGTAATTATGTGATTTAGCTATTTAGGATTTCATTGAATTAATGATGATGTATGATGTACATATTGGATGGCCTTTTCAATTGACTTGTTTAATCTAATTCAAATTATTAATTTAATTTTCAGAATAAAATGAGAGGGATATTTCAAGTTTTTTTTTTGCTAAAAAGAATGAATATTTATTGTTGTTGGAAACTTTATGATTTTTTTAAATACATTGGTCATTGGTTGTACTGAGGTGTGACCAACTATTGTCAAATTCCTGAATCCGCCACTGGGTGTCAGTTCAGTAGGGTCCTTCAACTTACCTAACTAAAAAAAAGTATATGTACTAAAAGTTGTCATATGATGTTAGCGAGCTACTTTACTTATGCTTGATTGATTTTTTAAGATGCAATAATAACTCACTAGTCACCGCTTTACTTGTGCATCATCATACTCTTCTATTATGATTTCATGAATAACCCTTATGCGAGCATAATTGTTGTCCCACATTCAATAAGTAGATAAATCTATAAATTTGAAGAGTTTCTCATCGATCCTATTGTCAATATGGTTTCGGAATGACATCTTCTTTGGACATATAAGTTGTTCAAACTAATCTCAGCTTCTCAAACAAATGCATTTATGCATAGGTCATTTATTATGGTATAGAGCCCAGGATTTGAAAATATTTGACACGAGCTTAGATAGTATTTCGAGGGAACTTTTTTTTTTTTGGTAAAATGAAGAATCTCTGAGCTGCCCTCGCACAGGGCGTGACTCAAAGGCCCAGCTGCCCAAGTACTTGAAAGGAGGGGGAAATGGTAAGGGAAATCATGTTCTAAGTGTCCCTCATTTGATAGGATTTGAACACCTATGACCTAATCTTGATGTTATGAGGTGAAATCTCCACTAAGTAAGTCAAACCAAATTTGGTATTTTGAAGGAACTAACATGCAATATTTTGGAGAAACTAACTTGAGATACTAGCAAAGAAGATCGATTACATTAATTATATGATTCGGTAGTCCGTAGTTGGTAATGAATTTGAGGCTATAACTTTTCTTCGTAAAAGTTTGTTCCTCTGTGGAAATAAGTGTGGACTTAGAGCATGTGCAGCGTGACAAAACAAAGATACACATACACTTGAACTACCTTCTTTTTCCATTTTTAAAATCTTTAATATGGCCATGAACTAGCGCAAAAATAGATCCCTAGTCACTAACCTCAAAATTTCACTGGACCGACATCCTCCATTAAATTAAAACAATTAACACTTATAGACTAATTTAATTATTTTAGGCAAAAATCCACGACTAGAAAGGCTAAAAGCAATAAACAAGTTCAAGAATCTTGAGACTAAGAAAATAATGAAAACAAAAGGTCGTGTTAAAAAATTCCCAATGCCTCTAAATAATTTTATTATAGAATTTATCCCGTATGCCTACAAATTGAACAGAATACTCATTGCCAAACAAAACGCCAAAAAGTTTAAGTAATATTAGGCCGCATTTAGCATTCCAATACGCCTATTTTTTTGACGCTTAATTTGTGGGAAGTACCATTAACAAGCAACATGCCACACTTACGAATTATTGACATCAAATTTGCTGATAGAGCAACAACGGTCTGAAATTTAAGCGACCCAGGTGTTTATTTAGTTAGGATCAGGTGACGAGGATAAAACCTTTTTTAGAAGGAAAACTAGTTAATACTAGATGTGATATTATCATAACACAAATTCTTGGAAAAGACTGTCTCACGTTAGTCTTAACGTAAAACCTGTTCAAGTCCAAGAAATATATGTTTTTCAAAAATGGACCGCGTCTCGCAAATTCTCATGATAATATTTTGGGCGAATTAATTAGTTAATATTTTTGGCGAATTAGTTAAGTATTTTAGCACAATAGTTTACAGCTGGTAATCTATATGTAGACTTGCATTTTTTTTAGTTAAAGTATCCAGTACATTAGTTAGTGTTGTTCTATAATTAGTTAAGATCTATTGAGCATTATTTAGCTTCCAATATAAACGAAGAAATAACTTTTTTATAAATCTAAAATGTCAAATACAAAAGAAAACCTGAAAAAGAACTTAAAACAACCTAACTTTTGTAGTAATTGTACCAATTTCAGTTTGATTCTTGGAATTTGTTTTTTTAGTCTTCTCAAAATGACTTTTCTTCCTTGCACTTATTCTCTTTGTTTTTGCACGATCCGAATCTAAAATAACCAATGTAGTTGTACTTGATGAGCATTGTTCTTCTACAATTGGTTTTGTAGCGAAGACTTTGTTTATACTTGCAACAATATTTTTGTAGACTTCTTGCAGTACCTTTCTTGCATCTTTATTATCTTGACTTTTGAGAATGAGATTGTAGAACTTTCTTGTGGTTTCATATCGCTGTGGGGTTACGTTTTTGTAACTGCTCTAGAGATTTCTCTATCCATTTCTTTTTTCTACACTTTGCTCTTTGCAAATCTAGTCAACCTTTTAATTTGCACATGTACGGGTATTGTTGTGATTGAACGCTGTGCATGATTCTCAAGGCATGAGAACATAACAATCCTGGCAGCATAATTTTACAGCATATTATTTAACTATTAAGGATAAATTAATAACTAATAACATTTACGTATTAGTTATGTTTTTCATATAAACAGTTGAACTTTCGAATGCAAAAGTTAAGTTTTCGGTAGGAAAAGTGATCTAACCTGTTTCTTCAAAGTTTTTGCAAGTGCAATTTATCATCTGATCCTGGGCAATATATATTACCTTTGTGATAAAGTTGTGTCAAACTCTTCTTTCACTTCATATATGATAGACATCTTGTCAGGTAAAACAACAACAAAGTAAGTGTTTGTGGACATTGTCATTGCAATCTCGTGCTCAAATATTTTACTTACATTCAAATTAAACAACGAATTCAAGTTGTAGGCAGAGAATGGAGGAGGAAAACAGTGCAGGTTTTAGGGCATCTCGATGGATTAAAGAAGAAAGATTGAATGATTTATGCGTGATACTGAAACTAGGGCCAATAAAATGCATTATAATATGGTTCTATGATATAACTAATATACTTCACCACTTAACTAATATAATTCAATGCTTAACTAATTCATCCTGAAACAACTTAAGGCTAGCGTAACTAATAGGTTCAAGCGCTTAACTGATTTCGCTGCTGGTTTGATGCACACGCGTGATGTCAGCATGACATCAGCTGGTCTCACGTTAACACTAACGTGAGACCGTCTCTTAAAAAACGGACTCATATCATAATTTTGCAAAATCTGTACTATGTTAGGTAACTTTTTTTTCTTGAAATGGAAAGGTGTACAAGTTAGGAAAGTAAGTAACTTATTAAGGCCCCGTTCTTTTGGAATGAGAGAAACTGAACTAAACTGAACTGAAATTAATAGAATTTTTAAACCAAAAATTCAATTCACCTTATCTGCACAATCTATTTCTCCTTTACCAAAAAAATCCCAAACTAGCTATGCTTGACCCTAATTGGTATATTGCCATGACTGACGAATATAATGCTCTTATTAACCAGCATACGTGGGATCTTGTTCCTCGCCCTGAAGGGGTGAATGTTATTCGATGTATTTGGTTGTTTCGACATAAGTACAGGGAAAATGGTGATTTGGAGCGACATAAGGCTCGGCTTGTAGCCAACGGCATGTCCTAACAGGTGGGTCTTGATTGTGATGACACTTTTAGTCCTGTTGTGAAACCCGCCACTATTCGCACAATTCTAAGTATTGCTATGGGTAGAAGCTGGCCTATTCACCAACTTGATGTTAAAAATGCTTTTCTCCATGGTGACTTGAAGGAAACAGTTTATATGCATCAATCTCCGAGTTTTATTGATCCCTCTGCTCCTCATCATGTATGCCTCCTTCGCAAGTCTCTTTATGGTCTTAAACAAGCCCCTCGAGCCTAGTATCAGCGCTTTGCTTCTTTTCTCATTCAGATTGGTTTCACATGCAGCAAGAGTGACCCCTCTCTATTTATTAATCGTCATGGCCATGACACTGCTTATCTTCTCTTATATGTTGATGACATTGTGTTGACTGCATCTACAGATCACTTGAAGCATCAACTCATTGCCATCCTTGAGTCTGAGTTCTCCATGACTGATTTGGGTAAGTTGAGCTTCTTTTGGGCATAACTGTCACTCGCACTCCCCAAGCCATGTTTTTGTGTCAGAAAAAGTATGCTGAGGAAATTGTTTCACGTGCCAAAATGCGTAACTGCAAACCTGTCTCAACTCCAGTGGATTCCAAATCCAAACTTAGTGCTCATGATGGGGAGCCTGTTCTTGATCCCACCTTGTATCGCAGTCTTGCCGGGGCCCTTCAGTACCTCACATTCACTCGCCCTGATATAGCATATGCCATTCAGCAGGTTTGTCTTTTCATGCATGCTCCTAGGGAGCCTCATTTTAACGCCCTTAAACGTATCATTTGGTATGTTAAAGGCACTTTGGACCATGCATGGCCTTCATCTATATCCTTCTGCTCCTACTCGATTAATCACCTACACTGATGCTGATTGGGGTGGTTGTCCTGACACCCGCCGCTCTACTTCTGGGTACTGTATTTTCTTGGGTGATAATCTTGTCTCATGGTCCTCTAAATGGCAGGCTACTTTATCTCGATCGAGTGTCGAGGCCGAGTATCGCGGAGTTGCTAATGTTGTTGCGGAAACTTGTTGGCTACGTAATCTACTTCTGGAACATTATTGCCCCCTTTCTCGGGCCACTCTAGTCTATCGTGATAATGTCTCCGCTGTGTATCTATCTCACAATCCTGTCCAGCATCAACGTACTAAACATGTGGAGTTAGACATTCACTTTGTACGCGAGAAGGTCGCTCTTGGGCATGTTCGAGTTCTTCATGTTCTTTCTGCTTATCAGTATGCTGACATTTTCATTAAAGGCCTTCCTAGACAACTCTTTCTTGACTTCAGATCCAGTCTGAGCGTCCGGCCTCCTCCCACTCTGGCTGCAGGGGTGTGATAGAGAATATGTAAATATTCTCTTCTATGTATATCAAGATATGTTTAGTGTAATCAGGGCCGGCCCTGAGCCTAGGCGGGGAGTGCGACCGCCTAGGGCCCAGGCCTGGCAGGGGGCCCAAAAGGAAAATGGTAAATACGTTGTGCAAGCAGCAATAAGTCAAGAGAAGATTTGCGCTATTTAACTAATTACTAGTGTGTGGCCCGGGCGATGCCCCGGCTCCATACATTGAGTACTTTATTTTTTATTTGCATTTGAGAAAGTTTCAAACTCTTTTTTTCTGTCTTTTTTCTTTAATTTTTCATATTTAAATGAGGGATTTATATATTAATATGGAGATATATCTCATACCTCATTGCTAGTTAAGATGGTAATGAGTGAGATTTTCAATTAGGAGGTCTAGTGTTCGAATCCTCCTCCATGCATTTTGATTCTTAGTTGAATGGATAATAACATAATGCAAGAAAAAAGGGAGGGGTGACACGTGGCACGTCAACTTTCTTATGAACGCTTTTTAATATATTAGTATAGATTCTTCAATTTCCATTGAGAAATAATGGTAACTAATTTCTGCATCCTCCCTCTTTAATTCTCTTCAAATTCCGAAGTTCATGTTTCCAATAAACGTATTTATAACCGTATGACTCTACTCTTTTGCTCTCCCAAATTTGATTTTCCAGTTTCCGACTAATATTTCCTGAATTAAAGGAAACTAAGCAACTTTGAAGAAAATAAAAAATTTTGGTTTTTCTGGACTTTAGTTTTTTTTTTTTGGCATTGCTTTCTCTGTATTTCATCTCTTTCCTGCAAACTGTGGCAACTACTAAGGTACTTTTTTCTCCTCGTTTGTCTTTGTTCTCAGAAACAATAATATAATGTAATTACATTAGAGTGAGACTTTGCTTTAAAAAAAAGTTAGAGGAGTCATATTTGTGACTTTGTGTTAAGTAACTTAGTAGGCGCATGATTGACTAGTATTAAGATGAGGTTTTATATTGCCTAAAGAACACTGGTGCTACTGTTTTTCTAATATTCCTTAAATATTTGGTTTATTGTTATAATATGTTGCTATAATATTAAATATAAAGAGTTAAAAGAAAGAAAAAGAACATAATAAACATGCTCATAAATTTTTCGAATTGCAGTAAGACGTAGTTCGTTCATTTTACAATAGTTGCAATATTATGAGTTTATGACATTTCTTCTATTTATATACTAAATTTGACCATATTTATTTACTTATGTACAAAATAAAAATGATATTATGTTTATTTTGTTGGATTATCTCAATACATATCTTCTGAGTATATATTAGCTTTTCTATTTTTTTTTTATGATTACTAGGATTAGATAGTGAAGGTTATCAATGCTTAGAATCATGTATAGCAAGCATAATATAGTAAAAATATTATTTATTTTTAAATGGAATACAGTTTGAATTTAATGTGCTTTTTATATTTATGAGGGCCCGTATCATTAGTTTTGCCTAGGGCCCTAAAATTATCAGGACCGGCACTGAGTGTAATTATGTAAAGTTCCTCTCATACTATTAGGTTGTAATCCTATATATTATGTGCTATGAGATCTAACCTCCAGGAGGGAGTATTACACAATCTTACAATAACGAACATAAAATTTTAAGCTAGAATTTGTCCACTTAAAAAAAAAAAAAAGTACGGCATATATGAGGTGATTGACTGATTCTCTGAGCCAAAATAAGTTGGGGATCTCTTTTTCAAGTACAAAAGCGTGTAGCTAGCTGCTTTTGTGTAATCGTAAACTTTAATGCACAACTTGGGCAATGGTGGTTGCAAACTTTACCTATACAGATATGGATTGGGTTCTCTGATGGACCACCTCTTTAAGATGCCTCCTAGGCAGTAATTTTCGTGTTCCCCGTTTATGCTACTTCTTTTCACAAAGCCAACCTATCTGGGCTTAGAGATCTAACAATCATACAAGTGTCCCTAGCCAGGTAGGTAGGAGCGAGTTGATAAATCTCTCAAATTTGTTCTTGTTCGTGCAAAAGAGCGGTTAAGTGTTAAATATGGGTCGAGGACGTACTCCATCATAAGGAGAGAGATTTCACTTTACAAAATTAAAGAAGTTCCACCTTAAAATCATATGACAATATGAGAATTAGCCCATTTGCCTTTAAAGTAAACTCACATCTCTTCTTTTATCAATTCAGCACACTCATATGTATTATGCGCTATATATAATAGTTTAATTTCAATATTAAGCCTCCGTTGTTTCTTGAAGTTATGGGGAGCGAGCAGTGGCGGATGCAGGAATTTATGAATGGTGGGTCACTACCGACTAGGTTGCACAGAGATGGATACGGGGGGTTCGGATATGGGTACAGGTTCGGATACTCACACCCATAACGGATAATCCATGAATTTTAAAAAAAAACTACTTGAAATAAAATTATTTCATGACTAATAATAGTTCATATTACAATAAAATAGTACCTGAAGCAGGTATTAGTGTGGTTTCATTAGAAAAAACTTGAGATATTCGGTTGCGTTTTCTTTCTTTTCATTCTGAAATTTAAATTATAATTTTCAATTAGATACAACAATTCAATTTGTTAAACATATCAATCAAATTCAGTTAAACGATGCAAATTTAATATCATATCAACGCATTATGCATATATACCAAATAATTTCACATTAGAGGGAATCCTATCCATCTCCAACTAATTCCACCAGCACATAAAACACATAAAACCAAAGGCTCATTCATGGCCTCTCCGAAAACTTCACATGATAGGTCCAATTCTAAAAATCCTAAAACAAGGGTTTTAGTGCATTAACTGAACACAATCAATCAAACCTTCAAAGCTAATCCAATGTTTATAACGTCATAGTCATCATTCACCAATTAGCCACTGTAACAAATTATATTAAATTAACAACAATAAATATAAAAATAATAAATTAACAATAATAAGTCAATAATATAACAACAATAAATTTACAACAATAATATATGTTATATCAGCAATTACCAACAATAATATAAATTAACAACAATAAATTTAGGCTGTAAAACAAAACAAAGCAAAACTAAAAACTAAACTAAATCTCTAAATTAACAACAATAAATTTATACTTACTTGAAGAACTTTATCATCAACGAGAAAAAGATTTGATAATTAACAATACATTTATACGAAGAAAAAGAGAGAAAAAATCTTCTACACTACGAACGTCGGAAAAAGTTCGAGGACGATAGAGTGAAATCTCATTCTCTTTCTTGATATCAATCTAAACCCCACATTGCCAATTTTCATCTTTGAATCATCCCCTTGAACCAAACTTTCAACATCACCATCTTCTAATTCGACTCCCTATATCCACACCCCTGCTTCGCGTTCTCGAAGAGGCGCTAAAAAACGAGGTTGATCGACTCCTCTGGCTAGCACCTCTCGAATCAGAGCTCGAGCTAGTCGAATCTTCCATCGACGATTGATGCTTAATCCCACCAAAACAAGAGAACAAACTCCTGAAAACCCTTCGAATTCCGCCAGTTTCCCTCGACCTCCCGCCTCTAGAACCCCAAGAAATCCTTCTCGGCACACCACCTTGATTAAACCCACCATCCATTTCAGTATAAACCACATGCAATTCCCTCTCCCCTCAAGAAAACGAAGTGTGACGAAAAACAAGCGCAAACGCAGGAGAAGACGAAGAAGTGGAAAACGAAGAGGAAACCCTATCTTTGAAGACCTCAAGAATGGGTGGAGCAGAGGAAGACAGCACCGGCATTTTTAGTAAGATTCTTTCTGGTTTGAGGAGAGAGAAAATGTGATAGAGAGTGGAAATGGCGGAAGAAGAAAATGTCGCAGTCATCTTTATTCAGATTCAAAGAGGAGAGAGATTCAGAGAGAGGGGACAACTCAAGGAAGAGAGGAGATACTTTTGGTTAGCGTGTGCGTGCGTTGGTTTTTTTTTTTTTATTTTATTAAAATTGCTCCATTTTTTTGCCAAATAATGGTGGGTCACGTGACCCACCATGACACAACGTGGCTCCGCCACTGGGAGCGAGAGCTTATGGTATGGGTAGGGAAGGTTTGGGTTAATTCCCTTCATTATCGGAAGTATACCATACGAGATATTGAAATTATAAGCTTTGTACAGATTGTGACCAAGCCACCAAGGTCGTCTACATTGAATATGGACATAGGTCAACAAATTAGACATGATAGCAAGAGTAACGTCCAACCATGTTACAGAAGATGGCTTCCAAACCATATTGTTGCTAACTAATTAAGGTGACCTAACAGTCATACAAGTGTCGAGACTAACATAATAAGTACATGTATTAGGGAATACAGAAAAAAGAGAGTAAAACTATAAATTAAATATCACCAATGTGTACATTTTGATATCTCTTAGGATCTCTCATTCTCTAAAATTCGATACCAGCAACACAAATTCTTGGGTGTAATTGTTTCACTATAATTAATGGTATAACAATCCATACCACCACTTCTTTTGTAAAAGGAACTCAATTGACATGAAAAAAATGACATGAGATTCATGTCATTATTTTTATAGTCCATGTCATTCTTGTTGGAGCATATGTCATTATGCATGTTACATAATAAGTTATGATGTAACATGTTACATCCAAGACACAATCTACCAACAATTATCTAATGACTTGACCATCATATGGAACTTATTTCATATTTGGTTTATTTTCAGTTGGTATTTGACATTATTGAGAGGTCATTTATCAGGGTTGAACTAACTATATTAAGCTTGTCACCAACAACATCGAAATTTTAAGCTTCCAATCTTTATATCCATGATCTCACGATCTTTTTATAGGAAAAATTGATTTAAACAGTCCCAACTATGGGAGTCCAGACAAAAACAGTGTCAACTATGATTATTTATTGTCCAGTCTCAACTTTAACCCCCCCTTTTACACTGGTGGTCCAAGTGGACTGGTGACTTGCTAAACCGGCAAAAAAAACCCTATTTTCTTTTTTTACTTTTTTACTTTTTTTTGACCCGTTTCTTCTACGTCCTCCTTCAGTCTTTCTATCTCCTCTCTCCTTCCTCCCTTTCCCCTGGCACCCCTCCTCTTCCCCCTAGTCGTTCTCTCGCCTAGTGTGCTGTGTTGGCCACCGCTGCTGCGCCTCCGTGTCGTCCCTGATACGGCTAGTGTGACTTGCCCTGTCGTGGCTTCTTTCTCGCTCGCTCCTCCTTGCGTTGTCGGTGCTCCTTCTCATTCATCTCTTTGTCTGTCGGTGCTGCTTCTCCTCCTTGCACGGTTGTTGTTGGTTGCCTGTGATGGGTCGCGCAACCCTTGTTGGTGATGCGGCTGTGAAAGCGACCTTGCTCGCGTCTCTCTCTCCTTTAGCCGCTGTTTCTCTGTCTCTTTCTCTTCTTCTAATTTAGTGGTCCGAAGGGGTAGGGTTTCGGGGGCGGGGAGGGATGATTGGGGCGGGGGTAGGAGTGGCGGGGGGAGGGGAAAGGGGAGGTGGGGGAAGGGGTGGGTAATGGACGGGAAGGGGAGGAGTTTCGAGGGTGGGGATAGATGGCGGGGGCATGGGAGTGTTTCGGGCGGGGAAGGGTGGTGGGAAATGGGAGGGTGGGCGGGCGGGGGAGGGGTGGCGGGGGGAGGGGAAAGGGGAGGTGGAGGAATGGGAGGGAAGGGGAGGGGTTTCGGGGCAGGGGGATGGGTGGTTGGGGCATGGGAAGGGGGTTGGGTGGTAGAGGAGAGGAGGGAGCAGAGAAGGAAGGAGGGAGGAAGAAGATAGGAAAAAAAATGGCAAATTACGTGCTACAGCAGGTTTCTAACCTGCTGGGACCACTATTATAAAATATCCTTCAAAGTTGGGACTGAACAATAAAAAATCATAGTTGAGACTGTTTTTGTCAGGACGCCCATAGTTGGGACTGATTAAATCAATTTCCCCTTTTTTATATGATTAGTTTACTTCTATGTATTAAGAAATTATCATCAAAATAATATTGTGACAATCGATCCCATATATATTAATCATAAATTTGATGTACATAAAACTAACCGCAGCTTTTCATTATCAGTATATTAAATTTTGTGTCTCATGCAATAAAAAGTAAATTTTCTCAAGATAAATGGTAAGTTTGCTTCAATATATAGGAGGTAGAGACATTAAAAAATAATACAGGGTTTAAAAGAGTAACAACTGCAACAAGTAACTCCATTTTTAAATGCTTAGCTTAGGGGATAATGTGTTGTATTTACTAAACTTACTCTCAAGAGGAGTACATAGATATACTATATTTCCTTATGCATATATAGGTAGGCTGGAGCAGCAGGTGATAGCCTAGCGGTGTTGGCATCACCTCCGATCCCAGAGATCCTGGGATCAAGTCTCACCCCTTGCAAGGAGGGATCCCCAATTCCCCCCTTCCTTACAAGGGACTTCATCTTACCTTTATATATATATATAGGCTGAATTGCCACGTTGGTAACAGAAAAAGAAAGAAAGAAATTTGCCACATTGACCATTGTCTTAATGTACCATTAGAGCTGTCAATTCAGTTACTCGAGTCGGGTTCAGGTTATGTTCGGTCAGTTCGTGTCAGGTCATTAGATCAAACAAGTCGGGTGCAGGTTGAGAACAGTCGTAATTCGGTCAGGTCTGCCTCGATTTATTTATTCTTTCAGGTTCGGTCGGGTTCGGCACGGTCACTTTCGTGGTCATGTCACATGTGGTGCTGGATAGGGTTTATTGCAGGTTTGTAGCGGGTGCTTTTAGGTTCAGGTCATGCGTGGGTCGGGTACTTATCAGGTCAGGACAATAGCGGTTTGGGTCAGGTTCGAGTCAGGTTCAAGTCGGTAGTTATCGGGTTGTGCGATACTTGATTTCAGGTCGCTTTCGGGTCGCTTCGAGTACGGAATGGGTCATGAATTTTGCGTGGCGCTGCTTCAAATTTGTATCATTATTTTTAGATTTCATTGAAAATCAATGCTTGAATAGTTCATCAAGTTATATGTCTATACATAGTAGTGTTAATTTATGATTTATGTTACTATGTGGTGAAGTCAATGACAAGTTGAGTTATCAACAATCAACAAGTCGGGAAAAATCGAATATCATGTAGCAACAAGCCGGATAAAACCATGTACCGGGTAGCAACATGTCTAGTAGATCGGGTAACGGGTAGTAACAGGTCGGGACAACGACAGGTTGCGTCGAGTTATAATCGGAAACAAGTCCTAATCAGGTCAGGTGTCGAATCGGGTTTAGATCGTTGTCAGGTCGGATCACTTCAGTTATCGGTCTTTTTTGGGCGGGTATCAGTTCAGGTTCAGGTCATAGAGTACTGGGTCAAGATCAGGTATCAGTTATTATCAAGTAGGGTATAGGTCAGGTTACAGGTGCCCTGTTTTACCAAAATTTCTGATGCAAATCAATTTCAGGTCATTACAGATTCAGGTCGGGTTCTCAGATCAGGTCATTTTTTGACAACTCTATGTACCATGCATAAACTTTTGATGATATTCTAATATGAACATCACAAAACTAATTTCTATGCCACATGAACATTTGATTTTTCAACTATCAATTATAATGATTACGGTTCCTTTCAATTCAAATTTGTGCCTAGCTTTAATCATGAGTCTGTCCAGAGTTAGTATATGTGTATAGTTCTATATTTTGGCAAATGATATTGGGTGATATGGAGACATGGTCTAGAATTGTAAAGAAGTGTTTAGGGTTTAATTGCTTGCCTTCTCGTTCAATGATTTCACCATATATATGAGTTATACAATAGGAAACCTAGTATACAAGGGATCCCAACAAATAGGAAACTTTCCTCAAACATATGTTTCCTAACACCCCCCCTCAAGTTGGGCATGGGATGGCTGAAAAATGCCCAACTTGGACAACAATAAATCAAATTGAGACTTCTCAAGTGGTTTAGTGAAAATATCGGCAAGTTGAGTCTTGGTAGGAACATAGGAAGGCAGAATGAGACCATCAGTAATGGCATCACGCACAAAATGACAATCAACTTCAATGTGCTTTGTGCGTTCATGGAACCACTAGTAGAATGATTGCTTATTGCTGCGGTCATTAAGTGGCCTACTGGGGCCGTTTTGGCCGCGCAGCAGTATAGGGCGCAATAATAGGTAATTAACCTATTGCTGCGGTTTTTAACAGCGGCAATACGCCAACTTATTGCTGCAGTTTTTAACCGCAGCAATACGCCAACTTATTGCTGCGGTTTCTTCCCAAAACCGCTGCAATATGTAATTTTTTAAATATTAAAAAAGTGCACTTACTGCTGCGGTTTTGGGCCAAAACCGCAGCAATAGGTGCATTTTTTTTAAAAAAAAATTTTATTTATTGAAATTAAAATCTTCATACTATTTTCAATGTTAAAATGCAATAAAAACTTAAAGCAACTAAAACCCACTAGTACAACACACTGAATCCATGTATTGAGTATAAATTTATAAATAATAAAAATAAAAACAATTACAGTACAAAAGATAAATAAAAGAAATCAGAAAAGATTATCAAAAAAAGAAATCAGAAAAGACGGAAGAGATGAAACTAACTAAAGAACAAATTGAAATTAATTACATACAAAAAATATTTTTAAAAAATAAATTAAAAAAATTACAGTAGATGCAAGCCACGGCGACCCACGACGATCCACCAGCCACGAGGCACGAGAAACTGTACAACAAATCATTCCTAATTTAATTCAGTTTAAACTTAAAATCCACAAAATGACATGAAAAAAATTCAAAAAAAAAATTTGAAAAAGAAGCTTGCCTTCGATTCGCCGAAATTTGTTGCATTTCACTAATAACAAGAACAACCTTCGAGTCGCCGCTTGTGGTTTGCTGTTGGAGAAATGGCGGCGAGCGTCGTGTGAGAAGAGTGGATCATGATGGATCTGGGCCATTTGGTTTCGTCGACTTTCGGCGATGTTTTCGCCCGCCACTGTTGTTAGTTGTTGAGGAGAGAGAAAGAAGTGAGGGAGGAATAATGAGAGTGAGAGAGGAAGGAAGAATGAGAGTTGAAGGAGATGGCGAGATGAGGGAGTTGAAGGAGACGGTGAGAGAGAATCAGTGAGAGGAGTTGAGAGGAGTGAGAGAGAAATTGTGAGGTAAACGCCGCTATAGAGTGAGCCGCTCAACTTTTAAAAAAACCCTAATGACCTTATTGTTGCGGTTTCTGACAAGAACCGCATCAATATATTAAAATATTTTAAATATTATTTTAATATATTGATGCGGTTCTTGCAAGAAACCGCAACAATATGTCTGGTCAAATAGTCAACTTTTTTTCAAAAAATTTCCCGTTGAAACCATATTACTGCGATTTTTGGTCGAAACCGTAGCAATATGGTTATTTTATATTTCACTTTTTCTTTTTACGTGATATATTGCTGCGTATGGGTAAAACCGCAGCAATATCACCGCAAAGAATAAGCATTTATTCTACTAGTGAACACAAGATTCTTGGCAATGTGAAGAAGCGGTATCGCTATCATAAAAGAGAGGAATAGCCTTGGGATGATGAACACCCAAGCTCAATAATAAGGCCTTCAACTCACAAGTGATAGAAGCCATGGAACGATATTCTGCAGACGAGCGAGAGACAGTACGCCGTTTCTTGGTCTTCTAAGAAATAGGAGAATGACTCAAGAAAACAATCCATCCGGATAGAGAACGACGGGTGATGGGACAAGCAGCCCAATCAGAATCACACCATCCCTGTAGAGAGAGATCACTATCAGATCGCAGAAGGATACCCTGGCCAGGAGTACCCTTCAAACAACGAACCACACGCAATTCAGCCTCCCAGTGCTCAACACAAGGCTCCCGCATAAACGGAGAGATAACATGGACCTAGTAGGCCAAGTCAAGCCAAGTGACAGCCAAAGAGATAAGACGACCCACTAGACGTTGATAAGCTGCAAGACGATGATTCTGTTCAATAGGGAACCCACTAGGCTTAGAGCCTAATAAACCAGCCTCAGAAATAATATCAAGAGTGTACTTCCTTTGACAAAGGAACAGGCCAGAGGAACTATGAGCAACCTCAATACTAAGGAAATACTTGAGAGATCCCAAATCCTTCATCTTAAAACAATCACTCAAATAATCTTTGAAAGAAAAGAAAGAGCAGCGGAATCATTACTAGAAATAATAAGATCATCCACATACAACAACACATTAATCTGAATCGAGTCACGAGTCTAGGTGAAAAGAGAGTAATCATAGTAAGACTGAAGAAAACCATACTCTTTCAAAGCAGTGACTAACTTTGCAAACTAACACCGAGGAGCCTGTTTCAAGCCATATAAAGATTTTCGCAAACGACAAACAAGATTAGGATTGGAACACTCAAACACAGGAGGAAGTTTCATGTAAACCTCCTCATCCAAATCACCATGAAGAAAGGCATTGTGAACGTCCATCTGATGAAGCTCCTAATTTTTGAAAGCTGTAAGAGCAAGAAAAGCATGCACATTGGTCATTTTAGCAACTGGAGCAAAAGTTTCTGTATAATCAATACCTGCTTCCTGATGATTGCCTAAAACCACCAAGAGAGATTTGAGACGTTCAACATCTCCATTAGAAAAATATTTGGTGCGACACACCCATTGACTACCCAAGGCACGTTACTCCTCCAAGGTCCAAGTACCGTTATCTTCCAATGCCTGAATCTCAGCTTGCATAGACTTCTTCCACCCATCACATCTCATAGCCTCTTTAAAGGACTTAGGTTCATGAGTAGATACAATAACTACAATAAATTTTTTATAATTTGCAAAAAAAATTGCACAATTAATATAGTGAGCTATAGGATAAGGAGTACCTGAAGGAGACGACGGAGAGGAAGTAGAAGAAGATGGACTTTGGGAAACAACGGAGTGAGTGACATAATCCTCCAACAAAACAGAGGGAAGCTTGCCCCTTATACCACCACTAGTAAAATTTTTGCTTATTGCTGCGGTGGAATTACAGCGGTTTAACCCATACGCAGCAATAAATCACGTCAAAAGAAAAGGTAATATAGAAAATACACCTATTGCTGCGGTTCCCGGCCAAACCGCAGCAATAGATGTCAACGGGAGAAATTTTCAAATTTGGTTGATTGTTTGACCAGTTCTATTGCTGCAGTTTCCGGCCGAAACCGCAGCAATAGATTAAAATATTATTTTTTTAATAATATTTGAACCTACTTATGTGGTTCCTAAAAAAACCGCAGCAATAGACTATGATTTAGTAAAACACACGTGGCTGTTAGAGATGGAAATGGATCGGGTTCGGGGCGGGTGGAGCTCCACCCGCATCCATCCATCCGTCATCCACCGGGTGAACGGGTGGGTCGGGTGGTTAGTGGGTGAGGAGATATATAACAATTTTTACAAAAAATTATGCCATAAGATATATATTTATTACAACTTTCAACTAAAAAATCTAATAAAGTAAGTAAATAAAAATGTGTAATTGATAATATGGATGATGGGTGGGTGTTAAGCTGGTGATGGATCGGGTGACAGATGAAAAAAAGCTCACCAACATCCGACCCGCATCCATCACCCGCTTCACCTGTCACCCGCTTTTCATCCATTTATTTCGGGTTTTCACCCGCTTAATAAAACCGGGTTTATCGGATGATGGATGATCCATCATCCATTTCCATCCCTAGTGGCAGTTAGGGTTTTTGCTTCCTCACTTTTTACTTCTCTTATCTCGCCGTTTTCTCTCATCCTCATTCTTCTCATCTCTCCTCTCAACCTCTCAATCATCCTCTCATCTCTCCTCTCATCCTCTCATCACGCCGGCGAGCGTCGCTCAACATAAACTCCTCGCACATCTCTCATCTCTCAGCATCTTCAATCTCGTTGCTCAACCTAAGTCGTCCAAAGTCGTCCTCGCCACTCCTTTCTCTCTCCTCCTCGAGATTTCTTCTTTGTCGGACGTTCAGATCGAAAACTCACCAGACGAAGACTCCTCCTCGAGATTTCTCGTTCTTCATCGGCCGTTCAGATCGAAGACTCGACTGTTCTTCTTCATCAACCCTTCGATGAATACAAATTCGGGCCTTAAGTCTCTCGTCGCCGTCATTTCAGCCTTTGTTTGCCGCCTCCGGCGAGTTTGGCGGTGGTCTTGCTAGAGATTTCGTCGTAAACTTCGCTGACGTCCATGGCGAAGCGAAATACGAATTGTTAGGGCTTTGATTTCAATTTTTTCTCAATTTTCATAAGAATAATAAATCTTCTACTAATTTCGTTTTGTCGTTATCATATGCGATGAGTTACATCAGTTTAGTGCTCATCTTTGATTAGGTTTTTGGTTTTTTTTGTATGTTTTCTCGTTTCAGCAATTTAAGCAAATAGATCTGTTTTTTTTTTTTTTCGGGAGGTGAAGGTAGATCTGGTTTTTTCAATTCATGTGAGCTATTTTCTTTTTTTTTTAGGAAGTTTCTATTAATTTTGAATTCAATTCTCATATGTTTTTTTAAGTTAGTGTTATAGTCATTTGTCTTATTGAAGAACTGGTTTTTTTGTATCTGTTATTTCAACAGAAAATGTTAATTGTAAAATTTATTTATAAGTTATGTAAGAATATCGTTCTATATAATATATGAATGTAATGCTGTAAGTTTGTGTTTTAGTTAAGTGTTTTTTTTGGCACTCTCTCTCATTGTATATGAATATCGAATATCTAAATTTTAATTTTTTTTTGGAGCTGTACCTATTGCTGCGGTTTTTACCTAAAACCGCAGCAATAGGCTTTAGTTTTTTTATTAAAAAAAATACCTATTGTTGCAGTTTTGGATTGGAACCGTAGTAATAGGTTGCTCTATTGCTGCGATTAAAAAGCGTAGCAATAGGTAATTACCTATTGCTGAGGCCTTAATTGCTGCACGGCCAAAACCACAGCAATAGGCCACTTAATGACCGCCACAATTTAATGTTTTTCCACTAGTGCACAGCCCAAATTTTCAGATGAAGATGGGAATGGGACCGGATCAACGACGACCAGCGGGGCCTAAAGAAGAATCGAAGTTGGGGAAGTATCGTTGGGCATATGTGGGTTCACAGGACTGGGTATTGGGCTGGAGTGGGCAGGGAAATTAGAGGCGAACGCTAGAGAAGTAGCGTTGGGCTGGTTTGGGCCCGTGTGAATTTGGTCTGGGCTGGGGCTGGGAGAATTATTTGGGGCGGTATTTTGAGAGAGTGAAGATGTGGTGGAAGATGAAGATGGACTCGGCACATAGAGCATAGAAGATGGGCCTTGCGCTGGCAGCAGAGGTAGAGAAACGTATGGGCTAGGAAAATTTGTGGAGGTAGGCAAATCTGTGGACAAGAAATTATTGGGGCTAGAATTTGTAGGAGCAAGAGGATCAAAAACCAAATCATCATCAAAATCATCATGGACTAAAGCATTCAAGGGCACCAAATTTTCAGGAATAATGTTCACATCTTCCGGAGACAAAAAAAGGATACACATCCTCAAAAACATTTACATCGCGGGAAACAAAAAACTCCTTCGTATCAAGATCAAACAACCTCCAACCTATCTTGCCAAATGGGTGACCCACAAATACACATGTCCGACTAGGAATCGCAAATTTATCGCCTTTGGTTTTATGATTATGAGCAAAACAAAGACAACCAAAGGTGTGAATGGCTTCGGAAGCCGAGGGAAAACCAAAAAGAATATCAAAAGGGGATTTATTGTCTAAGAGAGGGGAAGGAGTGTGGTTAATCAATTGAGCAGCAGCTAGGACACTTTCACCCCAAAAATAGATGGGAAGGTAAGCCTGAAAATGCAAAGCACGCCCAACATTTAAAATATGTTGGTGTTTCCTCTCAACCCTCCCATTTTATTGACGGATGGCAACACAAGAGGTTTGAAAAATGATTCCGGTAGCAGAGAAAAAATCAAGCAAACAATTAAATTCAGTACCATTATCACTTTGAATCACTTTAATTGTTTGAGAGAATTGTCTATCAACCATAGCCACAAACATCATAAACATACGAAACACCTTAGTTTTATCCTCCATTAAATAAATCCAAACAGTACGAGAAAAATCATAAACAATAGTAAGAAAATAACGAGCTCCACAAGATGAAGCATGTCTGTAAGGACCCCACAAATCACAATGAACTTTTTCAAAGATCCTATTAGCACGACTATCACTCAAAGGAAATTTGTCTCTAGAATGCTTAGCACGAAAACATATTTCACATGCTTTATTAAAACTACCCTTATGACCACAGAGAGGGGGAAGTAACTTTACAACTTTCTCCGAAGGAGGACCCATTCTTCGATGCCAGAGATTAAAGTCTGAAGAATGAACAGTATCCAACCGTACTTTGTCACCTCCGTTGAAATAGTAAAGTACATCTTGTCTATGACCCGTTCCAATCAGCTCCCTCGTGTGGTCCTGTAAAGCACATATGGAAGAGTTAAATTGTACAATGCAGTTTAAATCATGAGTCAGTTGAGTAATAGAAAGCAGGCTACAACTGAACTGAGTAACCAAGAGAACATCAGTAAGAATAATAGTATTTGACAATCGAACATACCCTTTATGAGTAGCCATAACAGAGTCCCCATTAGGAAGACCAAAAGGACAGGAGGAATGGACATAAAATCAAACATCCAAGAGGCCTCACCAGTAACATGGTGTGTAGCACCAGTATCTATAATCCACGAAGTAGAATCAAACTTACCATTGAGACGGTCATAAGACAACTTTGTAGTACCAATAATCCCTGCAAGAGCTTTCCATTGTTCAGGAGTGAACAAAGATGAAGAAGCGGAGGATGAAGAAGTGGCGGATGTAGGAGCACCCACGACAGCGGCAACATGAGCTTTTGCGGACCCACAGCCACGCCCAATCGGAAGACGAGAAGCAGAACCTGGACCAGATTTACTGTTGGCCCCCCAACCTTCTGGATACCCTACAATTTCATAGTATTGTCCAACCTCGTGACTTTTTTTCTTGCAATGAGAGCAGATTAATAAAGACCAACATCTAGAAGCCTCATGGCCAACTTTATGACAATGGCTGCAAGTCGGCCGGTCAGTGGTGCCACGACCACGACCACTACCAGCAGCCCGGACCGAGAAGCCAAGGACATCCGGAGATGTCTCTGTAGCAGTAGGTCGAGCGGTTCGAACACGCTCTTCCTGCACAGCAAGCTGAAAAACGCGATCCAATGAAGGCAAAGGTTCGATTGATAAAACTTGGGTACGCAAGCGACTATAAAAATCTGAGTAAAGACCCATCAAGAAATCATGGAGTTTTTTATTTTTACGGCGTTCTTCGTGAAGAGAACCACCCGGACATGAGGGACAACATTGGCATGAAATTAAAGGGTCATGCTTGAACAACTTTTCCCACAAAACATTCAATTTTCCATAAGATGTCGAGACACTCATAGTTTTTGTATGTTCACATTTTGCAATGGCAGTTTTTAGTTGGTGAATTCGAGGTCTGTTAATGGTGGCAAATTGGGTTTTCAAGTGAGTCTATAATTTATGTGCTTATCGAAATTTGCTTAACGTACCTTTAGCTTCAGGATCAATAGTGTTGAGAAGCCATTAAACGATCATGGCATTAACGGTGGTCCAATCTGACGAGGTATATGGAGCGATGGGTGCTGTGATGGAACCATCGACGAACCCGTATTTGCGACGAGCCTCGAGAGCCAGGTGAACATCACCAGCCCAGTCATCGTAGTTATTGGCACGCAGCCTTGTGGGAGTAATAAAATCTCCATGCTTATCACGGTGCCAAGAAAAAACGGATGAGTAATATCGGTTTTGGAGGAAGAAGATTCCGGCGGCTTTTCTTTATCGCCTGCCATGGAAGACACTTGAAAAACAAATGGGATTACGGCTCCAATACCATGTAAAGAAGTGTTTAGGGTTTAATTGCTTGCCTTCTCATTCAATGATTTCACCATATAATATATGAGTTATACAATAGGAAACCTAGTATACAAGGGACTCCCAACAAATAGGAAACTTTCCTCAAACATATATTTCCTAACAAGAATGTTGTTTTTCAAACTGATGAGAATATATGGTTTATCATTTAGAGGCTGATCTGGATGTATTGTTGAATGACCGATAAAAAGTGTAGATTAGACCTACTATTATTGGTGGAGTCGCTGAAGAAGTCTTTAACTCTCTAACAGAATATAGGCCACTGAAGATATGATTATCTATGAGCCTCAACTCGTAAACTAACAACTTAAGCGCACGCTTTTTGTTGGCTCCCTTGCTGAGTAAATTACACAACTTTTGGGGGAGGACTACTAGAGATTGTCCAAATAGATTAAACGTACACAATTATTTAATGAGATTTTGTAATGTTTGTTTATGGACACACAATAACAGTAATATTAAAGGAAATAAGAAATTAAATTAAAAAGAATCTTTATAAATATAACAAATTTAAATATAGAAATTTGTAAAACTTTTTCTTTAGGATTTATCTTTGCCATATTTATATCTTTTTATAGGGTTTTCCTTTCAATAGACAATATTTATAACTTAATATGTGTCCTTGGGAACAAATTAGACAATAATTATTAAACCTACGCAATCACATACCAGAAATTATTCCTATATCTAGAAATAGTACATCAAGTATAATTATTCCTAGATACTATCATAAGATATTTCCTATATCTAGAAATAGTACATCAAGTATAATTATTCCTAGATACTATCATAAGATATTTATGGAAAATATATTGAAATAATATATACTCCATACACTATCACTTAATCACCGTAAACTATATAGTAGAGTTTAAACAACCTAAACCACCACTAGTACGATCAATGGTTAAGATTTCCCCTCACCCCAAACACATAAACCACGCTTCTATTCTCCTCCAGCCATGATCCATTGCATCCACCATTATCTCACCTCTTTCATGTTGCAGTAATAATAATAAAGAACTTACCTAAAAAGAATACTCACAAAATGAATGAACGATGAAACTAATTGCCACGATGTAGAAAAACCACCATCCTAGAAGACTATTTTGCACTACCTCAATGCAGTTTAAATGACACATAATCATCCTCCAAGGTTAGCACGACTCTGCAGCTTGTGTACACTCACAAACCATGGATGGAGATGGGAAATTTACCCAATATCAGATAAAAGTATTTTAGAGAAGAAAAGAATTCAGTATTTTGTGTGAATTGAAATTGATGAATCAAAGCAAGTCGGCTTATTAGCAAGGCAATGAAAAAAAAGAAAATGTTGTAATTAAGGGAGGTAATGAAGGAAGCAATCAATCAACGAGGATCTCGTACATAACAACTAGGTATCCTCGCTAATAACGGCAAGCCGAGATCCTTGTAATTAGTGTATACCCAAAATGATTAGAGTCCAAAAAAGACCACAAACCCACAACCAGCGCTGTGCTCGCCTTAAGCAACATGCGCGTGTGTGATCCACCAATCCCTCTAACACTTTGCCAAATAAGAAGTACTAAATAATTCTCATATAATCATATTTGAAGAGGGAAAATATTTGTTTTTTTCTTCCATATGGGACGATAGCTTTTTTCTCTCTCTTACTTTGTAGGTTTTTTCTTTAAGACATTGTTAAACTTCAACCACTTCACCCACAACATCGCCACCACATAAGCATTCAGCACCACCACGATAAAGACAAATACATTCGCTGCCATCGTGACAACCTCAACCCTCACTGCACTAACCCCAAAACCCTCTAGTTTTCCTCGTTCATCATTGTTGGAGTTAAAGCTGGAAAAACGAGGAAAAGGCTGACGCCTGATCGGGCAGGGTTCTCGTAAGGGCTTTGTTGCTCTTGGGCCCGATCGGGAGGGCTCTTTGGTGGTTTAGCATTTTTGTCTCGGGCCCGATCAGACGGGCTCGCCCCCGATCGGGCGAAGGCCAAAATTCACGTTTTTCGTGTTTTTTGAATTTCTCCTTGGATCCTTTTGTAACCTTCTCTTAATTACGTGGTTTAAGGATGGTTTGCATCCTTATAATGGTGATTTATTCTAGTCCATAATTCCTCTTGATGATGGGAGTTTTAATCCTTCATTGTCATGAGTTTAATTGGATTGATTATGATCATTGGATTCCTTGGAGTCGTTTGATTTCTTTGGGATGTTACTTCTCCTCCTCTATTTCTATAAATCTTCTTTATTTTCTGATTTTGGAAGATATAACTTATTCTCTTTCTTCTTCTTTTCTTCCTCTCTTTTGGGCATAAGTTCTAGTGACTCCATCTCACACCCAAGAGTGCCATTGTGTGTTGAGAGTTGTGTAAACCTTAGGGAATGAACCGGTGATTACAATTGTGCACCCGGTCGCACTGAATCTCCTTTTCAAGGCAGTGGTTTGCATACCACTGCACAACAAGTTCTTGATATTTGCTTTCATCTTGTTCTTCATTTTGTAACACCCCAGAATTTCAAAGCGGAAAAGAAAGAAATAATGATAGTATTAATAGGACGATGGCGGAAACATCGTCTTCTGGGAATGTCACTACTACAAGAATAGTGTTTAAATAACTAAGTGATAAAAATAAACATAAGTAAATACTATAAGTAAATTAATTACTTAGATTAAAATCGAAATGAGACAACTATCTCAAACTAAAGAGAAGTCTAGAACTAAAACCCCTAATAGATTATTTCTCGCATCTCAACGCGAGCCCAAAATCAAAGAAAATCCACATCGACAAAACCTGCAAAATATACAACAAATATCCACAATCAGTGGGGGGTAACTAGCAGTTCTCCCAGAACAAAAGAAATCAAAACATGATTCAGACATAGATTAATAAGAAAGGAAAGCATAAAGTCAAGTCAACTACAATATGCATCCACTTCCATATAACTCACAGATAACGCAAATGAATAATAAATAGCAAGTGAGTTGGATAAAAATAAATAAATCATCTCAAGAGTACTTTTATAAAAAAATAAAATATAGGTAAAACAATTTATTGAGTCAGAAACTGAACGCTAGTGAATCGCAATTCACTTCCTAAGGTTTGTCAGATCGCAATCTCCAGGTCAGTCTATGGGCTTACGTTCCCCACCGCCCGTGTCTAAGAATGGCCAAACTCCCGATGCGGGGTAGAACACGCGAACTCCCCGACCTCTCGGACGACAACAATTAACCCAGGCTTACCCCTAGTTCGCAAACCAGGTGGTTGGCATGTTCTTCACCGGGGAATACATCTATCCCACCGGATGTTCTTATCTCAAAATAAAATCATAAATATCATCAAAGTATCATTCATCTCAAAAATATTCATCAAAAGGGATGCCACCCGGCCTTATACCCATAATTCATCAAAAGTAATTTTTCAAAAATCTTCAAAGTAGTAACTTACAAATTTACAACAAATATCTCCAACCACAATACTTTAAACATCACTAAGCATCAACAATGATAGTGAAATATTTTTTACAGCACTAACAACATCAATCAAAAATGCATCACCAATTAACTCCAAGGCTTATTAAATAAATGAATAGTACACAATTAATCATTTTTACATAAATCAAACATAAACATAATGATACCAATAATACTTACAGCAACCTACTAAACACCAGCATCCAAGAACATAAAAGATCACAAATTATTTCTGATTAACAAGCTCTCAAATAATTTAAAAGAGTATCCTCAATTTCACACCAAAAACCCAATAATAATTATTAAACTAATAAGTTTAAGCAGTAAAATCACACAAAAATTATCATATGACCTTAATGGCTCTACTGACATGGTAAAAATTTTATTCATAATTTTCGGCCTCCAAAATTAATTTTAAAAGTTAATATACAGATTACTCAATAAAGCCAATATAATAACTAAAAATATAAATAAACGGCCAAAAATTACCAAAAATTTACACAACATGCATAAACTCACGAAAATACATATTATACAAATAAATGAATTTTGGGCCTCCAGAAATAATTTTCATGATTTATATACTGACAGAAACGAAATTGCAAAAACAGATATATCAATTAAATAAACCAGTACACAGTAGGCAAAAATTATTCTAAGGCATGGAATACATACTACGCATACAACATGATCTAAGAAAAATAATCTCAGTAATTTTAACATCCGTTTAATAATTATTATGCAATTTAGCCAAAAACGCACATAAAACAAACAAATACCAAAAATCATACGATTACGGTTCCTTTCAATTCAAATTTGTGCCTAGCTTTAATCATGAGTCTGTCCAGAGTTAGTATATGTGTATAGTTCTATATTTTGGCAAATGATATTGGGTGATATGGAGACATGGTCTAGAATTGTAAAGAAGTGTTTAGGGTTTAATTGCTTGCCTTCTCGTTCAATGATTTCACCATATATATGAGTTATACAATAGGAAACCTAGTATACAAGGGACTCCCAACAAATAGGAAACTTTCCTCAAACATATGTTTCCTAACACCCCCCCTCAAGTTGGGCATGAGATGGCTGAAAAATGCCCAACTTGGACAACAATAAATCAAATTGAGACTTCCCAAGTGGTTTAGTGAAAATATCGGCAAGTTGAGTCTTGGTAGGAACATAGGAAGGAAGAATGAGACCATCAGTAATGGCATCACGCACAAAATGACAATCAACTTCAATGTGCATTGTGCGTTCATGGAACCACTAGTAAAATAATTGCTTATTGCTGCGGTCATTAAGTGGCCTACTGGGGAGGTTTTGGCCGCGCAGCAGTATAGGGCGCAACAATAGGTAATTAACCTATTGCTGCGGTTTTTAACAGCGGCAATACGCCAACTTATTGCTGCAGTTTTTAACCGCAGTAATACGCCAACTTATTGCTGCGGTTTCTTCCCAAAACCGCTGCAATATGTAATTTTTTAAATATTAAAAAAGTGCACTTACTGCTGCGGTTTTGGGCCAAAACCGCAACAATATGTGCATTTTTTTAAAAAAAAAAAAATTATTTATTGAAATTAAAATCTTCATACTATTTTCAATGTTAAAATGCAATAAAAACTTAAAGCAACTAAAACCCACTAGTACAACACACTGAATCCATGTATTGAGTATAAATTTATAAATAATAAAAATAAAAACAATTACAGTACAAAAGATAAATAAAAGAAATCAGAAAAGATTATCAAAAAAAGAAATCAGAAAAGACTGAAGAGATGAAACTAACTAAAGAACAAATTGAAATTAATTACATACAAAAAATATTTTTAAAAAATAAATTAAAAAAATTACAGTAGATGCAAGCCACGGCGACCCACGACGATCCACCAGCCACGAGGCACGAGAAACTGTACAACAAATCTTTCCTAATTTAATTCAGTTTAAACTTAAAATCCACAAAATGACATGAAAAAAATTCAAAAAAAAAATTTTGAAAAAGAAGCTTGCCTTCGATTCGCCGAAATTTGCTGCATTTCACTAATAACCAAAACAACCTTCGAGTCGCCGCTTGTGGTTTGCTGTTGGAGAAATGGCGGCGAGCGTCGTGTGAGAAGAATGGATGATGATGGATCTGGGCCATTTGGTTTCGTCGACTTTCGGCGATGTTTTCGCCCGCCACTGTTGTTAGTTGTTTAGGAGAGAGAAAGAAGTGAGGGAGGAATAATGAGAGTGAGAGAGGAAGGAAGAATGAGAGTTGAAGGAGATGGTGAGATGAGGGAGTTGAAGGAGACGGTGAGAGAGAATCAGTGAGAGGAGTTGAGAGGAGTGAGAGAGAAATTGTGAGGTAAACGCCGCTATAGAGTGAGCCGCTCAACTTTTAAAAAAACCCTAATGACCTTATTGTTGCGGTTTCTGACAAGAACCACATCAATATATTAAAATATTTTAAATATTATTTTAATATATTGATGCGGTTCTTACCCGAAAACCGCAAAGAATATGTCAGTCAAATAGTCAACTTTTTTTCAAAAAAATTCCCGTTGAAACCATATTACTGCGATTTTTGGTCGAAACCGTAGCAATATGGTTATTTTATATTTCACTTTTTCTTTTTACGTGATATATTGCTGCGTATGGGTAAAACCGCAGCAATATCACCGCACCAATAAGCATTTATTCTACTAGTGAACGCAAGATTCTTGGCAATGTGAAGAGCAGATTGTCTATCATAAAAGAGAGGAATAGCCTTGGGATGATGAACACCCAAGCTCAATAATAAGGCCTTCAACTCACAAGTGATAGAAGCCATGGAACGATATTCTGCAGACGAGCGAGAGACAGTACGCCGTTTCTTGGTCTTCTAAGAAATAGGAGAATGACTCAAGAAAACAATCCATCCGGATAGAGAACGACGGGTGATGGGACAAGCAGCCCAATCAGAATCACACCATCCCTGTAGAGAGAGATCACTATCAGATCGCAGAAGGATACCCTGGCCAGGAGTACCCTTCAAACAACGAACCACACGCAATTCAGCTTCCCAGTGCTCAACACAAGGCTCCCGCATAAACGGAGAGATAACATGGACCTAGTAGGCCAAGTCAAGCCAAGTGACAGCCAAATACATAAGACGACCCACTAGACGGTCATAAGCTGCAAGACGATGATTCTGTTCAATAGGGAACCCAGTAGGCTTAGAGCCAAATAAACCAGCCTCAGAAATAATATCAAGAGTGTACTTCCTTTGACAAAGGAACAGGCCAGAGGAACTATGAGCAACCTCAATACTAAGGAAATACTTGAGAGATCCCAAATCCTTCATCTTAAAACAATCACTCAAATAATCTTTGAAAGAAAAGAAAGAGCAGCGGAATCATTACCAGAAATAATAAGATCATCCACATACAACAACACTTTAATCTGAATCGAGTCACGAGTCTAGGTGAAAAGAGAGTAATCATAGTAAGACTGAAGAAAACCATACTCTTTCAAAGCAGTGACTAACTTTGCAAACTAACACCGAGGAGCCTGTTTCAAGCCATATAAAGATTTTCGCAAACGACAAACAAGATTAGGATTGGAACACTCAAACACAGGAGGAAGTTTCATGTAAACCTCTTCATCCAAATCACCATGAAGAAAGGCATTGTGAACGTCCATCTGATGAAGCTCCTAATTTTTGAAAGCTGTAAGAGCAAGAAAAGCATGCACATTGGTCATTTTAGCAACTGGAGCAAAAGTTTCTGTATAATCAATACCTGCTTCCTGATGATTGCCTAAAACCACCAAGAGAGATTTGAGACGTTCAACATCTCCATTTGAAAAATATTTGGTGCGACACACCCATTGACTACCCAAGGCACGTTACTCCTCCAAGGTCCAAGTACCGTTATCTTCCAATGCCTGAATCTCAGCTTGCATAGACTTCTTCCACCCATCACATCTCATAGCCTCTTTAAAGGACTTAGGTTCATGAGTAGATACAATAACTACAATAAATCTTTTATATTTTGCAAAAAAAATTGCACAATTAATATAGTGAGCTATAGGATAAGGAGTACTTGAAGGAGACGACGGAGAGGAAGTAGAAGAAGATGGACTTTGGGAAACAACGGAGTGAGTGACATAATCCTCCAAC
The DNA here is from genome assembly GCA_947646795.1 of Beta lomatogona. Classification (NCBI taxonomy): domain Eukaryota; kingdom Viridiplantae; phylum Streptophyta; class Magnoliopsida; order Caryophyllales; family Amaranthaceae; genus Beta; species Beta lomatogona. The sequence goes on along the minus strand of CANSNZ010000584.1, from coordinate 461,826 downwards.
AAAACAGAGGGAAGCTTGCCCCTTATACCACCACTAGTAAAATTTTGCTTATTGCTGCGGTGGAATTGCTGCGGTTTTACCCATACGCAGCAATAAATCACGTCAAAAGAAAAGGTAATATAGAAAATACACCTATTGCTGCAGTTCCCGGCCAAAACCGCAGCAATAGATGTCAACGGGAGAAATTTTTAAATTTGGTTGATTGTTTGACCAGTTCTATTGCTGCAGTTTCCGGCCGAAACCGCAGCAATAGATTAAAATATTATTTTTTTAATAATATTTGAACCTACTTATGTGGTTCCTAAAAAAACCGCAGCAATAGACTATGATTTAGTAAAACACACGTGGCTGTTAGAGATGGAAATGGATCGGGTTCGGGGCGGGTGGAGCTCCACCCGCATCTATCCATCCGTCATCCACCGGGTGAACGGGTGGGTCGGGTGGTTAGTGGGTGAGGAGATATATAACAATTTTTACAAAAAATTATGCCATAAGATATATATTTATTACAACTTTCAACTAAAAAATTTAATAAAGTAAGTAAATAAAAATGTGTAATTGATAATATGGATGATGGGTGGGTGTTAAGCTGGTGATGGATCGGGTGACAGATGAAAAAAAGCTCACCAACATCCGACCCGCATCCATCACCCGCTTCACCCGTCACCCGCTTTTCATCCATTTATTTCGGGTTTTCACCCGCTTAATAAAACCGGGTTTATCGGATGATGGATGATCCATCATCCATTTCCATCCCTAGTGGCAGTTAGGGTTCTTGCTTCCTCACTTTTTACTTCTCTTATCTCGCCGTTTTCTCTCATCCTCATTCTTCTCATCTCTCCTCTCAACCTCTCAATCATCCTCTCATCTCTCCTCTCATCCTCTCATCACGCCGGCGAGCGTCGCTCAACATAAACTCCTCGCACATCTCTCATCTCTCAGCATCTTCAATCTCGTTGCTCAACCTAAGTCGTCCAAAGTCGTCCTCGCCACTCCTTTCTCTCTCCTCCTCGAGATTTCTTCTTTGTCGGACGTTCAGATCGAAAACTCACCAGACGAAGACTCCTCCTCGAGATTTCTCGTTCTTCATGGGCCGTTCAGATCGAAGACTCGACTGTTCTTCTTCATCAACCCTTCGATGAATACAAATTCGGGCCTTAAGTTCCTCTCCGCCGTCATTTCAGCCTTTGTTCGCCGCCTCCGACGAGTTTGGCAGTGGTCTTGCTAGAGATTTCGTCGTAAACTTCGCTGCTGTCCATGGCGAAGCGAAATACGAATTGTTAGGGCTTTGATTTCAATTTTTTCTCAATTTTCGTAAGAATAATAAATCTTCTACTAATTTCGTTTTGTCGTTATCATATGCGATGAGTTACATCAGCTTAGTGCTCATCTTTAATTAGGATTTTGGTTTTTTTTTTGTATGTTTTCTCGTTTCAGCAATTTAAGCAATTAGATCTGTTTTTTTTTTTGGGAGGTGAAGGTAGATCTGGTTTTTTCAATTCATGTGAGCTATTTTCTTTTTTTTTTAGGAAGTTTCTATTAATTTTGAATTCAATTCTCATATGTTTTTTTAAGTTAGTGTTATAGTCATTTGTCTTATTGAAGAACTGGTTTTTTTGTATCAGTTATTTCAACAGAAAATGTTAATTGTAAAATTTATTTATAAGTTATGTAAGAATATCGTTCTATATAATATATGAATGTAATGCTGTAAGTTTGTGTTTTAGTTAAGTGTTTTTTTTGGCACTCTCTCTCATTGTATATGAATATCGAATATCTAAATTTTAATTTTTTTTTGGAGCTGTACCTATTGCTGTGGTTTTTACCTAAAATCGCAGCAATAGGCTTTAGTTTTTTTATTAAAAAAAATATCTATTGTTGCAGTTTTGGGTTGGAACCGTAGTAATAGGTTGCTCTATTGCTGCGATTAAAAAGCGTAGCAATAGGTAATTACCTATTGCTGAGGCCTTAATTGCTGCACGGCCAAAACCACAGCAATAGGCCACTTAATGACCGCCACAATTTAATGTTTTTCCACTAGTGCACAGTCCAAATTTTCAGATGAAGATGGGAATGGGACCGGATCAACAGACGACCCAGCAGGGCCCAAAGAAGAATTAGAAGTTGGGGAAGTATCGTTGGGCATATGTGGGTTCACAGGACTGGGTATTGGGCTAGAGTGGGCAGGGAAATTAGAGGCGGACGCTAGAGAAGTAGCGTTGGGCTGGTTTGGGCCCGTGTGAATTTGGTCTGGGCTGGGGCTGGGAGAATTATTTGGGGCGGTATTTTCAGATTGAGGTGGGCAAATGGGAATGGCGCCTCATTTGGGGCGGTATTTTGAGAGAGTGAAGATGTGGTGGAAGATGAAGATGGACTTGGCACATAGAGCATAGAAGATGGGCATTGCGCTGGCAGCAGAGGTAGAGAAACGTATGGGCTAGGAAAATTTGTGGAGGTAGGCAAATCTGTGGACAAGAAATTATTGGGGCTAGAATTTGTAGGAGCAAGAGGATCAAAAACCAAATCATCATCAAAATCATCATGGACTAAAGCATTCAAGGGCACCAAATTTTCAGGAATAATGTTCACATCTTCCGGAGACAAAAAAAGGATACACATCCTCAAAAAAATTTACATCGCGGGAAACAAAAAACTCCTTCGTATCAAGATCAAACAACCTCCAACCTATCTTGCCAAATGGGTGACCCACAAATACACATGTCTGACTAGGAATCGCAAATTTATCGCCTTTGGTTTTATGATTATGAGCAAAACAAAGACAACCAAAGGTGTGAATGGCTTCGGAAGCCGAGGGAAAACCAAAAAGAATATCAAAAGGGGATTTATTGTCTAAGAGAGGGGAAGGAGTGTGGTTAATCAATTGAGCAGCAGCTAGGACACTTTCACCCCAAAAATAGATGGGAAGGTAAGCCTGAAAATGCAAAGCACGCCCAACATTTAAAATATGTTGGTGTTTCCTCTCAACCCTCCCATTTTATTGACGGATGGCAACACAAGAGGTCTGAAAAATGATTCCGGTAGCAGAGAAAAAATCAAGCAAACAATTAAATTCAGTACCATTATCACTTTGAATCACTTTAATTGTTTGAGAGAATTGTCTATCAACCATAGCCACAAACATCATAAACATACGAAACACCTTAGTTTTATCCTCCATTAAATAAATCCAAACAGTACGAGAAAAATCATAAACAATAGTAAGAAAATAACGAGCTCCACAAGATGAAGCATGTCTGTAAGGACCCCACAAATCACAATGAACTTTTTCAAAGATCCTATTAGCACGACTATCACTCAAAGGAAATTTGTCTCTAGAATGCTTAGCACGAAAACATATTTCACATGCTTTATTAAAACTACCCTTATGACCACAGAGAGGGGGAAGTAACTTTACAACTTTCTCCGAAGGAGGACCCATTCTTCGATGCCAAAGATTAGAGTCTGAAGAATGAACAGTATCCAACCGTACTTTGTCACCTCCGTTGAAATAGTAAAGTACATCTTGTCTATGACCCGTTCCAATCAGCTCCCTCGTGTGGTCCTGTAAAGCACATATGGAAGAGTTAAATTGTACAATGCAGTTTAAATCATGAGTCAGTTGAGTAATAGAAAGTAGGCTACAACTGAACTGAGTAACCAAGAGAACATCAGTAAGAATAATAGTATTTGACAATCGAACATACCCTTTATGAGTAGCCATAACAGAGTCCCCATTAGGAAGACCAAAAGGACAAGGAGGAATGGAAATAAAATCAAACATCCAAGAGGCCTCACCAGTAACATGGTGTGTAGCACCAGTATCTATAATCCACGAAGTAGAATCAAACTTACCATTGAGACGGTCATAAGACAACTTTGTAGTACCAATAATCCCTGCAAGAGCTTTCCATTGTTCAGGAGTGAACAAAGATGAAGAAGCGGAGGATGAAGGAGTGGCGGATGTAGGAGCACCCACGACAGCGGCAACATGAGCTTTTGCGGACCCACAACGACGCCCAATCGTAGGACGAGAAGCAGAACCTGGACCAGATTTACGGTTGGCCCCCCATCCTTCTGGATACCCTACAATTTCATAGTATTGTCCAACCTCGTGACTTTTTTTCTTGCAATGAGAGCAGATTAATAAAGACCAACATCTAGAAGCCTCATGGCCAACTTTATCACAGTGGCTGCAAGTCGGCCGGTTAGTGGTGCCACGGCCACGGCCACTACCAGCAGCCCGGACCGAGAAGCCAAGGACATCCGGAGATGTCTCTGTAGCAGTAGGACGAGCGGTTCGAACACGCTCTTCCTGCACAGCAAGCTGAAAAACGCGATCCAATGAAGGCAAAGGTTCGATTGATAAAACTTGGGTACGCAAGCGACTATAAAAATCTGAGTAAAAAGACCCATCAAGAAATCATGGAGTTTTTTTATTTTTACGGCGTTCTTCGTGAAGAGAACCACCCGAACATGAGGGACAACATTGGCATGAAATTAAAGGGTCATGCTTGAACAACTTTTCCCACAAAACATTCGATTTTCCATAAGATGTCGAGACACTCATAGTTTTTGTTTGTTCACATTTTGCAATGGCAGTTTTTAGTTGGTGAATTCGAGGTCTGTTAATGGTGGCAAATTGGGTTTTCAAGTGAGTCTATAATTTATGTGCTTATCGAAATTTGCTTAACGTACCTTTAGCTTCAGGATCAATAGTGTTGAGAAGCCATTAAACGATCATGGCATTAACGGTGGTCCAATCTGACGAGGTATATGGAGCGATGGGTGCTGTGATGGAACCATCGACGAACCCGTATTTGCGACGAGCCTCGAGAGCCAGGTGAACATCACCAGCCCAGTCATCGTAGTTATTGGCACGCAGCCTTGTGGGAGTAATAAAATCTCCATGCTTATCACGGGGCCAAGAAAAAACGGATGAGTAATATCGGTTTTGGAGGAAGAAGATTCCGGCGGCTTTTCTTTATCGCCTGCCATGGAAGACACTTGAAAAACAAATGGGATTACGGCTCCAATACCATGTAAAGAAGTGTTTAGGGTTTAATTGCTTGCCTTCTCATTCAATGATTTCACCATATATATGAGTTATACAATAGGAAACCTAGTATACAAGGGACTCCCAACAAATAGGAAACTTTCCTCAAACATATAATTCCTAGCAAGAATGTTGTTTTTCAAACTGATGAGAATATATGGTTTATCATTTAGAGGCTGATCTGGATGTATTGTTGAATGACCGATAAAAAGTGTAGATTAGACCTACTATTATTGGTGGAGTCGCTGACGAAGTCTTTAACTCTCTAACAGAATATAGGCCATTGAAGATATGATTATCTGTGAGCCTCAACTCGTAAACTAACAACTTAAGCGCACGCTTTTTGTTGGCTCCCTTGCTGAGTAAATTACACAACTTTTGGGGGACGACTACTAGAGATTGTCCAAATAGATTAAACGTACACAATTATTTAATGAGATTTTGTAATGTTTGTTTATGGACACACAATAACAGTAATATTAAAGGAAATAAGAAATTAAATTAAAAAGAATCTTTATAAATATAACAAATTTAAATATAGAAATTTGTAAAACTTTTTCTTTAGGATTTATCTTTGCCATATTTATATCTTTTTATAGGGGTTTCCTTTCAATAGACAATATTTATAACTTAATATGTGTCCTTGGGAACAAATTAGACAGTAATTATTAAACCTACGCAATCACATACTAGAAATTATTCCTATATCTAGAAATAGTACATCAAGTATAATTATTCCTAGATACTATCATAAGATATTTCCTATATCTAGAAATAGTACATCAAGTATAATTATTCCTAGATACTATCATAAGATATTTATGGAAAATATATTGAAATAATATATACTCCATACACTATCACTTAATCACCGTAAACTATATAGTAGAGTTTAAACAACCTAAACCACCACTAGTACGATCAATGGTTAAGATTTCCCCTCACCCCAAACACATAAACCACGCTTCTATTCTCCTCCAGCCATGATCCATTGCATCCACCAATATCTCACCTCTTTCATGTTGCAGTAATAATAGTAAAGAACTTACCTAAAAAGAATACTCACAAAAAGAATGAACGATGAAACTAATTGCCACGATGTAGGAAAACCACCACCCTAGAAGACTATTTTGCACTACCTCACTGCAGTTTAAATGACACATAATCATCCTCCAAGGTTAGCACGACTCTGCAGCTTGTGTACACTCACAAACCATGGATGGAGATGAGAAATTTACCCAATATCAGATAAAAGTATTTTAGAGAAGAAAAGAATTCAGTATTTTGTGTGTATTGAAATTGATGAATCAAACCAAGTCGGCTTATTAGCAAGGCAATGAAAAAAAAGAAAATATTGTAATTAAGAGAGGTAATGAAGGAAGCAATCAATCAACGAGGATCTCGTACATAACAACTAGGTATCCTCGCTAATAACGGTTAGCCGAGATCCTTGTAATTAGTGTATACCCAAAATGATTAGAGTCCAAAAAAGACCACAAACCACAACCAGCGCTGTGCTCGCCTTAAGCAACATGCGCGTGTGTGATCCACCAATCCCTCTAACACTTTGCCAAATAAGAAGTACTAAATAATTCTCATATAATCATATTTGAAGAGGGAAAATATTTGTTTTTTTCTTCCATATGGGACGATAGCTTTTTTCTCTCTCTTACTTTGTAGGTTTTTTCTTTAAGACATTGTTAAACTTCAACCACTTCACCCACAGCATCGCCACCACATAAGCATTCAGCACCACCACGATAAAGACAAATACATTCGCTGCCATCGTGACAACCTCAACCCTCACTGCACTAACCCCAAAACCCTCTAGTTTTCCTCGTTCATCGTTGTTGGAGTTAAAGCTGGAAAAACGAGGAAAAGGCTGGCACCTGATCGGGCAGGGTTCTCGTAAGGGCTTTGGTTCTCTTGGGCCCGATCAGGAGGGCTCTGTGGTGGTTTAGCATTTTTGTCTCGGGCCCGATCAGACGGGCTCGCCCCCGATCGGGCGAAGGCCAAAATTCACGCTTTTCGGGTTTTTTGAATTTCTCCTTGGATCCTTTTGTAACCTTCTCTTAATTACGTGGTTTAAGGATGGTTTGCATCCTTATAATGGTGATTTATTCTAGTCCATAATTCCTCTTGATGATGGGAGTTTTAATCCTTCATTGTCATGAGTTTAATTGGATTGATTATGATCATTGGATCCCTTGGAGTCGTTTGATTTCTTTGGGATGTTACTTCTCCTCCTCTATTTCTATAAATCTTCTTTATTTTCTGATTTTGGAAGATATATCTTATTCTCTTTCTTCTTCTTTTCTTCCTCTCTTTTGGGCATAAGTTCTAGTGACTCCATCTCACACCCAAGAGTGCCATTGTGTGTTGAGAGTTGTGTAAACCTTAGGGAATGAACCGGTGATTACAATTGTGCACCCGGTCGCACTGAATCTCCTTGTCAAGGCAGTGGTTTGCTTACCACTGCACAACAAGTTCTTGATATTTGCTTTCATCTTGTTCTTCATTTTATAACACCCCAGAATTTCAAAGCGGAAAAGAAAGAAATAATAATAGTATTAATAGGACGATGGCGGAAACATCGTCTTCTGGGAATGTCACTACTACAAGAATAGTGTTTAAATAACTAAGTGATAAAAATAAACATAAGTAAATACTATAAGTAAATTAATTACTTAGATTAAAATCGAAATGAGACAACTATCTCAAACTAAAGAGAAGTCTAGAACTAAAACCCCTAATAGATTATTTCTCGCATCTCAACCCGAGCCCAAAATCAAAGAAAATCCCCATCGACAAAACCTGCAAAATATACAACAAATATCCACAATCGGTGGGAGTAACTAGCAGCTCTCCCGAGAACAAAAGAAATCAAAGCATGATTCAGACATAGATTAATAAGAAAGGAAAGCATAAAGTCAAGTCAACTACAATATGCATCCACTTCCATATAACTCACAGATAACGCAAATGAATAATAAATAGCAAGTGAGTTGGATAAAAATAAATAAATCATCTCAAGAGTACTTTTATAAAAAAATAAAATATAGGTAAAACAATTTATTGAGTCAGAAACTGAACGCTAGTGAATCGCAATTCACTTCCTAAGGTTTGTCAGATCGTAATCTCCAGGTCAGTCTATGGGCTTACGTTCCCCACTGCCTGTGTCTAAGAATGGCCAAACTCCCGATGCAGGATAGAACACGCAGAACTCCCTGACCTCTCGGACGACAATAATTAACCCAGGCTTACCCCTAGTTCGCAAACCAGATAGTTGGCATGTTCTTCACCGGGGACTACATCTATCCCACCGGATGTTCTTATCTCAAAATAAAATCATAAATATCATCAAAGTATCATTCATCTCAAAAATATTCATCAAAAGGGATGCCACCCGGCCTTATACCCATAATTCATCAAAAGTAATTTTTCAAAAATCTTCAAAGTAGTAACTTACAAATTTACAACAAATATCTCCAACCACAATACTTTAAACATCACTAAGCATCAACAATGATAGTGAAATATTTTTTACAGCACTAACAACATCAATAAAAAATGCATCACCAATTAACTCCAAGGCTTATTAAATAAATGAATAGTACACAATTAATCATTTTTACATAAATCAAACATAAACATAATGATACCAATAATACTTACAGCAACCTACTAAACACCAGCATCCAAGAACATAAAAGATCACAAATTATTTCTGATTAACAAGCTCTCAAATAATTTAAAAGAGTATCCTCAATTTCACACCAAAAACACAATAATAATTATTAAACTAATAAGTTTAAGCAGTAAAATCACACAAAAATTATCATATGACCTTAATGGCTTTACTGACATGGTACAAATTTTATTCATAATTTTCGGACTCCAAAATTAATTTCAAAAAGTTAATATACAGATTACTCAATAAAGCCAATATAATAACTAAAAATATAAATAAACGGCCAAAAATTACCAAAAATTTACACAACATGCACAAACTCACGAAAATACTTATTATACAAGGAAATGAATTTTTCGGCCTCCAGAAATAATTTTCATGATTTATATACTGACAGAAACGAAATTGCAAAAACAGATATATTAATTAAATAAACCAGTACACAGTAGGGAAAAATTATTCCAAGGCATGGAATACATACTACGCATACAACATGATCTAAGAAAAATAATCTCAGCAATTTTAACATCCGTTTAATAATTATTATGCAATTTAGCCAAAAACGCACATAAAACAAACAAATACCAAAAATCATACGAAAATTATTTTTCTATTTACAGTAATCACACAGCATGCATCAAGTATATTCATGTCAAATTTCGTCAATAATTTCATTCAAAAAGTATTTTAAATAATTCCTAGCGCAATTATCTAATACCGAATAATACCCTAATCACAATGGTTCTAAGATAACTACTAGTTACCTGGAACGTCGGGAGGAGAGCTGAGTCTAAAGAGATAGTTAAGAGCTATGCATACAATCCAATTCCTCTTCTAACCCCAAGACACAACGAACGAGAATTGAAGCAACCAGTCACTAGGCATTTTCTTCTTGAACGTTGAAAAATCTCATTTCACACTGCTCTGTTCCGACCATGATTTCCGGTGATCAAAATCCCGGATTCTAAATCGCTCTGGTCAGAGTGTGGAACAAGATGTTATAAATGTTCTGTCCAAATTTGAAGACGATCCAACGGTTAGATCTCCGGCTACGGTTATTTTCGTGAAGGTGTGACAGGAAAAACCGGGTTGAAACTTTCTATTCTTTTCCTCTTCCTTTTCTCTCTTTCTTTTCTTGAAAACGGCGAGGGTTAAATGCAAATAATGCTGAACTTCTTTTAATAAAAATCAGAATTTTATGGCAAGGAAAAATGAAGGGTTTAGGAGAATGATTAGGGGGGGTTATGGGGTTACAAACTACCAAGAGTCACCAATTAAAAGAAATGAAATAAAAGAGGAGAAACTTTTCCTTCTCCCTCCCCATAGCCGGCTGTCCAAGTCCAAGTACACCAAGAAGATTTCGGCCCAAGTCATCAAAGGTCCATGTATCAAAAGTCCGTCACGCGATAAATCGATAAATTCCTAAATCGCGCCTAAACTTTGAAAATACTTAATAATGAATATAACTCTAATAAATTATGTTATAATTATAAATATAATAAACACATCAGCACGCCACATGCGATGCAACATTTCATCACCCAAGTCGGTCCAACAACGTAACAAAAAGGCTACGCGACAAAACAACATCCTAAACGCCTAAACAAATAACGAAATTAATATAACCTTTAAAATAAATAACTAACAACTTAAAATAAATATATACATAAATATATCACAACATATAAATATATATTCACATTTTCACAACACGTTCCAAAATAATCTAAATAATAAATTATTTATTTTTACGAAAAATATCATTTTAATGTAAACAAACACCAAAAATAAAGAGTGAAAATTACGGGGTGTTACACATTTAGCCTTGAAATATTTATTTACAACAATTTGAAAATGAGATTATTATGCCGATTGATTTGGCTAACCCAATGTTGAACAAGACTCTTCCCGACATCTCTAAGTTGGAGCCTCTTGATGGCAAGAACTATAAGAGATGGTCACAAACATTGTTGATATTTTTTGAGCAACATGAAATAGATTATGTGCTCTATGAGGATGTGATCGAAGCAATTGAAGCAAGCAAGGCGGTAGCTCCGGATCCCTCCCTTTCGGCGGAGGACCTCAAGAAAGCGGCCGATGCATTGACCAAGAATGAGAAAGACAACAAGCTTGTTCGAGCTCATATTCTCCATCATGCGAATGGAATCTTGTTTAAACTCCTTATCACCAATCGGTCAAGCAAGTCCATTTGGGATACTTTGTAAAAGAAGTACGGAGCCGATGATGCCGATAAGAAAAAGTATGTTGTTGGTAAGTGGATTAACTTCAAGATGACGGATGACAAATCCATCAAGGATCAAGTTCATGACTATGAGAACATCATCACCGACATCCTTGGTGAAGGGATGAAAATGTGTGAAGCTTCAAGCCAATGTGCTCTTGGAGAAATTCCCACCTTCATGGAATGACTATCGAAATTCTTTGAAGCACAAGAAGAAGGACATGAACCTTCAAGAGCTTATTGGTCACATGAGGACCGAAGAGGCTAACCGCCTCAAAGATAAGTTTGATTCTCTCTCTTTCAATTCTTCTAAAGCTAACTTGGTTGAATCTAGTGCTCCGGAAAAATTGACAATAGAGGTCTCAACTTTGGGTGATAATTTATAAAAGGTCTGAACTATTGATTAACCTGTGTAGGTCCCAACTTAAGGGGGTCTTAACTTTTAGCGGGCCTTAGTGACTTGAAACTGGCTTAATAGGTCATAACTTGTAAAACTTGGGTCACACCAGAAGGGTTAATTGAGGGAGGGAAGTAGGAACTAGGTGAGATTTTAAAAAAAATCGTAATTTTTAAGTCGCCGAGACCCGCTAAGAGTTAAGACCCCCTAAAGTTGGGACCTACACAAGTTAATCAATAGTTCAAACCTTTTAAAAATTATCGCCCAAAGTTCAGACCTTTATTGTCAATTTTTCCCTAGTGCTCCTATGGCTAGAAACAGGTTCAAAGGAAAGAAGAAGAATATTGCAAACAAAGGGAACTTCACTTATATCAATAAGATTCAAAAGACCGAAGGAGCATGCTATGTATGTGGAAAGATAGGACACAAGGCCTATCAATGTGTCGACCGCAAGAACAACTCCAATGGTGCTTCCCAAGCCAATCTTGTTGAAAAGGATGATGTGATAGCCGCGGTGGTGGGTTGAAGCTAACTTGGTGGAAAACAAGGTGGAATGGATCTTGGACACGGGAGCATCAAGACATATTTGTGCTAACAAGGCTCTCATGACGGACTTTGAAGATGCTACCGATGGAGACCCTGTTTACATGGGAAATAGTAGTACTGCGGGAGTTCTTGGCAAAGGGAAGGTCCACCTTAAACTTACTTCTGGCAAAACTTTGTTTTTGAATAATGTGTTGTATGTTCCTCCCTTGAGACGAATCTTGTTTCGGGTGCCCTTCTCAAAAATCTTGTCTTTGAGGCGGACAAGATTGTTATCACTAAGAATAGAGACTTTGTTGGGAAATATTACCTTAGTGGAGGATTATTTGTGATGAATGTTTTGAACAATAATGAAAGTATTTTCTTCTTTTGCTTATAGTGTTGAGTCTATGGATGTTTGGCACAATCGATTAGGACATTTAAATGTTTCTTACATGAAAAACTTAATCTCTTTTGACCAAATAGACAAAGCCTCTAAATGTCCTATTTGTGTTGAGGCCAAACATACTAAGAAACCATTTAAGGAAGTTGTATCAACAAGTACTAAACTGCTAGAGTTGATTCACTCGAATTTAGCGGACTTTATAGATTACACTACTAGTATAGGAGGGAAAAATTACTACATAACTTTTGTTGGTGATTTTTCAAGATTCACTAAAGTTTACCTTTTAAAAACTAAGGATGAGGCCGAAAGTGCATTTTTAAAGTATAAATCCGAGGTTGAAAATAAACTTGATATTAAAATTAAAAGATTTAGAACCGATAGAGGTGGTGAATATGAAAAATGGTCTTTAAAAGAATTGTGGGAAGCCAATAGAATCATCCATGAGCTAAGCTCCCCTTACACCCCACAACAAAATGGTATTTCCGAAAGAAAAAATAGGTCTTTAAAGGAAACTATGAATGCAATGCTTCTAAGTTATGGATTATCCGACAACATGTGGGGAGAGGCGGTTTTATCTACTTGTTATGTACTCAATAGAGTGCCCCGTAAGAAATTGGATAAAACACTTGAAAAGGTCATAAACCTAACATGTGTATGTTAAAAGTGTGGGGGTGCTTAGCTAAGGTTGCTTTTTAAGATTTTAAAAAACCACTATTGGATCTAAAACTTTTGATTGTGTGTTTATTGGTTATGCTCATAATAGTGCTGCATATAGATTCATGCTTTTGAGTGATTATTCTATTTGTGAATCTAGAGATGTAGTTTTCTTTGAGCATATTTTCCCTTTGAAATCATCATGTCTTCGCATATGAATGAGTCAAGTGTTGATGTGTCTTTGGATGTTTCTTTGCCGAGTTCTAGTGTTCCTCCTCCTACTTCGGTAGTGGAAGAAGTCCAACCTGGGAAGAGTAAGAGAGTTAGAGTAGAGACTACCTGTGGACCGGATTTCTTGACCGTTTTTCTTGTTGAGAACTTTGATATGAATTGTTTGAGTGAAAATGTTGCTTCCTTGTTTCTCTTAGAAGAAGACCCAAAGACTTATAGTAAAGCTATGAAATCCATAGATGTTAATTTTTGGAAAGAGACCATTAAAAGTGAATCAGATTCAATCATGTCTAATCATACTTGGGACTTATGTGATTTGCCTAAAGGGTCTAAACCCATAAGTTGTAAATGGATCTTTACTATGAAGAAGAAACCCGATGGCTCTATTGATATGTTCAAGGCTAGACTTGTTATTAGAGGTTTCACTCAAAAAGGGGAATTGACTTTTTTGATACCTACTCACCTGTGACTAAGGTTGCCACCATTAGGACTTTGGTTGCTTTAGCGACAATTCATGAATTAGTGGTCCATCAAATGGATGTTAAAACGGCTTTTCTTAATGGTGATCTTAATGAAGAGATTTACATGACTCAACAGGAAGGTTTTGTGGTTAAGGGTCAAGAACATAAGGTGTGTAGGCTTAGAAAGTCATTGTATGGTTTGAAACGAGCTCCTAAGCAATGGTATGAATAGTTTGATAGTACCCTTGGGAGTGATGGCTTTGTGACTAATTCTTCGGACTCTTGTGTGTATTCTAAAGTGTTTGATTCCTCTCGTGTTATTATTTGTCTTTATGTTGATGACATGCTTATTATTGGCACTAACCTTGAGGTTGTAAATTACACTAAAGATTTTCTTTTTACTAAGTTTGAAATGAAGGACTTAGGTGAAGCCGATGTGATCCTTAGTATCCGGTTGACCAAACTCAAGGATGGTTTCTCAATGAGTCAATCTCACTATGTGGAGAAAATCTTGAAGAAGTTTGATTGCTATGATGTGGAGCCATGTAAGACTCCCTATGATGCAAGTGTAAAGCTTACAAAGAATAATAATCCTAGCATGTCTCAAAAGCAATATGCTAAGGTAATAGGAGTGTGATGTTTTTGATGAACTGCACACGTCCCGACATTGCTTATGCGGTAAGTAAATTAAATCGTTATACTCATAATCCTAGTAATGAACATTGGTTAGCCCTTCATCGGTTGCTTAGGTATCTTAAGGGAACCATGGAAATTGGTTTGTATTTTAATCGATTTCCTAATATCTTGGAAGGTTTTTGTGATGCTAATTCGGTATCCGATAATAATGAATTAGTCTCTACTAGTGGTTATGTGTTTATGTTGGGTGGAGGTGCTATATCATGGAAGTCCTCTGACGAAGAATATTTTGGTCGTTGGACAAAACACCTAAGGTCAAACTACCTAACTAGTCCACTAACCTAGGTAAAGTGGCAAGCAAGGGTCATTCTTCCACAAGGACTAAGGAACATCAACATGTGTTAACCAAACAATAAGTTAGGCCGAAATCAAGTCGGAAATTGTCAATAACCAACTAAGAACTACGAAAATAACTAAATATCAAAGATAACTAAAATTAGGAGATGGGATTAAACACCAACTAATCATGAAATAGGCATAAGAATATCAAACATAGATATAATGCATGAACACTACTTGAATTAGCTATTGACCCAACATAAAACTTTCATCCTACTCTCATAGGCGAAGAAATTCTCAAAGACATCAAATAAGGACTCTCATCCATTACTAACAAATTCCGATGTTCAAATAAGCCCAAGTCAATAATAGAAATCAATAGGTCACACTCTCATGCCAACCTAAATCAATCTACTCCAATCCAATACAACATTCAAGTGATCAAAGAGTAGAGATGGCCAACAGTGCGGGCCAATCCAGCCCATCCAGCCCAGCCCGCCTCTTGGGCCGTGTGGGGCCGAGCCCATGAAAAGCCCTCCCAGCCCGGCTCGAACCGGTGAAATTGGTGGGGTGGGCCGTGGGCCGGATTTTTTGAGCCCAACCCACGAAAGCCCGCTACTAAATCGGTCCAGCCCGGTCCACGAAATCGATCCAGCCCGGCCCATGAACCGGACCAGCCCAGCCCAATTAATTATTCAACCAAATTGTGTATATTTTAATCAAATTGTATATATTTTAATCAAATTTCATATATTATAATTCAATCAAATTCAAAAAAAATGAAATTATTCATTAATATTAATAATTGTATATATTTTAATTAATTTTAAAGGTTTTATGTAACATTAATAAATGATTCTAATGATTAAATAATTATAAAAATAAAATTCTCATGCCGGCCCGCTAGCCCGGTAGGCCCACAAACCACCAAAACCGTTGTTCGAACCGTGAAAACCGGTAACAGACCGGTGTGGGCCAAGATTTTTCAGCCCGTGGACCAGCCCGCCCAAACCGTGAATTTCACGGTCCGGTCCTGGGCCGTAAAATCTGAGCCCGGCCCACTAGGGCCCGCGGACCAGCCCACCCAGCCCGCACCAGTGGCCATCTCTATCAAAGAGAATGCAATATAGATTAGAAAAGCTAGACAAACAATAATTTAATCACGCAAATATCCAAATCCAATCTCAAATGCCCAATTCAATCATGGTTGGGTTTTCACCCAAACCCTAACCAACAAACTACTCCATGAATACAAAAATGAGGACTTTAGAGAAATTAAGCACTAATAACATGATAATAATCATTAATCTAACAATAAACATAAACCACATATAATTAAACTAAGCATGAACAATTAATTTAATAAAAACAATTAAAATAAGAAACAAAAGAGGAAAGAGAGTAAGAAATTTTCATTGATAGATTACAAGAAAATTTCAAATCTTCTTGTCACTAGATGATTATCCAAAATCTTCCCTTTTTCATTGATTTTCTCACTTTCTCTCTCTAGGTTTTGAGACTTTCTGTCACTTCAAATCCTAATCTAAGACTAATGGAGCCAAACCTCCCCTCAACTAGGGTCTGCCCTCATAAATTAGGGATGAGTCCTATTTATACGTACAACTCTAACATCATTAATGCGACGCGAAAATAACAGAGTTGTCCGGAAAATTTGAAAGGAGCGGGCGCTCTTTTATAAATAGGAGCGGGCGCTCCGAAGGAAACTGGTATTGGCAAAAAGTTGGAGCGACCAGGGAGCGACCATGGAGCGGGAGCTCCAAATAACAAGCAGCGGGCGCTTCTTTGAAAAAGGGAGCGGACGCTCCTAAGAAAACTGGGCAAACAGTTCAACTTCAAATGGCCATATCTTTCTCGTTTTTCATCCAAATCAAGCATGTGACCTATCGTTGGAAAGATAACGAGCCAAATTTTAATTTCCAATTTGAATCAATGCAAGATGATTTGTGGTCTGTAAGATATGGTCGTTCTAAGTGGACCATGTTGTGAACTTTGCTTCTTCAACTCCCATTTGCCTTCGTCCATTCATTATTCATGTTTTACTCCTCATTTGTGCATTCCTTTAGCTTTTATAGGTGAAATCAAAAGTATATTTTAATAGGTTCTACAAAGAACCAAGAAAACAAATATAAAAAGTAATTCGAAAAGTAAAACAAAGACACAAATCTAAAAAGAACTATTGAAACAAAAAGGTGCAATTTAAGCAAAACAAACATATAAAAGGGGTAAAATAGAAAAGAAAGGTTAGATATAGGGATAAATAAGGGGTTTAGAGTGATATAAATATCACTCATCAAATTCCCCCAAGCTTAACCATTGCTCGTCCTCGAGCAAACAAAATAAAAAAAGTGAAAAACTATGCTAAGAAAGCAATAAGTCCTAACTCACTTTCGTAGGAATCACGGTTGCATTTAGCATATGCAACAAGCTCTTTGAACCCCTAAATCGCTCTAGAGGGCGAGTGAGATCTCGCGAGGGTTTCCCAAGAGCTTAAACCCACAACTCTTATCTTTTCATCAACCATTTATTCAACAAACTCAAGATTTATGCCCAACTCAACTATCAATGAAATAGTTCACAAGCAAGGATAGAGAGCAAGTTTCAAGACAACTAATTTCCATGTGTACTCATAGGTTATGGGTAGAGAAAGAAATTAATCAAGATTGCAATAGGACACCTAATTAGACTTTTTACTCGCTTATTAGAGAACACCTAGCTATCCAAATAACTTATGACTTTTCAAGTGTTATAGAAGCTTAAACCACTAGTTCACCATCCCTAGACACACAAATAGGCCTTAGACTCCACTCTACTCAAAACTTAAGAAAAATAGAACTAAGTGTGGAAGTTACCACAAATTGACCTCTTTTATTTAAATTTTCTATTCTTTTTGTGCTTTTCATTTTTCACTTTTTTTTTCTTTTCACGCCTTTTTTTACTATTTTTGGCTTTTTCTTTTTCCTTTATTACGGGAATTTTTATATACAAGGAAGAGGTAACTACTCACTAAAGAGAAACATAAGAACTTGTGGCTTTTTGTGCCACTTATTACAAACGAAAAGAAGTAAAAACTAAGTTTCTTGTAGAGCTTTGTTTGGGGTCATGATGAGCATATCTAGGGACACAAGGGACCGCAAATTTGAAGCTAAAATTATCCAAGCATGAGGAACATAGTCAAGATTCAAGACTAGACATCCAATTGAGCATTCATTAGTTTCATTTTGGTAGACTCTAATGCAATCAAGATTAATCACCTCCTAAAACATCACAATCAAGCTCACACTCTTCCAAAAGGAGCCTCTAAACATGTACTCAAAATCAAAGCAAGGAATCAACATATATCATCAACTAGCATCTTCCTTGGGCAATGGAATGCTTTATACTTTTCTTTATTCCTTGGATTTTCATTTTTTTTTTCGGGAAGAAGAAAAAAACTAAGGAAAATATTTTTGATCTTGAAATTTTGTAAAAAATAAAAATGTAAATATATAAAGTATATACATCACCTCCCCCAAGCTAGCGAATAGCTACTCCCCCAAGCTAGAATAAAGCATTGTCCCCAATGCTTGAACAAGACGATCAAAAGGGAGGGAGGGAGGGAACAAACATCCAAACCAGCAAGCATATGCTCCACAAATCACAAAGCATTGGAAAAGGAAGGAAGCTACCGGATAGTAGGTGGGTGTAATACCTGCAAATGACCCAATTTCTCCACTTATACTCAACTTTTCAACACCATGATTTGCTTTCCACATGCTATTGAGGATGAGTGTTATGCCAATTATGTTCCTAAATAGATCAAGGAAAGAAAATAAAGATAAGAAAGACTAAAAGAAATAAAATGAAAGCAATAAATCACAGGTTACTACCCGAGAAAGGCTTATTTAAGGTCCTAAGCTTGACCTTTCTAGTAAATAATAATTCAAAGATCGCAAGAGTTTGTCAAATGCACTAGCACACATTTCCTTTATTATTAAGTATGCAAAGATAAAATGCAAAATGTGCATAAAGTGCAATGCAACTCCATGCAAATAAGGAGATAGATGCCAAAAAGTAGAAGAATTAAAAGGGAAAACAAAGAAATAAGAAAAACAAGAATCAAAATAAGAAGAAAAAGATGGATAAGATGGCAAACTCTCCTCTACAAAATCATTTTTGGTGGCGATCTCACTCTTCTCCTCAACAATAAACGAATCGGGCACTTGAAGGTCAAAAGAGGCAAGAAGCTCATCAAGATTTGGAGTTTTGAAAGATGAGAATGGATATAAAATGGGAGTAAAGGGAATAAGATTAATCCTTCTTGCAAATGGAATATGAGGGGAAGGGATAGAAACAAGGCTTTCACGAACCACTTCACTCACATTACAAGACTTAAGAGGGAAGACTTCTTCCATCAATGACTTATCCTCAAGAACTTCTCCATTATTCATCAAAACTTCAAAATCATCCTCAAGCTCTATGCTACTCATTCCCAATTGATTATCATTTTTAACATCCATCGAATCAACATAATTAAACTCAAGAATGTCATCATTGCAACCCAATTTTTCTTTAAGCAATTTCAAACCAATTTCCAATTGCAAAAGAGGATCATCAATAGGTGGGGGAGCAATTTGAGAATCAAATTGGGGAAGGGATTCACAATCAACCATATGAGATTCATCATTGGGAGCACATGGTTGATCATAGGAATTCATGCAAGGGTTTGAAGGCAAGTCACAAGATGCATGTACAACATTAGCATTAGAATATACTTCATCCAAATGAGAGCAAGATGGGGGAGAAATACAAGTCTCGGGTTCATAACTAGAGAAATTTTCAAGATTTTGATTAGCATGCATTGCCATTTCCCATTCATAGGTATCTCTAGCCAACCATTCAAGTAGACTCCAAGCCTCATCCAAAGATTGAGCATGGAAATCACCATTAGACATATACTCTACCACCCTTCTAGTTTCTTCATTTAGACCCTCAAACATCACATCACAAATTTCCCATTTTTCAAAGCTATGATCACAACCAATAGAATCTCCAAGCCTCCAATAGTATCTCCAAAATACTTCATGTTCAGATTGAGGAAGGGAAAAGATTGCCATTTTTTCAATTTTTTTTGTAAAAAAAGAAAACCAAAGAAGACAAAGAGTATTCACAAATAGCCTAGACTCATATAATCAACACAAATCAATGTAAGCCGAAGTCCCCGGCAACGACGCCATTTTGACGAAGAATATTTTGGTCGTTGGACAAAACACCTAAGGTCAAACTACCTAACTAGTCCACTAACCTAGGTAAAGTGGCAAGCAAGGGTCATTCTTCCACAAGGACTAAGGAACATCAACATGTGTTAACCAAACAATAAGGTTGGCCGAAATCAAGTCGAAAATTGTCAATAACCAACTAAGAACTACGAAAATAACTAAATATCAAAGATAACTAAAATTAGGAGATGGGATTAAACACCAACTAATCATGAAATAGGCATAAGAATATCAAACATAGATATAATGCATGAACACTACTTGAATTAGCTATTGACCCAACATAAAACTTTCATCCTACTCTCATAGGCGAAGAAATTCTCAAAGACATCAAATAAGGACTCTCATCCATTACTAACATATCCCGAGGTTCAAATAAGCCCAAAGTCAATAATAGAAATCAATAGGTCACACTCTCATGCCAACCTAAATCAATCTACTCCAATCCAATACAACATTCAAGAGATCAAAGAGAATGCAATATAGATTAGAAAAGCTAGACAAACAATAATTTAATCACGCAAATATCCAAATCCAATCTCAAATGCCCAATTCAATCATGGTTGGGTTTTCACCCAAAACCTAACCAACAAACTACTCCATGAATACAAAAATGAGGACTTTAGAGAAATTAAGCATTAATAACATGATAATAATCATTAATCTAACAATAAACATAAACCATATATAATTAAACTAAGCATGAACAATTAATTTAATAAAAACAATTAAAATAAGAAACAAAAGAGGAAAGAGAGTAAGAAATTCTCATTGATAGATGAAAAGAAAACTTCAAATCTTCTTGTCACTAGATGATTATCCAAAATCTTCCCTTTTTCATTGATTTTCTCACTTTCTCTCTCTAGGTTTTGAGACTTTCTGTCACTTAAAATCCTAATCTAAGACTAATGGAGCCTAACCTCCCCTCAACTAGGGTCTGCCCTCATAAATTATGGATGAGTCCTATTTATACGTACAACTCTTACATCATTAATGAGTCGCGAAAATAACAGAGTTGTCTGGAAAATTTGAAAGGAGCGGGCGCTCTTTTATAAATAGGAGCGGGCGCTCCTAAGGAAACTGGTATTGGCAGAAAGTTGGAGCGACCTGGGAGCGACCAGGGAGCGGGAGCTCCAAATAACAAGGAGCGGGCGCTTCTTTGAAAAAGGGAGCGGACGCTCCTAAGAAAACTGGGCAAACAGTTCAATTTCAAATGGCCATAACTTTCTCGTTTTTCATCCAAATCAAGCATGTGACCTATCATTGGAAAGATAATGAGCCAAATTTTAATCTCCAATTTGAATCAATGCAAGATGATTTGTGGTCTGTAAGATATAGTCGTTCGAAGTGGACCATGTTGTGAACTTTGCTTCTTCAACTCCCATTTGCCTTCGTCCGTTCATTATTCATGTTTTACTCCTCATTTGTGCATTCCTTTGGCTTTTATAGGTGAAATCAAAAGTATATTTTAATAGGACCTACAAAGAACCAAGAAAACAAATGTAAAAAGTAACTCAAAAAGTAAAACAAAGACACAAATCTAAAAAGAACTAGTAAAACAAAAAGGTGCAATTTAAGCAAAACAAACATATAAAAGGGGTAAAATAGAAAAGAAAGGTTAGATATAGGGATAAATAAGGGTTTTAGAGTGATATAAATATCACTCATCATCCTCAAAACAACCATGTTTAGCTCGCTCCACCATGGAATCTGAATTCATTGCTCTTGAGTTGGCAGGTTAATAAGCGGATTGGCTAAGGAGTCTTCTTGCCGACATTCCATTGTGGGGGAAAGATCTTCCCCGGTAACTTTGCATTGTGATTCTCAAGCTGCAATTGGTGTAGCTAACAATATAAATTATAACGGTAAGAAGAGGCACATACGCCTTATACATAGTTCGGTGAGACAACTACTCAAAAATGGAGTAATTGCTTTGAACTATGTAAGGTCCGAAAGTAATTTGGCGGATCCTTTGACTAAGGGGTTGGCAAGGAACCAAGTTCTTGACTCGTCGAGGGGGATGAGGCTCAAGCCCATAAAGTGTATATAACTAACATTACTTATATTCCATCCCTATGGCCTTTTGTGTTGTAATGCTTGTTGTGGGATGAATTCGTTAAGAATTCTTAACGGATTTATACTTACATGGTAGGTGCTCTAGCTAAGCATTTGAGAAATCCACCGTTGTAATTTTTGTGGAGGTTGAGTTTATTTAAACTCTTAATGAATCCTAAGAGATGTTTTGTGCTATTGAGAAGCAGAAGGGATTCATCTATATGGTTGTGAAGACTCGCCATCTTCTATGGAAACTTAGGCGGTTTCCTAGAGCTTCCATGAAAACTAAGGTAAACGCTTGGCTTAAAACGCGTTCACTTTGCGGAGTTTACTAGATTTTTGGAGTGACGTTTGTGTTTTTGGGGGCGTGACTTAAATCTTAGAGTTTTAAGGCTAGTCAACTCTTTGATCAAAAGTTTAAGGGTTTCAAGGTTTGTCCAACCTTGGGTTTGTAAGTCGTTGTACCACCGGATATTATGTATTGATCTCTTCTTATGCCTGAATATTTCCTTTCTTTCATTTTTAGTCTTTTTCTCATCATTAGTGGGGGATTCTTGGAGTTAAAGCTGGAAAAACGACCGATGCCACCGGGCGGGGTTCTCGTAAGGGCTTTGTCGCTCTTGGGCCCGATCGGGCGGGGGTTCACCCGATCGGGCGGCCTCTGTGGTGGATTGGCATTTTTGTCTCGGGTCCAATCGGACGGGCTCGCACTCGATCGGGCGAAGGTCAAAATTCACGTTTTTCGGGTTTTTTGAATTTGTCCTTGGATTCCTTTTGTAACCTCCTCTTAATTACGTGGTTTAAGGATGTTTGGCATCCTTATAATGGTGATTTATTCTAGTCCATAATTCCTCTTGATGATAGAAGCTTTAATCCTTCATTGTCATGAGTTTAATTGGATTGATTATGATCATTGGATTCCTTTGATTTCTTTGGGATGTTAATTCTCCTCCTCTATTTCTATAAATCATCTTTATTTTCTGATTTTAGAAGATATATCTTATTCTCTCTCTTCTTCTTTTCTTCCTCTCTTTTGGGCATAAGTTCTAGTGACTCCATCTCACACCCAAGAGTGTCATTGTGTGTTGAGAGTTGTGTAAACCTTAGGGAACGAATCAGTGATTACAATTGTGTACCCCGGTTGCACCGAATCTCGTTTTCAAGGCAGTGGTTTGTTTACCACTGCACAACAAGTTCTTGATATTTGCTTTCATCTTATTCTTCATTTAGCCTTGAAAACACTTATTTACAACAATCATTTTGATCATCATTGCTGCAAGACCGTGTCATTGAAGGACGACGTGATGTCGTGCCATTAGGGACAGGGAGAGGGGCTCTATGGTTTCGACGGGGAGGGGTGGGATAGGTAATGGTGGAATGGTGGTTACTGTGATGAGGGCTTGGTTGCTTTGGAGGAAAAAGAAAGAAAAATTGGCTGCTTGGTTACTTTACATACATATTTTTGTATTTGAACCGCTTATTGAATGTAATTGTTGTTCTTCTTGTTCCGCTAGCCAATTACATGAGGAACGACGTGCTACTGGTAAACTTCATGATTTTTTGATGGGTCTTGATTCTGATTATTATAGCACTATTCGTTCTAATATTCTTTCCTAAGATCCCTTGCCTACTCTTGATAGGGCTTATCAATTAACAGTGCAAGCGGAACGAGTTCGTTTGGTTAAGGATCTGGTTGACGACTCACCTAAGATCGTGAGCTTTGCATTGCGCGCGACCCCTCGTGGCAGCGCTTCAGCCTCCTCATCTCAAACTCGTCCTCGAGTCCGGGAAGACAAGTCACATCTCCACTGCACTCACTGCAAGAAAACCAGGCATGAGATGAGCACATGCTTTGAATTGCACGGCAACCCCTCCAAGTGGGAGAAGCGCAAAACTGCCGCTGCTGGTCGTGGGGGTGGCCAAGCCACTATTGCCCCTGCTGCCCGCAGTCGCGAACCCGTGCTTGCCAACACTACTGCTGTAGCTGCTGCCGCGGCACCGGGTGCGGTGATAGGAGCTGTTGGTACTCCCTCTACTTTTTTTACCGTCGACCAATGGAAGACGTTAGCAGGACTTCCTGGTAATACTAAAATCTTCGATGATCAGTTGCACGTTATGTTCACTACTACTGACTGGATTGTTGACACAGGTGCCTCCAATCATGTTACATGAGATGCCTCTTTATTATTTGATCTCATATGTATTCCTGATTGTCCTGTTGGTTTGCCTAATGGTGCTGTTGTTATGGCTAAGCAAGAGGGTTCCGTTCATCTCTCGGATTCTCTTACTCTTACTCATGTCCTATTTGTGCCTAACTTACATTGCAATTTACTTTCCGTTTCTCAGTTAACTGCGGCTATGAATTGTGTTGTTCACTACAATTCTGATGCTTGTGTTATACAGGACCCGTCGAGAAATTCGATTGGAACAGCGGTTAGGAGAAATGGACTTTACTACTTTGGAGGTGGTTCTTCTGTGCTTCATGTTTCGGTTGGTGAAGCTGCATCTTCCTTGGAACTTTGGCATCATCGCATGGGTCACCCTTCAGAGAAGATAGCCAAGTTACTTCCCCCCGTTCAGCATTTGCAAGGTAGTTTGAATAAGGTTTGTGATGTGTGTTTTCGTCCTAAACATCCTCGAACTAAATTTCCCATTAGTGATCATAAAGCTAGTAGAATTTTTGAAAAGGTTCATTGTGATTTTTGGGGACCATATAGACATGTATCTTCTTGTGGTGCTCGGTATTTTTTGACTTTGGTGGATGATTATTCTAGAGCTATTTGGGTTTATTTGTTAGTTGATAAAACTGAAATCTTATCTATGTTTATGGCCTTTATTGCTATGAATTTTCTCAAACTATTAAAATTGTGCAAAGTGACAATGACACTGAATTCAATTGTCTTAAGGATTACTTTACTGAAACTGGCATCCTTTTTCAAACTTCATGTATTCATACTCCACAACAAAATGGGCGGGTTGAGCGTAAACATCAACATATCTTGAATGTGGGCCGGGCTCTTCGTTTTCATGGTAATCTTCCTATTTATTTTTGGGGTGAGAGTATTCTTATAGCCTCTCATCTAATCAATCGCACTCCCACTCCCTTGCTTCAAAACAATACTCCCTATGAGCTTTTGTTTGGTCATTCTCCATCATATGATGCTATTAAGGTTTTTGGCTCCTTGTGTTTTTCCCATAATCATCGTTCTAAAGGGGATAAATTTGCAAGGAGTCGAAAATGCATGTTTGTGGGGGTATCCTCTTGGTAAAAAGGGTTGGAAGTTATTTGATCTTGATAGTAAGGAGTTTTTTGTTTCAAGGGATGTTAATTTTTTGAAGGCACCTTTCCCTTTTGTGACCCCGAAGCTGCAAATATTGATCCCCACACAATTGTTGAACAACATGATGATGTGCACCTTGACTTTGCTGATTTTACTCCATCTCCAACCCCTGTCCAACCCAATTTATCTCTTTCTTCTTCTACAACTCCACAAAATGTACCCCAGAAAGCCCATCCCGCTTCTCTTCCTTCACCTCGCCTTCTTACTTACCTGCCCAGTCCACGCAGGCCCCCCAAAAAAGCCCAAACTCAAATCTCCAGCCCCACCCAAAATAACGCCCCATTCTCTCACTCTTCTCTCCAGGCCCACACTCCTTCTCCTCAGCCCACACCAAAATCCCTCGTCTCTTCTGGCCCTACTGACACGTCTCACGCGTCTTCTCCCTCAACTCGGCCCACTACTCCTCCTCAGCCCAATACTTCCCCAGCAGCCCCAACCGAATCTGAGCCCACTCCCCTTGATGTTGTTACTTCTCCTGGCCCATCAGATGAGCCCACTGCATTGGGCCATGGTTTCCGCACACTAACCCCTCCGGTCCTCCTTCGTGATTATGTTACCACCTCCATTCAAGTAGATAGTCCCTCTTCGCCTTCCTCTATTCCTTAGCATTCCTCCGGTAAGCCTTATCGTATAGCACATTACATCAATTGTCAAAGTTTTTATGTGAAATATTAAAAGTTTATTGCTAATATCACTTCTCTTAAGGAGCCCGAATCTTTTAAAGAGGCTATGCAGGATGTAGGTTGGCGCAAATCTATGAATGATGAGATTCGTGCTTTGGAGGACAATGGTACTTGGACCATGGAGCCGTTACCTCTCGGTAAGCGTGCTCTTGGTAGTCAGTGGGTTTATGGTAACAAATTTGATTTTGCTGGCAATTTAGATCGTCAATAATCTTGTTTGGTGGTTCTTGAAAATCATCAAAAAGAAGGCATTGATTACAACGAAACCTTTGCTCCTGTGGCCAAAATGGTCACCGTTCGTGCCTTTCTTGCTATTGCTGCTGCTAAAAATTGGGAACTCCATCAAATGGATGTTCATAATGCCTTCTTACATGGTGATATGGAGGAAGAGGTTTACATGAAACTTCCTTCCGGTTTTGAGGCGTCTCACCCTAACATGGTTTGTCGTCTGCGTAAATCTCTCTATGGTCTCAAACAGGCTCCTCAGTGTTGGTTTGCCAAAATTGTGTCAGCTTTGAAAGAGTATGGTTTTCTACAATCTTACTCGGATTATTCTTTGTTTACCCTCACCCAGGGTTCTGTTCAGATCAATGTTTTGGTGTATGTGGATGATCTTATTGTTGCCGGCAATGACTCTGCTGCTTTGGAGGCTTTCAAAGCCTATATCTCTGATTGTTTCAAAATGAAGGACTTGGGTCCTTTAAAGTACTTCCTTGGCATTGAAGTGGCTCGCAGTGCCTCTGGCTTATTCCTCTGTCAGCGCAAGTACACTTTGGATATTATATGACTGAGAAGGCAATGAGAAAACTAACACAAATTAAACCTAATATTGTTTGACAATAGCATTTAAAGGATATATCATTCGCAATAAAGCATGAGTAAACCCCTCAAAATAAAGGTAAAGTCCCCATTATTTGCACCAAGCTAAAAATTACTAGCAATATGAGAAGTAGTATAAGAGTTCAGATTATCTAAAAAGAAATTCTCGAAAGGGTATGGATAACTCTTGCTCGCCAAAAGATCCAATGGTGGACCCAAAACATATCTACGAAGACGAAGTCTATATAGTATTTTTTTTTTGAGAAAGAGAAATAACTGTTTATAAGTGACCTTAGTTATAGTAAAAAAAAAAAAAAAAAAGAAGATGAAAACTTAGGAAACAATGTAAACATGGAGGTTCAAATACAAAAATATGTATGTCGTTTTAAAGATTCTCTACCATCTAATATCAACACAACTATAGTATAAATATATAATGACTAAAAACTAATGCTTTCATACACCTGTAACTTTTAACAGTATCCAAAATAACATACACCTTTAATTATGTTACGGCCTACTCCAACCTCTCTTGGTTCCGCCATCGAAAAAAATTATAAAATAATATATACAATAATATGGGGAGAACACAAACAATTCATAATGGAGACCCAAAGGGAGTTATTTACATACAAGAAATCCCTCGTGTGTGAATAGTTCGAATAGAGTAGAATGGTGGGTCTTAGCTACGTGCATGTGTGAATCATATCATGCGAGTAACGGTTTGAGAGACACTTGACCCCATATATAGGATATTTAATGTCTATCAAAATAGAAAAATTTGGTGATATTTTTTTGTCCTCCCATCACACCAATGGAGCAAATCAACTTCAATTAAGTATGGCCTCCATGTCCCAAATCTGCCCTAAGTTAATCAATGCCATCAACTTTAGGTCATAATTAGTGTTGCAGTCAAAATCAAATCAAATTTCAACCGACACCCCAACATTATCCAAATTCTATAATATGATGAACAAAATGCAAGTTGATTATGAATAACA
The DNA here is from genome assembly GCA_947646795.1 of Beta lomatogona. Taxonomy (NCBI): domain Eukaryota; kingdom Viridiplantae; phylum Streptophyta; class Magnoliopsida; order Caryophyllales; family Amaranthaceae; genus Beta; species Beta lomatogona. The sequence goes on along the minus strand of CANSNZ010000584.1, from coordinate 434,019 downwards.
ATGGTGGGGATGACTATATATAAATGATGTCTATATATGATCGTAAGGTGAAGATGTACATGATTATAGAAAGATTTGCTTAAATCACTAGATTACACGGGCGAATGGATTATACTGTATAATGGTTAGGGAGACAAACACGAAGTGGTATAAACAGGTTACACTTTCAAATCGTGGGTACCATTCTAAACCACTAAAATTAGTGGACATCTACTATATATTTCTTTTTAAAGTTAGTCAAGCTAAAATTAGTCCATGCATGTAACTAAAGACTCTTAGAAGTTTTCTTTTGTTTTATGCTTTTACTCAAGTAAACATTCTTTATTCTGTTATAACGGACGCAATAAAACAACAAGGAATTAAGGGGGTGTTTGGTTGCCACGGGGTAAAAGGAATGGAATCAAGAAAGGGGGAGAAGGGGAAAGGAAAAGAAAACCCTTAGATTTAGAGTGGTGTTTGATTAAGACAATGTCAATTCTCTTTCTTCCTCCTCTTACCCTTCTTCTACCCTATCACCACCACTCCTCCCTCTGTTGCTATTCCCCACACCGCCTCTCCCTACCCCAGTAACGCCACCTAATCGTCCCCTGCTCTTCCCCTTCCCGCAGCGGTTCTCCCCTCCCCCGCGCCGTCACGTTATCCCCCTCCCCTCCCCGCACCGTCGCGTTATCCCCCTCCCCCTCCCCTGCACCGTCGCGGTCTCCCCTCCTCCCCCCCGCGCCATCACGTTGCCCCCTCCCATCCCTCGCACCGCCGCGTTCTCCCCCTCTCTCCCCTGCATCGTCGCGTTCTCCCCCCTCCCCTCCACTACCCGTTGTGTTCTCCCCCTCCCGCACCTGTCGTGGTCTCTCCCTCCCCTCCCCTGCGTCGGCCGTTATCTCCTTCACTCCCCCTGTGCCGTCGCGGTCTCCCCTCCCTCCCCCTACACCACCGCGTTCTCTCCATCCCCTCCCCTGCGTCGTTTAGGTGGTAGATGGTTGGGGTATTTCTCGGTGGTGGCGGCCGGTTGTTGTGGTACGGTATGGTGTGTTGTGGTGGAGGGGTCGGGTTGCGGTGGTAGGGTGCGCAAGTGGTGGTGGTGGTTGGGTGGTCAGGTGTGTTGTGGTGGAGGGGTCGGGTTGCGGTGGTAGGGTGCACAAGTGGTGGTGGTTGGGTGGTCGGGCGTGGTTGAATGGTTGGGTCAAGGGGTGGTTGGGTGGTCAAAGAGATGGTCAATAATAAGTCAAGGAAAGGGTAAGTGAAACCCTTGGTGGGGTAGGGGAATGAAAGTAGAGGACTTTGGGGGTAAGTAGTGGTTAAAGGGTTTCATTGATTTAAGCAAACAAACAACTAGTAAGAAAATCAAGTCTCTTGATTCCCTTACCCTTTCCACAATACACCCAACCAAACACCCCCTAATAAAGAACAATCGACACAAGGATTTAACGTGGTTCATACTAACAATGTGTTAGCTACGTCCACACAACAGAGAGAACTGATTTTTATTTGGTTTAGGAGAGAGAGTACAGATTACAGAATTTGAAGCCATAAGTTAATTATTAGGTTTATATAGCGAAACCTCCGTGCTTGGTTAATCCTAGCGGCAGATTATTCAAGCCTTATAACAACATGTTTTTTATTGGTAACTTGGGGTTTGCATGAAATAAACGTACAACTTCATGGTTGAAAAGCGAGGCTTCAATTGATTTTTAACCAAGTATGTCCATGTTGTGAGTAGCTCCTTTTTCTCTTTTAATGAAGTCAAGGGTCAAGGTAAGATATATTTACTAAGCACTATCATTGGAAGTGGAAGTTCGCCTACGAGGCTATCAAGAGCCATTAATCACGGAAATATCAGGCAACGCATATGCACTTTTGACCAACCTTTTCAAATAATAGTAAAGTATAATTTAACTTGATTAATCTAGCAACATCCAAGTCATATTACGCCTAAATTTCAGTTAGTGCACTATTTCTGCTCCCAATTATTAGTATTTTGTGGTCTGATTCTTTTGTTTGTCGTAATTTGATGATTGCCATAAGCATCTATTAAATAAGTGGGGGGTGTTCTCGTTATTTCTCTGTCGTTGCACCCTTTAATTAACATTCATGCACGAACATTACCTGCATAATAATCTGAAAAGGCATTGACGTACGCAAGCACTAGATCAGTGATGATAATAAGAGCTCACACTCACTAATAATTATTGAAAATGACATAAAGCTACACATATACAAAGCTAATGTATGTAAAGAAAGATTTTGATATCTTAACCACCCCAAAGAAGTTTATTGCTTTTAAATTGGAATGATAATGTTTTCTACTTCAACAAAATGCACAAACATAGTCACTCTAGAGGTTCTTATTTTCAGAGTAATAGAAGAAAATTCCATAAACGACCACAATAGATGTCACATGAGGTCGTCCAGATTAATGTTGATTAGCTTAGTTGCTTAAGTATGTGGAGTAGACTCTAAAACCTGATATTCGATATCTACGTTATCGTCTTTGTGGCTTTTCATGCACAAATGTCATTAGAGTTCATGTATGTCAGCACAATTTATTTGGTGATGAATTACTTAGCTAGAATCTTATCTTGAGTGTCACTCTAATTAACATCATGTCTTTAGTGAGAGAGATTTTTTTTTGGGGGGGGGGAGGGGTTTACATTTATGCAAAGTATATTATTTCAATATGTGAAATGTAGATAAGTTGCATTAAATTTGACCTATAGTATTCTTGATCTCGAAATATGAATTATACTTATTAATATATAAGAGTATATATTATTGTATTTTAACTATTTCTTTTACGAAAAAATGAAGAGAGAGAAAGTCAGAGAGAGAAAAATTAGACCCCAGCCAAATTCCCCCAATTCCCAAATAAACCCTAGCTCAATTTCTTTGAAAAAATCCCAAATCTCTCAGCCAAAAGCATTTCTTTTCCTATTATCCCGTAATTCATGTTGTTTCCTCGTCCTTTCCCTCATAATTTCTTTCCAGTCAGTAAGATTAGCGAAGAGTGTAACCATTAATTTTCCTGCGCATGCGAAAATTACGGCTACCTCTGCAAATTTAAGTACGGTGGTTAACCATAATTGCAAATTATCAAGGCTATAGGTCTAAAAACCTATTAATTTCGGGTGATTTAGTATGGATTTCTGCGAGAATGCCATTAAAAAGATTTAGGTGGCTTCAATTCTTAAATTTCAAGTACAAATTTAAAGCTAGGGTTTTGGGTTTACTGTCAGGGGATGGGAAAGTTCTTTTTTTTCCCATTGAGAAAGAGGGTTTTGGTATTTCTTTTGGTCATATGGTCATGATTACTAGTGGCGTGGAAGCTTTTGTTCGTAATCTGCAGAGTTCGAAGGAAGAGATTGGAAGTTTTCCCATTAATACACTTCAAGCATTAAATGTGACTGTAAGTCTCATTCAGTGGAATCAATTACAGCTATGTAGAGATGAAATTTGCCCTAATTGTCTCCACTATATAAACACCCAAAGTCAGGTAATTTTTTATCATTCTGCAAACTTTAAAATTCTGAGAATCTTTAATTCCATATTTTCCCAAAGTAGAAGTGTTTTTGAATATTGCAAGTGTGGTAGAATATTTGCCTCAATGGATAATTCTAAGTCTTTCAAGGATGTAGTCCTTGAACCTGGTGTGCCTTTTGGTGAACAACTCTCTGCAGTTGCTGTCTCCCAGAATGTTTGTGAGTCTTCTAAAAATGGTAATTTGCGTAATTCTCCTCTAAAATATTATGCTGGTCCCCCTAGTTTTCCGGAGTCATTAGTTCTAGATGATCTACCTCAGGTGAAAAAAGATATTGAGGACCTTACTTAAACATGTCTAGTTGGCAAAATGTTAGGTGAGTCAGTTGATATAAGAACTATAATAGCAAGAACTAAAGCTGACTGGAAGTTTTGCAATGGAGATGTTGAATATCTTGAGATGGGCAATGGGTGGGTGCTTATTAGATTTGCTAATCCAGGTGATTTGTTCCTAGTTTGGTTAGAAAGACCTTGGCATGTCCAAGGTGAGCTGTTTGTGGTATATCCCTGGAAAGCCAACTTTGATCTTTTTGTTGAAGAAATAAAAATTGTTGACCTTTGGGTTAGTTTTTCTAGGTTTCCAACTAAGCTTCTTAATTTTGACTCAATAGCAAACTTACTAGCTGCTAATCATGTGGGTGCTTTGGTTAGGCTTGATTCAAGGTCAGTGCTTAGGCACAAAATCAGATTTGCCCGAGCTTGTGTGAGGGTGGATATTACCCAACCTTTGTTAGAATATGCAATTATTAAACGGTCAGTTGGTGTTTCTAATAGCTATTTGATATGGTATGAAGATTTCTCTTCTGGTTGCTCTTTCTGTGGATGTGAAGATCATGTGATTGATTATTGTGCATTGATTTATCCTCCTAAAAAGGAATTGAAAGTTAAACTCATAAAACATCCACAAAAGAAGTGGCTGGCTGATTTCCTGGACCAAGCCAGTAAGCAAGATCTCTCCTCCACCACTGCTGAGCAAGCTATGTGGTGGAGGCAAGGCCAAGACATGTGGCCAGATCTAACCCTACTCCTGGTTCAGGGTTTAGTTCTTGTACTCATAAGAAAAGGTTCCCTGTTAAACTATTTTCTAGTGAGAAAAAGGAAGGATAAGGTAAAGGTGTAATGATCAAAGAAGCTGTTGATGTTTCATTTTCTAAGCATGGTAAGCTGTCCCTGCCAAAAAATGTTGAGAAAGGTAAAGACTTGGCTTTTTTGCCCCTGCTATTAAGGTTTCTTCCTCTTCTGATGATGAGCTAACTGTTAACAACTTATCTCCTGCTCCTCCTCTTGGTCCCTCAGGGACTAAAGGTGATCCCTCACACTTGGATGTGCATCTCCTGGCGCCCCAGTGTGAGGAGATTACCAAGCCCTACCCTCTATCTCTAGTCTGTGATGAGACTATCTCTCCAATTCCTATAAGAGTTGTTCATCCTGGTGAACTGTTTGCTACTAGCTATCTGGCGGGCCGCGCTTGTCGTGAACGCCACCCGGCCAAAGATAAAATTTCTCCTACTCTTTTCTACACTAAGGTAGTATAATGGAAGTAGGGGTCGTATCCACAGGGAAACAGGGACGAGTTTAGTATTTAGCGTGATTCGAAACCTAGATTAAGCTAAGGGCCGAGAAACCTAATAATAATTACAAAGGGGGGGTTTCAAGTAGATTATAACTAAACTACAACTAACTAGCATATAAACAAAATGAGAAATCAATTATAGGAAGATCTTGAATCCGATTAACATGCACTTCAATTCATTATCGATCATTGAACATCCACTCTATTCATTTCCATTATTATCTATTGTCGAGAATCAATCTCGTGTTCTCCTTATTCCTAGTTGAATAGCACGATCAGCGTGACTATAAAACTCTAACTAAAGGATAACCTAGTCCGATCTGCGTCTAAATTCAATCCGATAGCAGCATTAAACACAGAGAACCAATAGACCTGCTAACGTCATACAAGCGATAAACATTCAACAGTTGATTCAATTTCCCCAAGAAATAACCAAGATGATCTGCATCTAAGCTACTCCCTAGTTTGCTACCATTTGATAAAAGAATAAAACAATCCGATTCTATTCTTAAATCTAGCATTAGATTAATTACACAATCAAACTAGTAACGTTCCTAGCATAATCATGCAAAAACCATTGAAAGCAAGCATAGAAATTAAACCATAATCAAAGGAAATAAATAGATAAGAAAGATCTCACAATAATGCTTGAAGCTCCATATAAATCTCGTTCAAGAACGGTTCAAGCTACAATCGGCATAGCATAAGCCAATCCCATAATTGAAATCTACATAAACTAAATTAGAAAATAAAAACTAAAAAGAGAAGACAACAAGAGAGGAGTGGAGTTTTGGAAACTCCATCCCCTTGTGGCTGCTGCCCCCTAGGTCTAAAAACAAAGTTTAGTATTTATACTAAGGCTCAAAAGTCAGCCGACATTTAGACCGACCTAGGGGTCGCGAGGTGCGATACAGGTCGCACCGTGCGATAAGCTACTGCCTTCGCAACGAGCTGAAGAGCTGGGCCAAAACCACGCAGGTCGCACCGTGCGAGATTCCTCGCGAGGTGCGAGCAGGCTCGTCGCGAGGTGCGAGGACACTCGCGAGTCGCGAGCGCTGGGCGCTGGGCAGTGAGCTGCTGGGCGATGCTGGCTGGGCAGCTTGGTCGAGGCTGCTGAGCGATGCTTGCTGGGCGTGCGATGGGCTTGCGCGATGGCTGGGCATGCGATGGGCTTGCGATGCTTCGAGCTTGGCTTGGCGAGCTTGTGGCTTGTGAAGCTCGGCTCAAATGCATTTTACCTTGGAAGCTCGGAATGCGTGACATTAACACAACTTATATCGCAAAACTCCGAACTTCCGCTAAGGATGATTTATATGCAAACCTTAACAATTACGAACAAATCCCTTAGCAATGTGCACCTAAAATACCACAAGAACATCGTATAACTTGAGCGCATCAAATACCCCCACACTTGAACTTTACTCGACCTCGAGTAAACTCAAAATGAGGATCACCAAATAAATCATCACCCAAGCTATCGAAACCAACCTACACTCCCCATCAACTACATCATCATCATCACATCTTAACAACATCCGCTCAAAAACCTAAACGTAAGGGACGATGATTCCTCCACACTTAGATTCGAGCTCACCTGAAAAATAAAAAGACGCGACAACAATAATCACCAGCAACACCAACACGAATCAAAATGTCAGCTCACGACACACTAAACTATCAGCTCTCCCAAACCTCCAAAAGATGATCTAAAACTACTACTACTACAACTAATCTAAACAAGCAAGCCATGGAACAAAGACAAAAAGAAATATACTCCATGCTTACTCCCAAAAACAATCAATCAACCCAAAAGAATGTGAAAGCCAACTTTAAATAGATCTTCACAAAACAAAGGATGAATTCACTAACCCAACCCGAAAACGCTTTCCACCTTATGACACCGTCTCCGGCAAATGAGTTTTCAAAATTCAAAATTCTCTCTTAATCTCTCATTTTGCCTAGGAGCCCTTTCGGGTTTTCATCCTAGCTTCTCACATTTTTTTATCTCACCATCTTACCCGCTCAATATAAGCCACTTTTTTTTGCATAGGTTGCCCTTTCGGGTTTTCAACCTATCCGGGCCCCCATTTTTGCCTGAGTCGCCCACCCTTGTGGGTTTTCAACTCAGCGGGTTTCATTTCATCAACATTTTTTTTTTTTTTTTTTTTTTATTATTTTTTTTTTTCATTTTCATTTTTTTTTTTTTTTTTCAAATTGAAAGTAATATACACAACATAGATACATGAGAATGAGAATACCCTCCCCCCTACTTAAACTACACATTGTCCTCAATGTGTCGACAATTAGAAGAAAAGTAAACTGAAAATGGGGGGAGAAAATCGAAAATCGGGTAAATCGAAGATCGAATGCTCAAAACTCATGAAAAGCAATCCGTCAAACTCAAATTTCTTAACAACACCAACTCAAATCTCATAACTCAACTCACAAACCTCTCCCTCGAATCACTCAAACAAATGACAAGCTCAAAAGTTTTGCATTTGTGAGATTTGCACCTAGCTTAAGAGATCGAAAAGATACATTAACAATCTCAATCCTCTAGTGTACCAACTCCTAGCTATTGAAGTCCTCCCAACGGATTTTCTTTTGTGGATTTTGGTTCCAAGTGGATGAAGATTGGTTGTGGATCTTTTTAGTGGGTGGGTGGTGGGTGAAAGAAAATTTGTTGTGGTGGTGGAAATTTGATGAAAAATAAAGAGAAAGAAAGAAAATAAAGGGGTCTCGGGTTGCCTCCCGAGAAGCGCTGTTGTTTAAAGTCGTGAGCTCGACTTAATACCTTAAGCTTAATCATTGGGTTGTGCTCCATGTGTGACAATGGTGGTTCCATGTCAATCTCCACTTCAAGTACCTGCAAAATTGATTGAGAAGAACTCTTGCAATGCATCGTTAATACCAACCAAAAACAAAGAGCACAAGCAATACCATTCAAAAATCACTCTAAATAAAAACAAGTAACACCGTTTCCCCGGCAACGGCGCCAAAATTTGGCGGGCCGCGCTTGTCGTGAACGCCACCCGGCCAAAGATAAAATTTCTCCTACTCTTTTCTACACTAAGGTAGTATAATGGAAGTAGGGGTCGTATCCACAGGGAAACAGGGACGAGTTTAGTATTTAGCGTGATTCGAAACCTAGATTAAGCTAAGGGCCGAGAAACCTAATAATAATTACAAAGAGGGGGTTTCAAGTAGATTATAACTAAACTACAACTAACTAGCATATAAACAAAATGAGAAATCAATTATAGGAAGATCTTGAATCCGATTAACATGCACTTCAATTCATTATCGATCATTGAACATCCACTCTATTCATTTCCATTATTATCTATTGTCGAGAATCAATCTCGTGTTCTCCTTATTCCTAGTTGAATAGCACGATCAGCGTGACTATAAAACTCTAACTAAAGGATAACCTAGTCCGATCTGCGTCTAAATTCAATCCGATAGCAGCATTAAACACAGAGAACCAATAGACCTGCTAACGTCATACAAGCGATAAACATTCAACAGTTGATTCAATTTCCCCAAGAAATAACCAAGATGATCTGCATCTAAGCTACTCCCTAGTTTGCTACCATTTGATAAAAGAATAAAACAATCCGATTCTATTCTTAAATCTAGCATTAGATTAATTACACAATCAAACTAGTAACGTTCCTAGCATAATCATGCAAAAACCATTGAAAGCAAGCATAGAAATTAAACCATAATCAAAGGAAATAAATAGATAAGAAAGATCTCACAATAATGCTTGAAGCTCCATATAAATCTCGTTCAAGAACGGTTCAAGCTACAATCGGCATAGCATAAGCCAATCCCATAATTGAAATCTACATAAACTAAATTAGAAAATAAAAACTAAAAAGAGAAGACAACAAGAGAGGAGTGGAGTTTTGGAAACTCCATCCCCTTGGGCTGCTGCCCCTAGGTCTAAAAACAAAGTTTAGTATTTATACTAAGGCTCAAAAGTCAGCCGACATTTAGACCGACCTAGGGGTCGCGAGGTGCGATACAGGTCGCACCGTGCGATAAGCTACTGCCTTCGCAACGAGCTGAAGAGCTGGGCCAAAACCACGCAGGTCGCACCGTGCGAGATTCCTCGCGAGGTGCGAGCAGGCTCGTCGCGAGGTGCGAGGACACTCGCGAGTCGCGAGCGCCGGGCGCCCGGCGGTGAGCCGGCCTGGGCGATCTTGGGCCGGGCGGCTTGGTCGAGGCTGCCGAGCGATGCTTGCTTGGGCGTGCGATGGGCTTGCGCGATGGCCGGGCATGCGATGGGCTTGCGATGCTTCGAGCTTGGCTTGGCGAGCTTGTGGCTTGTGAAGCTCGGCTCAAATGCATTTTACCTTGGAAGCTCGGAATGCGTGACATTAACACAACTTATATCGCAAAACTCCGAACTTCCGCTAAGGATGATTTATATGCAAACCTTAACAATTACGAACAAATCCCTTAGCAATGTGCACCTAAAATACCACAAGAACATCGTATAACTTGAGCGCATCACTATCTGAATGCTGAGGAAGGTTTTAATCTGCCAGAAGATGACATTTTCTATGATGAAAATTTTGCTAACTCTGATGTGGATGATGATACATACATCATGGGGGAGCCCATTGATGATGAGCTGCTAGGAGATTATATATCTCAACCTGGGCAATCTTTTCATTCTATAAACTCTGAGACCTCTATTGTTAAACATATAGAGGGGATAGGGGTTGATGGGGCAAGTCCTGGGGAGCAGGTATCCCAATCTAGCTCTTCCAAGAGGAGAAAGAGCCAGATGGAGGTAGACTCTGCCTCTTCTGTTCTGAAGAGGGGAAGAACCTAGTAAGTCAAATGTTGTTTTTGAACCACTTCCTGCATAATGCTAGTCAGTTTTTGGAATGTAAGGGGTTGTAAAAGACCTTTAATCTTAGAAGAGGTGCGAGACTTTTGTAAATCCAATAAAACAATGGTGATGATGTTGTGTGAAATTAAAGTGCCTTACCCCCCCCCATCTGAGAGTAGTGTGAGGCAATGTGACTTCACACATTTTGATAATTTCCCCTCTATTGGGAAGGCTGGAGGTATGTGGTTAATGTGGAAATCCAATGCTTGTAATCCTTTTAATTTAGTCATTATAAAAAAAGCTTATCGGTTTCTAGTTTGTGATGTTCCTATCAATGTTTATAATGCTAAATTCTTAATGATATTCATTTATGCACTGCCAAATTATTCTTGCAAACAAGATTTTTGGGAAGAACTAATAATGTTTATCCAATCAGTTTCCTCACCTTATGTTATTCTAGGTGATTTTAATGAATTGAGCTCTCATGTTGATAATGTAGGAGGAGCAAAATTTAAGTTTTCTAGATTATTCTTCATGAATATGTTGTACTCTTCTATATTAATAGTATTGTGTTGCCTTATGAGGGAACTACGTATACTTGGCGAAAAAAGAAAAGTGGCCCAAATAATATTATGGAACGTTTAGATAAAGGAGTAGCGAATATAGATTGGCTAAATTTGTTCCTAGCTGCAAAAATTCTTCATCACAACTTCTCGTCTTCTGACCATTGCCCAGTTTCTCTAAATTTAAACATTCTAAATTGTTTGGAAGCCCCCCATTCAAGTTTGATAAGTTATGGACGTCTAGAAAAGATTTTGATATCTTAATAAAAAAACATGGTGTACTAGATTTGAGGGATCTAACATGTTTTGTTTGACAAAAAAAATGTAAATTTCTAAAAGAAAAAGCGAAAAATTGGGCCTCGACTCGTTTTGGCAATATTTTCAGACAATTACGTGAAGTAGAACGTAAATTAAAAGTTGTCCAAGAAAAGTTAATATTGGCAAATGATTGTCCTCTTTTGAGTGAGAAACAAATTTGCTTATTAATTAAACAGTCAAAATTATTGGAATTCCAGGATATTTATTGGAAAACAAAGGCTAAATCCAATCATTTGAAGCTAAGTGATGCTAATACTAGCTATTACCATGCGTGTGCAACCATTAGGAAAAATCGTAACTTAGTAACTTCTATTAAAGATCCCTCTTATAATCAAATTTCCCATCCAAAATTAATCGAAGAATGTAGTACTAAGGCTTTTAAAGATCGGTTTAAAGCAGATTCATCGTGTCATTTCAATGTCCAGCAAGATTTCCAACTACTAGATGCTATAGTGTCTGAAGACGATAACAATTTTGTATGTAGTGAGGTTAATCTACAAGAAGTTAAACAGGCAGTTTTTTATTTAGCTCCTGATAGATCTCCGGGGCCGGATGGTTTTCCCCCTTTTTTCTTCCAAAAATATTGGATGCTGGTAGGAAACTCTATTTTCAGAGCTGTTAAAAGCTTTTTTTTTCATTCAAGCAAATTATTAAAAGAAATTAATCACACGTTTATCACCTTGATTCCCAAAATTGATTCTCCTTCCAATCTAAATCATTTTAGACCAATTAGTTTATGCTCTACTATTTACAAAGTTATATATAAAATTATGGCAAATAGATTACGTATTGTTTTAGGCAAGATAATTCATCCCCTCCAGGGTGCTTTTGTTCCATAGAGGTTAATCCAAGATATAATATTATTGGCTCATGAAGTTTTTCATTCTTTCAAAAACAAGGACAAAAAAGGCTGGTTTGCTATTAAATTAGACATGGAAAAAGCGTATGATCGTTTAGAATGGAATTTTATCTTTGCTACTTTTGAAAAATTGGGTTTTAGCAAAATCTGGATTAATTGGCTTAGAGCATGTATAACTACAGTCTTATTCTCAGTTCTAGTAAATGGGATCCCAGGGGATAGATTCACCTAGTCTAAAGGTATTCGCCAAGGTGATCCCTTATCGTGTTCGGAAATTTTAGCTAGGGAGCTTCATTTAGCAAGTAGAAATGGAGATAAGTTAATAGGAGTTACATTGGGACATTCCAGTGTTAAAATTCCTTTTTTAACTTTTGTAGATGATACTATGATATTTTCTAAATCTAGCACGAAAAGTTGTGTGATCATTAAAAATATTTTAAATAAATATTGTGCTATGTCAGGTCAATTAGGCAATTATAGTAAGTCAGCGTATGCTCTCCAAATACGGAATTGTCTTCCCTAGAAGATCTTGCGGCAATCCTTCAGATGGAAGAATCTTTTTCTCTAGGAAAGTATTTAGGTTGTCCAATTATAAGTGGTAAAGTGACTAATGATACTTTCTTGGATATTCAAGAAAAAGCTTCTGGTCAGCTTTGTAAGTGGAAAGCTAACTCGTTATCTCAAGCATGTAGAACTGTTTTAATTCAATCTAATCTTGCTACTAAGGCAAATTTCAAATGCAAACTTTTTCCCTTCCTACTAGTATCCATACATCCTTAGATAAATGCTATAGGAATTTTTTTTTTGGAATAAAGATCCTCATTCTAAATCTCCAAATTTAATAGGCTGGGACAAAATTTGCCTCCCAAAGAAAGTAGGAGGTTTGGGCCTGCGTAAAGCTAGTACTAATAATATTGCTTTACAAATGAAATTGTTGTGGAAGATTTTGAAAGCTCTTGATAATTTGTGGGTAAAACTCGTTAGTAAAAAATACCGGTATCTTAAAGAGGACTCTTTATTCTCTTATGTGGTTAAATCTAATGTCTCTTGGCAATGGCGTAATCTCATGAAATTACGTACAAACTTTAGAAAAGGTTTAAGATGGAATGTAGGGATGAGATCTCCTTCTGGTATGATAGCTGGATCTTCAACTACCCGTTAGCCGATATTTGTTCTCCCCTAGCAGGCACTAAGAATGTTTATGTTAACTATTTTATCTCAGATGACAGAACCTGGAATTTTAATCTGTTATCGCATTATGTTCCGCAATCTATTGTTAAGGAAATTGTGAGCTTGTAAATCCTATTCCAGACTCCCTGGTGTGGGGTTTAACAGCTGATGGTGAATATTCGGTTAAATCGGGTGTGGATTTGCTTCAGGGTGTGAAAGGGATGTCTGGAGAGAATGTAGATTTTTCTGGGATCTGGAGATTAAAAGTCACTCCTAAGCTTCGGTTCTTTATCTGAAAGATTTGCCAGGATGGGCTTTAGACAAAAAAAGGTTAGAAATGAGTCATGTTTTTATACCTCAAAATTGTGTTTTTTTGTAATCATCATTCAGAAGACGCTGATCATTTATTCTATTCCTGTTCGATGGTTCAAGATGTGAATAGTATCTTAGTAAGTAACAATATTAGTACTAATTTCCCTAATTGGAGTAGTGATACTACTTCTATTAAGGACTTTGTGTTGCGGCTTTGCAAGTATAGCTCTAAATCCCAAATTGAGATTTTTGCTATAACTTGGTGGTCCATTTGGTTTGCTAGGAATAATATTATATTTCGTCAGTAGTCTTATTCTGCCATGAATTTAGGGGAAATGATTATAAGATATATTGTTAGTATCAGTAAAGCAGATCCCCTTTTATTTAGTAATCTCATTAACATTAGAAAGTCTATTTCTGATAGAAATTCTGCCAGAGATTCTGTTACCTGATCTATCCCGAGGGAGGGGACAACTAAACTAAATTTTGATGGTTCCAAGCTTAAGAATGGGCAAACTTATTTTGGTTTCGTTATCATAAATAGTAATGCTGAGATTCTTTTGTGTGGTGCTAATTCTATTAATCCTTCTAATTCTATCTTAATAGCTGAAGCTTGGGGTCTTAGGGAAGGTATTAGGGGGGCGTTCTCCCTTGGTAATAAGAACATTTGGATCGAAGGCGATAATCTTTCGGTTATCAATTCTATCAAAAAGTTATGGAAAATTCCTTGGTCTATTACTGCTCTTATTTTGGATGCAGCTGAAGATTTAAAGAAGTTTGAGGTGATCCGTATTGATCATGTTGTCAGAGAAGCTAATAGAGCGGCTGATTGGATGGCTCATCGGGGTCATCTAGTTTCTAATCTGATTTATTGGTTTGATTCTCCTGACGTTTCTTTCTCTGTAATCATCCGTAAGGATGCTTTAGGTTGGCCCATTTCATGGGATTCTTCCTAGTATTTCTCTCCTTTATAATAAAAAAAAAAACTATTTCTCTTAGGATATATGGTTCAACCATATATAATCCCACAATTTGATCCTATGTGTCACCATCAATTATAAGTAGGATCTCAATTGTTAAATATTGAAAGAGTATGAGTGCCCTTTCAAAACAGGTGTGTATTGGACAGGGTCCAGATACTCTAGTGTTTTATGAAAACTCTACAAATTAGAGTTGAATCCTAACCATATATTATAAAATCAAGGGCTCATGATTAGTGGGAAAGGAAAAGATATGGGCAGGATATTCGGGGGAAAAATAGGGGGATCTTTGGGTGAGAAAATACAAGCCTTTGATTTCTTAATCAATGACTGATATTTAACGAACTCTACCATCTAGAGTTATTTTGAAACTCTAGAGGATCTAAACACGTATTGGACATGCATCTATGTAGACTCTATATGATGTTTTACGACTAATTGGGGTGTAATATCTAAGACTTGCTATCAAATATTATTTGATTCAATGCTCTTTGTATTTCTTAATATAACGAAAGGATTATACTATGCAATATGCACAATAGTAAGGAGAGTGTAGCTAGCTAAAAGATGACTAAATTCCATGTATGCTTTTTTATGTAAATGTGCAGGGTGCTAACAAAAGGATGGATAACTTTTAGGTGTTCATTAAATATGATCATGAAAGTTAATTGATTTACAATAATTTTGGATATCGGTTATAGACTTGTATATATTTTTCGTTACAATAATTCTGGATACGTACTCACCATAAATTCTAAAATCTATTTTAAACCATTGTATTCTTCCTATTCCTTCTAAAATTTATCAAAGGAGATTAGATAAGCTGTTAGGATTAGGTATGGCCGACAATCTTGCAAAGAATTTAGAGCGAAGTTTATTATTCAAAGTGAAGTCATTTCTAACTAATGCCGCATAAGTACATAACAATTCCTTGCTTGAACGCTATACCAGTCGCTTTCACATATTCAACAATAAAAAGACGCAGAGTAGTGAGCAACTTTTTTAAATCTTAGCAAGATGTTTTGGTATAATGATAAGTTAAATAGTTGTCTATTATTAAACTACATTCTTACTTTAATGGGGAGTGTTTCTACAAATTATTAGGTTATATGTACTTATATATTGGGTTCCATCTCTCCTTGTAAGTGTTGGGTACTTTGTCTTGGGATATCTTCTTTTACCAAAGATTGATTCGTGGATGGAAATTTGTGCAAGGTATGTCAAACTTTCGTTTATGATCAATTGATTTATATCAAGTTCTACTTCAAAACTACAATGAATTGATAAACCCCCTTGTGAAAAATTGTGCCAAACAACGATGTAAAAGAGGGTTAGCATAAGTAGTGTTAGATCTCATCAATGATCACTATCTCTATTATATAAGTGAAAGGGGGAGCAATGGTGTCCCCCGTATTAAGTTACAACTCTACCCTCAATAATAAGAGATGATAACACCATACATAATTATTATATGCAAAACATCCAAAATAAATTCTCAATCAACTCAAAAGTCAAAATCTTCCTCAATCAATGCATATCAACAAAATTAAAGTTCAAGCACAATCAACACATATTGGACATCACGTTTGACAAAGAAAATTAAAAACAGAAAGTTATCATATACTAAACCATACACAATATACAAAATCTGGAGTAATACATTGAATAACTACAATCTCAAGAATGTTTTTATCTAAAAAAATCTCATTTTCAACTACAAACACTTAAGAAAAGAAACCTCAAGAGGCTTAGAACATCACAACTTCTATGATTTGCTGGCACGTTATATACATTCAATTATGCATGCAATTGTTTATCTTGGTATACAACACATGCTTCCCTATTTAATTTACAAAAACAGTAGTGTGTTAGATAAACATAAGTAGTAAAAATATTCCAAAAGAATGTACATAATGCGAAGAGAAAAAGACACCTAGAATGTTACAATAAATGTTATGTACGTGCAATTTCACTTAAAAATAATACAAATTGTTGTAGCCAAATATCTACGGCTCCCTTGACGACACATGGGCTCATCAGAGCCGTACACGTGTCATCCTAGTTAAAATAAAAATAAGGCTTAATCTCTGGGCTATACTCAGTTGGGTAAAAGGATCGAATTTCTGGCCCAATAGCGTAGCTAGCGAGCCCAAAGATGCCCAACCGGGCTGAAGGGGAGTGGTTAATAGACATCCCCCGGTCATGGTCCGCCACGTGTCATGATCTGATTCCTCGGCCAATCGAGGCCACTATTGCGAGTCGGTTTTTAAGGTTAGCTGTCAACTTGCTATCACTATAAATACCCCTGAAATCAGGAGAAAACACATTCAATGCAAACAGTGTAAAGTTACTCTGATAAATTCTCTCTCACTTTCTCTTTCTATCTCTACTTTCTCTTACAACTCCCGATAACCGACTTAAGCATCGGAGGGGAACCACCACCCAAACCTCCCGGGGTGGGTCCCTTTGTGCGGAGTTCGGGAGCGAAGCCAAGGCTAGGGATTAAGCTATAATTCGGGCATTGTTGCACAAGTCTCCATCTCAAGAACACTCAAGATACTAAGTTACTTGCTTGACAAGGAAGCTAAGCTTACAGCTTACTTGTTGGACAAGTGGACAAAACATTTGGCGCCGTCTGTGGGGAGACGTAACAATGACTGATTGTCAATCATCCAACATTGCTAGAAATCGAAGCCTTCAAGTTAATGTCGAAGATACGGTGGAGCATGAAAGACCACCTCGAGGAAGAGATAGGCCTCCATCCATCGTCAATGTTACTGGACCAAGCCAGCAACCGGTCATCCAGGTTAATCTAGATCGTCCAGTGACTGCCGCCCATATGGAGAATGTTTTGAATGATTTCCAGACCAGGATGGCGGAGGTTGGCGGGCCGCGCTTGTCGTGAACGCCGCCCGGCCAAAGATAAAATTTCTCCTACTCTCTTTTACAATAAACAAGTATAATGGAAGTAGGGTTCGTATCCACAGGGAAACGGGGACGAGTTATATACTTAGCGTGCGTTAGTACCTAGAAGACTCTAACGGTCGAGAAACCTAATAATAATAACAAAGGGGGTTTTCAAGTCGATTTACTAACAAACTACAACTAACTAGCAACTAAATAAGATGAGAAATCAATATAGGAAGATCTTGAATCCGATTAACATGCACTTCAATTCATTATCGATCATTGAACCTCGTCTCTATTCATTTCCATAATTATCTATTGTTGAGAATTAATCTCGCATTCTCCTTATTCTTAGTTGAATAGCACGATCAGCGTGACTATAAAACCCTAACTAAAGGATAACCTAGTCCGATCTGCGTCTAAGTTCAATCCAATAGCAGCAATAAACACAGAGAACCAATAGACCTGCTAATGTCATACAAGCGATAAACATTCAACAGTTGATACAATTTCTCCAAGAAATAACCAAGACGATCTGCATCTAAGTTACTCCATAGTTTGCTACTAATTGATAAAAGAATAAAACAATCCGATTCTATTCTTAAATCTAGCATTAGATTAATTACACAATCAAACTAGTAATATTCCTAGCATAATCATGCAAAAACCATTGAAAGCAAGCATAGAAATTAAACCATAATCAAAGGAAATAAATAGAGAAGAAAGATCTCACAATAATGCTTGAAGCTCCATATTAATCTCGTTCAAGAACGGTTCAAGCTACAATCGGCATAGCAATAGCCAATCCCATAATTGAAATCTACGAAAACTAAACTCGAAAACAAAAACTAAAAAGAGAAGAGAAGAAGAGAAGAATGGAGTGTTGGATATTCTCTCTCCTCAAATGTGTGTGTTCTTAGGTCCAAAAACAAAGTTTAGTATTTATACTAAGGCTCAAAAGTCAGCCGTCATTTAAACCGCCATAGGGGTCGCGAGGTGCGGTACAGGTCGCACCGTGCGATGAGCTACTGCCTTCGCAACGAGCTGAAGAATTGACGAAACCACGCAGGTCGCACCGTGCGAGAATCCTCGCGAGGTGCGAGCAGGAGGTCGCGAGGTGCGACCATGCTCGCGAGGTGCGAGCTGCTGAGCGCTGGGCTGCTTGCTCGCTCCGCGATGGGCGCCGGGCAAGCCGGCTGCCGGGGCGCTTGGACGAGCGCTGGGCTGACGAGCTTGGGCGAGGCTGCTGGACTGGCGATGCTTCGAGCTGGCTCGCAATGGTCGAGCGATGATGCTGCGATGGGCGATGCTTGTGCTTGATGGGCTGCTGGTGAGCTGGGCGTGCGATGCTTCGATGGGCGAGCTTGGATGGGTTGGCGATGATGCTTAGGCTTGCGGTGATCACGAGAGCTTGGCTCGGATCAAATGCACTTCACCTTGGAAGCTCGGAATACATGACGTTAACACAAATTATCTCGCAAAGCTCCGAACTTCCGCTAAGAGCTAAATAAGACACGAATGTTAACAATTACAATCAAACCCCTAGCAAAGTGCACCTAAAATACCACAAGAACATCGTATAACTTGAGCGCATCAAATACCCCCACACTTGAACTTTACTCGACCTCGAGTAAACTCAAAATGAGGATCACCAAATGAATCATCACCCAAACTAACGACACCAACCTACACTCCCCATCAACTACATCATCATCATCACATCTTAACATCATCCGCTCAAAAACCTAAACGTAAGGGACGATGATTCCCCCACACTTAGATTCGAGCTCACCTGAAAAATAAAAAGACGCGACAACAATAATAACCAGCAACACCAACACGAATCAAAATGTCAGCTCACAACACACTAAACTATCAGCTCTCCCAAACCTCCAAAAGATGATCTAAAACTACTACTACTACAACTAATCTAAACAAGCAAGCCATGGAACAAAGACAAAAAGGAATATACTCCATGCTTACTCCCAAAAACAAACAATCAACTTAAAAGAATGTGAAAGCCAACTTTAAATAGATCTTCTCAAAACAAAGGATGAATTCACTAACCCAACCCGAAAACGCTTTCAACCTTATGACACCATCTCCGGCAAATGAGTTTTCAAAGTGTATAATTCTCTCTTAATCTCTCATTTTGCCTAGGAGCCCTTTCGGGTTTTCATCCTAGCTTCTCACATTTTTTTATCTCACCATCTTACCCGCTCAATATAAGCCACTCTTTTGCATAAGTTGCCCTTTCGGGTTTTCAACCTATCCGGGCCCCCATTTTTGCCCGAGTCGCCCACCCTTGTGGGTTTTCAACTCAGCGGGTTTCATTTCATCATCATTTTTTTTTTTTATTTTTTTTTTTTTTTTTTTTTTTTTTTTTTTTTTTTTTTTTTTTTTCATTTTTTTTTTCAAATTGAAAGTAATATACACAACATAGATACATGAGAATGAGAATACCCTCCCCCCTACTTAAACTACACATTGTCCTCAATGTGTCGACAATTAGAAGAAAAGTAAACTGAAAATGGGGGGAGAAAATCGAAAATCGGGTAAATCGAAGATCGAATGCTCAAAACTCATGACCAAACAATCCGTCAAACTCAAATTTCTTAACAACACCAACGCAAATCTCATAAATCAACTCACAACCCTCTCCCTCGAATCACTCAAACAAATGACAAGTTCAAAAGTTTTGAATTTGTGAGTTTTTCACCTAGCTTAAGAGATCGAAAAGATACATTAACAATCTCAACCCTCTAGTTGTACCAACTCCTAGCTATTGAACTCCTCCCAACGGGTTTTCTTTTGTGGATTTTGGTTCCAAGTGGATGAAGATTGGTTGTGGATCTTTTTAGTGGGTGGGTGGTGGGTGAAAGAAAATTTGTTGTGGTGGTGGAAATTTGATGAAAAATAAAGGAAAAGAAAGAAAATAAAGGGGTCTCGGGGTTTCGGGGTTTCGGGGTGCCTCCCGAGAAGCGCTGTTGTTTAAAGTCGTTAGCTCGACTTAGTACCTTAAGCTCAAAAATTGGGCTTGTGCTCCATGTGTGACAATGGAGGCTCCATGTCAACCTCCAATTCGAGTACCTGCAAGACAAACGGAGAAGAACTCTTGCAATGCATCGTCAGTGGTACAGTTTCAAAACAAGGTGGTAACTCAGGAGGCTTTTTCCGCTTTTTCCACTCCGGCACCATAACCTGCATGTTAGTAGGAGAGGCACAATCCTCAACCAAGGCATCATCAACATTTAACGACTCATCAACATGCTCAATATCAAGAACATCATGCAAAACAGAGTCAACAATGTTAATAGAGTAAAGAGGGTTATCATCCTTAATCAAAGGCTTAGAATCATCGATTTTAAACGCCTCTACCTTTCCCTCGAATTCCATGGTCAAAGAACCAGCGCAAACATCAATTTTAGTGCAAGATGTTTTCAAGAAAGGTCGCCCCAAAAGGATGGGGGCGGCATGCTTATCGAGTTCCATCTCCAAAACATAAAAATCAGCGAGGAAATTTCAATTTCCCAACCGTAACTAACACATCCTCTAATTTACCCCTAGGATAAACATTGGATCTATCGGCTAATTGAATCACCACACCGAGTTTCATGCAAATTGCCAAGTTTCAAAGACTTATATAATGAATATGGAATCACATTAATTGACGCACCTAAGTCTAACATGGCTTTAGGAAACATGGTGTCACCTATAGTACAGGGGATGGTAAACATGCCTGGGTCCTTGCACTTTTGAGGTAATTTCTTTTGAAAGATAGCAGAGACATGCTCGCTAGCCTTCACTTTTTGCACTCCCTTTTGTTTTTGCTTTCTTTTCGAAGTACACAATTCCTTAAGGAACTTAGCAAACCTAGGTACTTGATTTAAAGCATCAAAAGGGGAATGTTTACCTCACATTTACGAAAGATTTCGTAGATGTCATTGGTGCGCTCTGTTTTGCGGGTTTCTCTTAATGCCTCGGGAAATGGTGGCTCTGGTTCATATGGTGGAGGAGATGATTTTTGGACTTTCTCCTCTTGTTGAGGTGGCAATGATGTATAATCTGTTGTCGGTTCATGCTCGATCATCTCTTCCACTATCTCTTTGTCTCGAACCACCAACCTCTCTTTGCTTGCAATTTCCGCTCCACTTCTCAATGTGATAGCACTCACGTTCATCTTAGGGTTGAGCTCTATTTGGGATGGAAACCTCACCGAATCCCTAGCCTCTAACTTGGTTACAGCTCCCGCAATTTGGCTTACTTGGCTCTCCAAGTTCTTGATGCTTGAACGGGTCTCCTCCTGAAACTGAACCATATTTCCCTGCATGTTAGTAACATTTTTAGTTAAGGCATTAATCATATCCTCTGTAGACATGCCGGTACTCGGTCCCTGTGGTTGGCCTTGTGGCCGAAAATATGGAGCTCCTTGCTCCGGTGCTCTCGAATAAGGAGGTGGTGGGCGGTTATCTGCCTGTGGCGGCCGCTTGGTTCCCTCGATGAGTTCCCGTACCTCAAATTAGGATGATCTCGCCATCCCGAATTGTAGGTACCAGAATATGGATCATATCTTTTCTCGGAAACCTTGGCCCCGAAAATCGGCCGCCTTAACCTCTTCACTCGGTTCTTGTAGATGAGGGCAAAAATCAGTTGGATGATGTGAAGAGCAAATGCCACAAGCCTTCACTTGGTGAGTCTTCTCTTTCACTATGAAGTCTCGCATCAAAGATGTGAGAGCTTGCACCTGATCTTCCAACTTAGAAGAACTAGAACTCTCGGAGACCACACGTCGAGTTCCAGACCTTCTACTAAACTGCCTCGAGCTTTCAGCAAGCTCATTTAACAGTTCCTTAGCAGCGAGTGCAGTTTTATTCACAATGGATCCACCACTTGCTGCATTAACCATCCTAGCATCCTCATCACATAAGCCATTATAGAAGTATAGCACCAAATCTTCCTCTGAATAACCGTGGTATGGACAACTAGCACATAACTTCTTAAACCTCTCCCAATACTCGTAAAAAGACTCATCACTTCGTTGCTCAATGTTACTTATCTCCTTCTTCAATGTAGATGATTTAGAAGTGGGAAAGTATTTCTCGAGAAAGCTCTTTTTCAATTGAGCCCAAGTGGTGATGCTGTCGGACGGAAGGTAGTACATCCAGTCCTTTGCTGCGTCTTTTAGCGAAAAGGGGAAAGCTTTAAGCTTGATTCTATCTTCTGAAACTCCACTTGGCTTCATGCTGCTGCATACCACATGAAACTCTGACAAATGTTTATTTGGATCTTCACCATTTAACCCATGGAATGAGGGAAGCAAATGTATCAACCCCGACTTTAGCTCAAATGTGTCCCCCACTTCCGGTTCCGGAAATGTGATACACAAAGGTTGTTGGTCAAGGTTAGGAGCAGTGAGCTCCTTTAAAGTGCGGTGCTCAACTCTAGGAGGCATCTCTTCTTCAATTTCAAGCGGAAAAGGGAGCTCTCTAAAGTCTTCACGCAATTCTCTTCTCAACCTGAAAAGGGTTAGTTCTAGATTTCGATCGTACTGCAAAGGTTCTTGGTTAGTAGCACGAGTATTAACCATAAACAAAAACCATTAGCAATACAATCCAAAAGCATACACTAAATATAAACAAGTAACACCGTGTCCCCGGCAACGGCGCCAAAATTTGGCGGGCCGCGCTTGTCGTGAACGCCGCCCGGCCAAAGATAAAATTTCTCCTACTCTCTTTTACAATAAACAAGTATAATGGAAGTAGGGTTCGTATCCACAGGGAAACGGGGACGAGTTATATACTTAGCGTGCGTTAGTACCTAGAAGACTCTAACGGTCGAGAAACCTAATAATAATAACAAAGGGGGTTTTCAAGTCGATTTACTAACAAACTACAACTAACTAGCAACTAAATAAGATGAGAAATCAATATAGGAAGATCTTGAATCCGATTAACATGCACTTCAATTCATTATCGATCATTGAACCTCGTCTCTATTCATTTCCATAATTATCTATTGTTGAGAATTAATCTCGCATTCTCCTTATTCTTAGTTGAATAGCACGATCAGCGTGACTATAAAACCCTAACTAAAGGATAACCTAGTCCGATCTGCGTCTAAGTTCAATCCAATAGCAGCAATAAACACAGAGAACCAATAGACCTGCTAATGTCATACAAGCGATAAACATTCAACAGTTGATACAATTTCTCCAAGAAATAACCAAGACGATCTGCATCTAAGTTACTCCATAGTTTGCTACTAATTGATAAAAGAATAAAACAATCCGATTCTATTCTTAAATCTAGCATTAGATTAATTACACAATCAAACTAGTAATATTCCTAGCATAATCATGCAAAAACCATTGAAAGCAAGCATAGAAATTAAACCATAATCAAAGGAAATAAATAGAGAAGAAAGATCTCACAATAATGCTTGAAGCTCCATATTAATCTCGTTCAAGAACGGTTCAAGCTACAATCGGCATAGCAATAGCCAATCCCATAATTGAAATCTACGAAAACTAAACTCGAAAACAAAAACTAAAAAGAGAAGAGAAGAAGAGAAGAATGGAGTGTTGGATATTCTCTCTCCTCAAATGTGTGTGTTCTTAGGTCCAAAAACAAAGTTTAGTATTTATACTAAGGCTCAAAAGTCAGCCGTCATTTAAACCGCCATAGGGGTCGCGAGGTGCGGTACAGTGTCGCACCGTGCGATGAGCTACTCGCCTTCGCAACGAGCCGAAGAATTGACGAAACCACGCAGGTCGCACCGTGCGAGAATCCTCGCGAGGTGCGAGCGGGAGGTCGCGAGGTGCGACCATGCTCGCGAGGTGCGAGCGCGCCGAGCGCCGGGCCGCTTGCTTCGAGCCGCGATGGGCGCTGGGCAAGCCGGGCCGCTGGGGGCGCTTGGACGAGCGCCGGGCCGACGAGCTTGGGCGAGGCCGCTGGATCGGCGATGCTTCGAGCCGGCTCGCAATGGTCGAGCGATGATGCTTGCGATGGGCGATGCTTGTGCTTGATGGGCCGCTGGTGAGCCGGGGCGTGCGATGCTTCGATGGGCGAGCTTGGATGGGTTGGCGATGATGCTTAGGCTTGCGGTGATCACGAGAGCTTGGCTCGGATCAAATGCACTTCACCTTGGAAGCTCGGAATACATGACGTTAACACAAATTATCTCGCAAAGCTCCGAACTTCCGCTAAGAGCTAAATAAGACACGAATGTTAACAATTACAATCAAACCCCTAGCAAAGTGCACCTAAAATACCACAAGAACATCGTATAACTTGAGCGCATCGAGGTCGTCCAGGAACAGATTAAAAGCAATATGTTGTTTTTTCATCACAACCCGAGCCAGTGCTAACAATCCACCTCGTCCTAAAGGATGTTCTCAAGTAGATCGTCCAGGTCCTAGTCAACCTGTTCGTCGGGAACCCTCTAGAAGGACCGCGAGAGGAAAGCCGGAGGATACCGAACGAGAGAAGAAAGATGGACTGGAATCCGGTGGTGAGGACCCAGGACCATGTCCATCCTAGTGGGCACGAGAATGGAAACCGACGCCGGGGGAGTATCTAGAGGCAAAGAGGGCTGCAGCTCGCAACGTTCGGCTACGGGGATCTACCCCATACCCGAGAGACCCTCCTTTGAGGTTGTCGTCCGGAGGGGAAGGCCGAAGCTTAAGCCACTCTCTTGTCCATCCACGACGGGAGAAGACCGTGGCTCGGCCCATGGTTTATAGGCGTCCGAAACCAGCCAACACTTCATCCAATCCCCGTAATGAAAGAGTATCGCAAGGAGTTCATACCCATTGAGGGACAGTGAGGAGCCCTCCCGGATCAACCGGCCTACCCCATTCTCGGCCAGGATCATGGAGGCGCCCCCTTCCCAAAGGTAAAACTCCCAACCATTGAGCCTTTTGATGGAACAACCGATCCTAATGATCACCGTCCGCTTCAAACATCGGATGTACGTCCAAGGAGTGGACGATGCTACTTGGTGTAAGAATTTCCCAGCTACCTTGAAGGGAGTAGCCCGAAGTGGTTCAATAATCTTCCCCCCAATTCGAGTCAACAATTTTATCGAACTCGGTTTCTTATTCACTAGTCATTTTGTTGCCAACAAGCAAGAACAAAAGACAAGCATGCACCTAGGCAAGGTCGTCCAAGGACCTAAGGAGGCCCTTAGGAGTTTTGTTAAGAGATTTAACCTAGAAGCACTTGAGATCCAAGATCTTAATCTTTGGGGTAGCCTTTGACGCCTTCATCGGGGTCTAAGGCCGGGAAGTTTCAAGTTTGATCTTGTTAAGAAGAAAATCTCCACTCTTCTTGAGGCTTTGAGAGAGGCGGAAGCATTTATCCACGCTACCGAAGTGTGTGCTGAAGCAAAACATCCCGAGTCCAAGAAGCCTAAAGAGGTTGCTCGGCCAAAGAAGAGCAACCCCAAAAGGCCGAGACCCGGGCTATAGCCTGCGACCACCACTTCGTCCGGAAGGAGCAAGAGAAAGTTGGCCGAGCCATCCTCATCCAATCCTATTGAGTTTAACAAAGACCAATATTCCATTCTCATGGAGATCAAGGATCAATATGAGTTGAAGGCCCCAATGAGATGAAAACACCTTATAGAAATAGGGATAAGAGCAAATCTTGTCACTTCCACAAGGATTGTGGTCATGAGACTAATGAATGTAAACACCTCAAGAGAGCTTTGGAAGAGTTAGCCCGAAAAGGAAAGATGAATTCCTACATGCCGCAAGGGGAAGGAAGTTCCCAAGGAGAGATGATTGGCATAACAAGAAGAAAGAGAGTGCAAGCACGAGACGAAGATGTTGTTCTCGTAATCTCGGGTGGTTTTGCTTTGTTGGGGGACCAACTAATCGAGGGCACAAAAACTACCTTAGGGAGCTCGGCCAAGTTTTGTTAGGCGATCGGACGAAGGTTGAGCCCTTCCCAAGGGTGGTAGTTAGTGAGCAAGATCGGGGTAGGCTGAGGACTCCCCATGATGACCCCTTGGTCGTAGAAATGAAAATAGCAAACTTGAGAGTGAGAAGAATCCCGATCGACACCGAAGTTCGACGGACATCATTAGTGCTGATTGTTTGTCCGAGGTTGAGGTTTGACGAACGGAACTTGGTCCCCGTCCACCATCCCATCATTGGGTTTGGGGGAGGAGTCATCCACCCCATGGGAACGGTCACGTTGCCCGTCCGAGTTGGTGAGAAGGAAGCCTCAAGAACTCTGTTTATCAAGTTCTTGGTGGTCCGAGATTTGACACTTTACAATGTCATTCTTGGACGACCAACCCCGAATCATGTCAAAGCCGTGATAGTAACTCACCCGATGTTGATGAAGTATGAGTGTGATGACGGCAAGATTGGCTCCTTGTATGGAGACCAACAGGCGGCTAGGGAATGTTACCTAACTACTCTGAAACCATCATCATGGAAAACTGATAAGCAAGACCAGACGCAAGTTGCTGGCGAAAGGAAAACGTCTGGGAAAGAGAAAGATCAGACGAAGGTTCATAGCGAAAGGAGAACGTGCAGGGCGGAGAAAGAACAGACGAAGATGACCGGCGAGAGGAAGACGTCCGGATTAAAGCCGACCATTGAGAGCCCTCGGACGCCTCTTGCTCCCTCAAGGAAGGCGTCCGAACATCTCCCCAAAGAAGAAGAGGAAATATGAAATCATCAAGGAAGAACCCTCCTCGTCTGAAGAAGTTATGGCCATTATGGGACTATCAGTAGAACGTCCAGAGCCAGTAGAAGCCCCTGAAGAAGTATGTCTGGATGAAGTTCGTCCAGAAAGGACCCTCAAAGTTGGATCTTCACTCAGTCCTGGTTTGAAGGGTCGTCTAGTCCACTTGTTGAAAGAGTTTCAAGATGTGTTTGCCTATTGCGTCGAAGAGATGCCGGGAATTGATCCGGAAGTAGCCGTCCACCGTTTGAATGTCGACCCAAATTTGAAACCGGTTCGTCAGAAGAAGAGACATTTGGGACCGACTAGAAACCAGGCCGTTGACCAAGAAGTCCAGAAGTTGTTGGAATCCAAGTTCATCAAAGCAACTTACTATCCAGGCTGGATAGCAAATGTGGTTATGGTGCCGAAGCCCAATGGCAGCTGGAGAATGTGTGTGGACTACACGGACCTCAACAAGGCATGTCCTAAGGACAGTTTCCCGTTGCCTAAGTTGGATCGTCTAGTAGACTCCACGGCTGGCCATGCTTTGCTGAGCTTCATGGACGCCTATTCGGGTTTTCATCAAATCCCCATGTGGCCGGAGGATCGGGACAAAACGTCCTTCATTGCGAAAAAGGGCCGCAGTGGGCGGGCCGAGGATGCCATTCGGCTCGCGTAATGCTCCGGCCACTTTTCAAAGATTGATCAATGATGTTTTTCAGCCACGATTAGGACGAAATATGGAGGCATATATTGACGATATGATAGTCAAGAGCCGTCAAGAAGAAAGTCATGTAGATGATTTGAGAGAAACTTTTGAAACTCTCGGGAAATACAAGCTGAAGTTGAATCCCAAAAATGTGTCTTTGGGGTTTTGTCGGGCAAGTTTTTAGGTTTCTTGGTGGATCGAGAGGGGAATAGAAGCCAACCCCGAAAAGATTCAAGCTGTTCTAGACATGAAGTCTCCTTCGAAGGTAAAAGAGGTGCGAGAGGCCGACGGGATGTTTGGGCTGCCCTTGGACGATTTTTGTCTAAGTCGGGCGACAAGTGCCATCACTTCTTTGCCACGATCAAGAAAAAAGCCAAGTTTGAATGGACGAGCAGAGGCGGAAAGACCCTTCAGAGGTCAAAGATCATCTTCAACAGTTGCCTAGGTTGGTCGGTCCCGCAGAGGGGGAAAAATTGTTTGTATACTTGGCCGTATCCACTCAAGCGGTGAGTGCCGTCTCCGTTGGCTGAAAGAGAATCCGTCCGATTCCAATATACTTCGTGAGTCACGTGCTCAAGGACGCGGAAAACCCGGTATACTAATGTTGAAAAGTTTGGATTGGCCCTCGTCATGGCGACGGCGAAAGCTAAGGCCCTACTTTTTGGCGCACGATATACTCGTCTATACTGATCGGCCTTTGAAGCAAGTTCTCGCAGAAGATGGAAGGCTGCTGGGCGAATGTTAAAATGGGCGGTTGAGCTCAACATGTTTGATATATCATTCGAACCAAGGAAGGCCATTAAGGGGCAAGCCTTGGGCGATTTTATAGTTGAGCTTACTCGGCCAACCATAAAGCAAATATCCGATCCAGCTAAAGGAAGGAAGCATTGGACGCTCATGGTTGATGGATCGTCCACGATCAATGGGAGTGGAGCGAGGGATCATTTGTCAATCTCTGAAGGGGACAAATTTGAATATGCATTAAGATTCCAATTCAAAGCGTCTAATAACGAAGCTGAATATGAAGCACTCTTGGGCTGGAATCAAAATGTGCCAGGCGGCCGGAGCTGTAGAAATTGAGGCAAAATCGGACTCTCTCCTAGTTGTCGGCCAGGTCAACGGAGATTTTGAATGCAAAGAAGCATCAATGAGCAAATATATGCGATTGATCAAGGATGAGATTGAGCCACTAAAAGGATTTGTTCTCGACCAAATACCAAGGTCGAGAAAATCATCAAGCCGACGCTCTCTCAAAGTTGGCCGGCTCGGCCGAGGGTGATGTACCAAGAACGATTTTTGGGAAGTCAAACCCAAAAAGAGCATCGACGAAGAGGAGGTTATGTTTCTCGGCCGAGGGAATGTCCGGATGGAGCCGATCATTGAATACAAGAAGACGGGGCGATTGCCTTCGGATCCCGTAGAGGCCAAGTATGTGAAGGCCGAGAGACAAGTGGTTTGAACTATGGGACGAGATACTTTACAAGAAGTCGTTCAACCGGCCCTCTACTCAAGTGCGTCACCGAGAGAAGACGGTTTGGGGGTCCGAAAAGAGCTCCATGAGGGATCATGTGCATCGCACATTGGGGAAGAGCCTTAGGCGAGAAGGCTTTAAGGACGGGGTACTACTTGGCCTACCTTAAAGGAGGATGCTATAGGCTATGCAAAGAAATGTGACAGTTGTCGAAGCATGGGAATGTGCATCGAAGCCGTCCAACTATTTGACCCCCATCTTGTTCCCTCTCGCCTTTTGCCAAATGGGGCATGGATATCCTAGGACCTTTCCACTGTGGCCGCTGGGCAAAAGAAGTTTGTGATTGTAGCGGTGGACTATTTCACTAAATGGATAGAAGGCTGAAGCCATGCGAGGAATAACAACAAACGACGTCAAGGGCTTCATCCGGAAGAACATTATAACTCGATTTGGCATGCCTCGGTCAATCGTCTTTGATAATGGTCCACGGTTCGAAACGCCTAAGCTGAAAGACCGGCTGTCGAAAGAGAAATCAAAGCTCACTTTGCGGCGAGTCGCCCACCCACAAGCTAATGGGCAAGTCGAGTCCTTCAACAAGATTCTATCAAATGGAATCAAGAAGAAGTTGGACAATGCCAAAGGGCAATGGGTTGAAGAAGCGCAATTGGTATTATGGTCCATTAGAACAACTGCCAAGAATTCTACGGGCGAGACGCCTTTCATGCTAGTCTATGGTACTGAATCCGTCTTGCCCATTGAGATCGAGGAGCCCACCCTACGAGTCATGTTATACACAGAGGAAGCCAACTGGGCCGCATTGCGTACGGCCTTGGACCAAGTCCCAGAAGTCAGGGCAATGCCTTGCTGAGAATGCAATTATATAAACTGCGTATGGCTCGGGAGTTTAACAAAAGAGTTGTTAGACGACCGCTAAAGGTGGGGGATCTTGTTCTGAGGAAAATGGAAGCGATTGGACGAGCTAAAGAGTTGGGAAAACTAACACCAAATTGGGAAGGACCTTATCTCGATTGTCCAGGAAATACACAGTGGGACTTTTCGTACGCAAAGTCTAGATGGACGACCTATTCGGCGTACACTGGAATTCGAGACAACTTAAAGAAGTACCACGTCTAGCTCGAGATCCTCGTCGGGTATAAGTAGGGTACTTTGTAGTTACTCCAAAGTGCCACGGCACATATTAGTAAGAAAAGAATTGTATACATGCATCTTGGCTTTCGACCAAGCAAAATCCATATAATACAATTCCTACTATCTTATCTTTTTGTTTATTTTCACCAAGTTGCTTCACTTTGGGGCATTAAAATCAGTTACTCGTCTAAAAGTGACAATAACTTGGACAAAAAATACAAACGAAAGCAGAACGTCAGAATTGCTAGCATTTACGCCGAACATCACTCCCTCAAAGAGACCGGCCAATAATGCATATATGGCCGTCAAATTGACAAAACCTCTAGTAAGAAGTAACGTCAATAGTCTCCGAGAGAAAGCCGGCCTCGAAATAAGCCCTTAGTAAAGGATGCTTACTTTCAAAAATACGGACTAGGGTAGTCCGGACCCTAGTAAGGGATCGCTACTTAATGACGAGTGTTGCTCCCTCAAGGAAGCCGGCTAAAACATTATGTGAACATGTATCTAACGCTCGCCCATCAACTCCAGCAGGCTCAGCCAAGTCTGGCCGCTCTCCTTCTTAGACTTTAGCTCCCTTCTATATTTGATTGAGCTAAGCCCAAGAACGGGGGGATTACAGAAGTATATAGGACGAGCTATTGATCGAAGGTCGTCCAAAGACCCGGATGGCCCCAGACGAAGGTGGCCCCAGGAAGGTGGTCGTCCAAGTATGGACGTTCTCCTTCATTGGGTGGCCCTCGTTCAAATAGGGAGGCCAATTCCAGACGAAGATGGCCCCAATAAGGTGATCGTCCAAATATGGACGCTCTCCTTCATTGGGTAATCCTCGTCCAAAAAGGGAGGCCAGTTCCAGACGAAGATGGCCCCAAGAAGGTGATCGTCCAAGTATGGACGCTCTCCTTCATTGGGTAATCCTCGTCCAAAAAGGGAGGCCAGTTCCAGACGAGGATGGCCCCAAGAAGGTGATCGTCCATAATTGGACGATCCCCTACATTGGGTGACCCTCGTCCAAAATTGGAGGCAAATTCCAGACGAAGATGGCCCCAAGAAGGTGATCGTCCAAGTATAGACGTTCTCCTTCAATGGTTACCCTCGTCCAAAAATTTGTAATCGTTCAATTCTAGGATGGCAATCTTGTCGTTTTTCTGTTTGGCAAGCCGTCCAGACGAACCCTTTTTGGTACTTGGATGCATATGCAATTATCAAAGACTCATATTGTAGAACGTCCATTTATTCAGGACGAGTCACATTTTTACTCAAGATTAAATTTTGTAAATTTTCATGAAAAGCAGATCGTCCGATGATTTAGGACGAAGGTGCTATTATACTTGGTCAAAATTAGTGTTCAGAAAGATAAAAGGCAGGGAATGGACAAAAATATTCTTTCATATATGATTTGTGAAGAATTACAAAGTAGGAGCTGAAGAGTTACAAAGAAGCATGAAAATAAACCTAAGCTTAGGCTTCGTCTTCAGAACGGGTCTCTTGGTCGTCTTTAGGGGTCTCCACCTCAGCAGCAGCTTCGTCGTCTGACTCTTCAAACTCCGGAGTTTCCTCGGCGCATACCATAGCCCGATGAACGCTCTCTTGATACTCCAGACGACGAACGAAGCTGGGGACCTCAGTTTCCTCAGCCAGCATCCCAAAGGCTTTGACGGCCCAGTCCTTGGTCGTATTGACGACTTGATTCAACCCTTCCTTGGCATCGTCGTAGGCCTTGGCCGCCTCCCTTTCCCGGGCGGGGCGGTCCTTGCCCTTAGGAGAATGTTCTCTCTTCTCGGCTCGGCGGCGGCAATAAGAGCGACATCCCTTTCGCCTTTCAACTCATCGGAGAGCGTCTATGATCATCCTTAGGCGATCCTGCTCGGCATATAGTGGTTGATTTTAACAAGATGATTCTTGTTCTCGAGACTCCCGGGAGTGCCGATCTCTTCTCCAAAGCCTCCGGGGATTGACGATGGAGAGTGTTAGCCATCTCAATATCATGGATGGCCTTGTCGCCTTTGTAGTCGCCAAATGGACGAGCCGTTTTATTCTCTTTTCTAAGCTCCCGCGCCCAATCTTCAGTTAGCATGCTGCGAGCCAGAAGCTGGGGCAAGGAAAACAAGGCAAGTTGTTAGACGATTTGCAAAGCGAAAATTTATACAAGTATAAAACAAGGCAGTCATAAAGCAATACCTCGGCAGCAAGCTGAGACATGTAGCCCACATGCCCGGCGGACGCTCCTCTTAATCCCTTGATGTAGGATTCGGGGAAGCATTTGAAGAGCTCTGCTTGGCCGCTCTTTCTCCAGCTTTTGACATTTTGGCAAAGGCGGGAGAAGACTCCTCGTCCGAATCGGCGGTGGGAGGAGTTGGGGGAATAACGGGGCCTTTGCCCTTATCCGAAAGAGGGGGAGAGTCGGTTATCTTGATAGGGAAGACGATGGCTTGTCTATTGGGACGGACTCATGGACCGTCCACCGACCCGCATCGTCCCTAACTATGTTGGGGTAATACGACTCACCGGGCGAAATCGATGCCGTCCTAACGCCTAGGGGGCATACGTGGCACTAGCTTTGCCACCGAGCCGCTGAACCCGGATAGTTCTCGCGGCGGCATCGGCTCCCGGCGTAACCAAAGCCAAGGCGAGACTGCGGGTTGACCTCGGCGAGTCGGCCGGCAAAACAACGAGCGGCACAGTGCGTGTGCATCCCTTACCTCCCCGGCCGATCCGAGCGGTTGACGGCTCTCTTTTAAGAGTCTTCGCTTGTGGGGAGGCATGCTTTTCTCCCCACTCTCGGCAGCAGGAGCCGACTTATCCGCTCTCTTCCTTGTAAAGCCCTTGGGCTTCTTCGCTGAAGGCTGGTCAGCGGCTACAGTAGGCCTCTTCCTGGACGAGGACGACTTCCCAGGTGGAAGCTTGTTTGTAGGAGCATTTTTCTGCAAAAAGTTAAGGCATCAGACTGATCGTCCACAAAAAAGAAATAACTACTATTGTAAAAATGCAGACGAGAATGGCCCCAAGAAGGTGACCGTCCAAATATGGACGTTCTTCTATGGCCGACCCTCGCCAAAAAATTGGATGCAAGAATCCAGACGAGTATGGTCCCAAAGAGGTAACCGTCCAAGTCTGGACGATCTCTTCCCTTAGTTGTTCTTCGTCCAAGATTTGGGGCCAAACTCTTGGACGAGCATGACCCCAAGAAGGTGAACGTCCAGGTCTGGATGCTCTCCTTTTTGGGTGACTCTCGTCCAAGAATGGGACACCAACTCTTGGACGTTCTCCTTCTTGAGATGACCCTCGTCCAAGAATTGGTACACCATTCTTGGACGAGCATGGTACTAAAGGCGTGACCTCGTCCAAGAATTGAAAACCAAATCTTGGACGAGCATGGTCCCAAAGAGGTGACCGTCCAAGTTTGGACGTTCTCCTTCTTGGGGCGACCCAAATCGTCCAAGATTTGAAAAACAATTCTTGGACGAGCATAGTCCCAAAGAGGTGACCGTCCAAGTTTGGACGTTCTCCTTCTTGGGATGACTCTCGTCCAAGAATTGGTACACCATTCTTGGACGAGCATGGTACTAAAGGCGTGACCTCGTCCAAGAATTGAAAACCAAATCTTGGACGAGCATGGTCCCAAAGAGGTGACCGTCCAAGTTTGGACGTTCTCCTTCTTGGGACGACCCTCGTCCAAGATTTGAAAAACAATTCTTGGACGAGCATAGTCCCAAAGAGGTGACCGTCCAAGTTTGGACGTTCTCCTTCTTGGGATGACTCTCGTCCAAGAATTGGGAACCAGTTCCAGGACGAGCATGGCGACAAAGAGCTGGTCGTCCAAGTCTGGACGATCTCCTTCTTTGGGTGATTCTCGTCCAAGAATTGGACACCAATTCTTGGACGAGCGTGGGCCCAAGGAGCTGACCGTCCAAGTTTGGACGTTCTCCTTCTTGGAGTGACCCACGTCCAAGAATTGGATACCAATTCCAAAAAAAAAAAAAAAAAAAAAAAAAAAAAAAAAAAATTACCCTTTGTTTCCGCCTTTTTTCTCGCGCTTTTTGCATACTCCTTCCACAAATTATCTGTGAATTGGGACATGCTGATTTCTCCCGTCCAAGATGGTTCGAGGCGTTGTCTGGCCGAGTCTGAAAATACAAAAGAAAAAATGTATGTGTTCGTCATATGTGTTATGGACGAAGAGTTTTACTTGGATGATTTTAAATATACCTTTATCCTCAGCCAACCGCAAGCCGGCGGCGACCAAGAAGTCGTCTTGGTAAAACATTTCCTTAAAGGGTATCCGGTTAGACGGTCCCTTAAAAGATCGCTGGCCGGGTCGGAGTACTCCTTCACTCGAAGTACTCTACCACCTCCTCGTCAAATTCGTCCTCCCGGCTCAGGCCAAGACCGCTTCCGTCCGGTATTTGTGACGGATCTATTATAATATCTCGTAGCTCTACGTGACATAGTCGCTGGACGCCCGTAAAAAGATGAAGTCGGCTTTCCAATCGTGCATCTATGACGATTTCCCCCAAGCTGTCATGAAGCCTGGACGGTTCGGATCTTTGAGCCATGCTCCGTCCATAGCCCCAGGTACCTTGGACGCATAATGGATATGGGTAAAGGCTTGAAGGGAAAGGGCTAGGCCGCGTAGCTCGCAGAGACGGCAATAAACGTCGAGGATGTTGTGCCAAGCGTTCGGTGCCAGCTGGTTATGGCCGATGTGGTAGTCTTTGCGGCACTTGTTCTATGAAGTCGTGAAGAGGAAACCTCGATCCAAGGCATCTAAGGCTAGTTTATAGACGGCGAAATGGCTCCCGGGAGCACTCGGGATCGTCGCATCGTTATTAGGAATGACAAAGGAGAAGCCCGGCATGGGCATGAAAGACGACAAGAAATTAGGGTCCGGTCCTAGTTTCTCTAACCACTTACGGTTAACTAAAATGAAGCCGGGGTCGAGAAAGGGGACCTAAACGCTTTCTAATCTCTGACGAGGTGGTAGAGGCCTCGTCTGATTCTTCGGCAGCCTCAGGATCGCTACCATTATTACCCTCGCCGATCTCCTCCGTATCGGCGTCCCGGCCAGAAGTACTAGTCTCGGTTTTTATTTCGAAGTCTCGCCTCATGGTCAAAGGAGGCATGTCCAAAGACCGAGCACTTTGGACCTCTCTTGCCTCGTCGGCACTCGTCCGCCGATTCCTCCATATCCGAGCTGTTTGATGGAATTATTGCTTTTCGTCTTAGACGGGCCGTTTGCTTGACGCGCGCCAGATTACCCTGCACAGGTAAAGACTGGGTCGTCTGACTTTCTCGGCCAAAACTTTGAAAAAATATGTACTCGGCCAGAAGAGGCCCAACTCTAGAATGTGCCGAAGAAGAAGTATCGGTTCTAGGGTCAAGACAAGCTCTTGGTCGGCTAGGATTATTTGACGAAGATGATTCCATTTTATTGATTTTTTAAAAAATAAAGAATAAAGAAGAATAAAAGGATCAAAGAAACGATACCTGCTAAGAACGTCCGGGGAAATTCAGTGAAGGATGCTTGAAGCCGGACGATCTCTCTCTCTCTCTAGAAAATTGCGAGCCTCTCTCTCTAGAAAAATTTGTTCGAGGTGGTAAATGATTGAATGTTTTCGGACCAAGGATATTTATAGAGGAATAAGAAACTGCGCGGCCGGTCAAGAATGACCGAAAAGGGAGTCCCCCAGTCTAATATGACCGGTATAGCACAAGAAAGGGCGCGTCATTTCCTTCATTTTGAAAATACTACCTTACGTATAACGGGCCGTAACCGTCGGACGGGCCAGCAAAAAGCTACCTTGGGTAAAAGGGCATTAACCGTCGAGTGGGCCAACGGTGAAAACCCTTTTAGGGGCAAATGTTGTAGCCAAATATCTACGGCTCCCTTGACGACACATGGGCTCATCAGAGCCGTACACGTGTCATCCTAGTTAAAATAAAAATAAGGCTTAATCTCTGGGCTATACTCAGTTGGGTAAAAGGATCGAATTTCTGGCCCAATAGCCAGAGCCCAGCAGTGCCAACTGGCTGAAGGGGAGTGGTTAATAGACATCCCCCAGTCATGGTCTGCCACGTGTCATGATCTGATTCCTCAGCCAATCAGAGGCCACTATTGCAGGTCGGTTTTTAAGGTTAGGCGGTCAACTTGCTATCACTATAAATACCCCCGAAATCGGGAGAAAACACATTCAATGCAAACAGTGTAAAGTTACTCTGATAAATTCTCTCTCACTTTCTCTTTTTATCTCTACTTTCTCTTACAACTCCTGATAACTGACTTAAGCATCGGAGGGGGAACCACCACCCAAACCTCCAGGGTGGGTCCCTTTGTGCAGGTTCGGGAGCGAAGCCAAGGCTAGGGATTAAGCTATAATTCAGGCATTGTTGCACAAGTCTCCATCTGAAGAACACTCAAGATACTAAGTTACTTGCTTGACAAGGAAGCTAAGCTTACAGCTTACTTGTTGGACAAGTGGACAAAACACAAATTAATGCAAGTT
This sequence comes from Beta lomatogona, assembly GCA_947646795.1. Lineage (NCBI taxonomy): Eukaryota > Viridiplantae > Streptophyta > Magnoliopsida > Caryophyllales > Amaranthaceae > Beta > Beta lomatogona. Next base: position 397,454 of record CANSNZ010000584.1, on the reverse strand, counting down.
GTAAAATCACAAAAAAAAGTGATCATTCTTAAAACAACACTTAAAGTGGGTGAAATCATACTATAGTATGATAATGGTTCAATTAAATTTATAATTAACCAACCGATTTATGATATTTTATGACTGAATAACAACAGTAAGTCAAAAATGTCACCGCATGCCAAACGTACATATAAGGCTGTATAATTATATATGAACTCATTGATATGTATTTCTTAGTTTTGTCTTCTATTGTAGAGGCCGTATTACTTCAAAATCAATGACTGAGCTTAATAATTGAAAAATGATAAGTATGAATCTTAAATTTTTTGAGTGAAGTACTATAGATAGCTACTTTGGAAATCTCAAATGATATAAACTACTCTATTAGCAATGTTTAGGAGAAACTGAAGAGAGAGGTGAAAGAGCGATAGAATTAGGCCATGTTCTTTTGGACTTATTTTCAGTTCAATTCAGTTCAATTTAGTTCAGTTTAGTTCATTCCAGTTTCTCGCTGTAGTTTAGTTCAGTTTAGTTGCTCGCAGTTCAGTTTAGTTTAGACACTATCTCATGCTCAACTTTCTCGCTGTTTAGTTCAGTTCAGTTCAGTTGCAGTTCAATTCAGTTCAATTTCTTCCAGTCCAAAAGAATGGGGCCTTAGGTCTTATAAACATAAATCGGGTATACGTAAATAAACTAATATGATATGTGCAACAAACTCAAATTGCAAAAATGTATATTGAAACGATTGTCCATGTAAATTGAGATAACATGTTTATTAAATGAAAAGATATATATATATATATATATATATATATATATATATATATATATATATATATATATATATAGTAATATATATATATATATAGTAATATGAAATATGTATAAACTGGTATATAAATAAAGTTTGTATAAAGAACTATATAAAGCATGTATAAACTTATATGAAAAATGTATAATCAAGTTGATATGAAATATGTATAAATTGATGAAAAATATTTAGAAACTAATATAAATGTGTTAAATTGAAATTGTAGAAACCCATCTCAATTATAAAAACTACTGATGCAGTCCCAGTTAAGGCTTTTCCTTATGAATATATAGAGGGAGATAAAAGGCATGAAAATTTTTGCTTTATGGATGAGAGAAAATGATAGATAGAACATATCTATCAAGAAAAGAGTGTTACCATTATTTTTAGGGAAATTCTCTCTGGTAGCCCTTAACTATTTATTTTTCTCTTTGGTATCATTTCTTATGGGTTAATGTCCCTGGTAGCCCTAAATTAATTAAAATGTTAATAAAATAGGCTTATTTAATGAAAAACGTTTAGTTAGTGTTAAAAAACGTTAGTTAGTGTTAAAAAACTTAGTTAGTGAGTTAACCTAACCCTAAACTCTAAACTAACCCTCTCCCCCCACCCCCTTCCCCCACCCTCCCGGCGCCCCCCTCCCACCACCCCTTCCCCCACCCTCCCAAAGCCCCCCTCCCCGAGCGAGGCCCCCTTCCCACCACCGCCCCAGCCCCCCTCCCAAGCCCCGCGCTCTTCCCTCCCCCCACCTCAGCACCGCGTCGTTTTCCCCTCCCCCACCCTCGCCGATTTCGCACCCTCCCTCCCCACCCCCGTCGATTTCGCACCCCCCCACCCCCCGTCGATTTTCGCACCCTCCCCCCACCCCTAGTCGATTTCGCGTGAGCTTGGGCGCTCTTCGATTTTCACACCCTCCCCCCAACACCCTGCTCGACCGGAAATTCGACGGGGGTGGGGGATGTGCGAAATCGGCGGGGGAGGGGGGGAGGGAAAACAACGCGGTGTCTGGGGTGGAGGAGGGGCGAGGAGGAGGGGAGGGCTGCGTGGGGGTTGGGGAGAGGGGGCTGCTGGGCGGTTGCGGGGAGGGGATTGTTGGGAGGGTGGGGGAAGGGGGGTGGGAGGGGGGCCTGGGAGGGTGGGGGAAGGGTGGGGGAGAGGGTTTGTTTAGAGTTTAGGGTTAGGTTAACTCACTAACTAACTTTTTTAATACTAACTAACGTTTTTTTAACACTAACTAAACGTTTTTCATTAAATAATCCTATTTTACTAACATTTTAATTAATTTAGGGCTACCATGGACATTAACCCATAAGAAAAGCTACCACAGTGAAAAATAAATAGTTAAGGGCTACCAGAGAGAATAACCCTTATTTTTAAGGGTAGCATATTAAGCATTAGTAATTTTGATCAATGCATGATTTTATCGAAAATTTCTAGATTAATACCATTAAAAAAATATATCTAATACTCCATCCGTCCCAAAATATAGTTCCCGCTTCATTTTTTATGATCAAACTTTAAAACCTTTGACCATATATTCTCATTGATATATAAAAAAAAAATATCATGTGAGATTTTGTCAGATTCTTCTCAATGTGTAGGTTTTATAGTATCAACTCTTTATTGATTTTATTGATACGTAACTAAAAATATTGATGGTTAAAGTTATATGTTGGAGACCATGCACAAAGAAACGGGAACTACATCTTAGGACGGAGGGAGTACTTGTTATTAGACTTAGCCCATAGACGAATCTAGGACTGTAGATTTGGTGGGGGCATCGAATCAACCAACCCAATAGCATACCCAAAAAAATTGAAAAATCCAAACAATCATAAAATAACTCTTGAAAAGTTATCTTACTTATGATTAGATTATTTGTAATTTTTAATCATTTTTTACTAAATTATTTTGCTCCAAAAAGTCTTCAATTCGATCACTCATTATATTTGAATGACATGTTCAGTTAGATTATAATTATCATCAATAATCGAGTGTATTAGCAATTCAATTATAGGAATATTCACATTATAATTGTTTTGTTTTTTTATCTATCTAGTTAGACTTAAAGCAGTACTTTTTAGGGGTTTTTTCTTACAAGATATACTTTTAGGATTTTAGTCCACGAAATTGCATTTCTTTTCCTTCTCTCTTTGTCTAACTAAGCGTCAAAGAGGAGAGCTTAAATAGCTCAGTATCACACATATGCAGCATGTATCTTTCTCTTTTACTAGTGGGGCACATGTCACCCAAGATTTCATATAAGTTTCCCTCTAACTTTAGGCCTACATATATCATATTCGTAAAGGGAGCACCCTAAAACTGAAAGTATAGAATGGAACTAGAAGCTAAGAGAACATACATATTTGCCCACAACTTATGTTTGGTGTTTGGAAAGTTGTAACAAAAGTGGGTTCGTGCAGCATAACGTCGAAATAGTGCAAGTAACCCTATACACTAGGCTGGAGGGGAAATTACCTACAAAAGGGTCTTGATTAAGACCCTATTCTTTTGAACTTATTCTGACTGAATTGATTTGAACTGAACTTATTTTGGCGGAACTGAACTGAACTGCGCTGAACTGAACTTATTTTGGATGAATTGCGATGAACTGAACTTATTTTGGCTGAACTGAACTGAACAGCGCTAAATTGAAATAATAAATAATATAATAAATAATAATAATAATAATAATAATAATTAATAATAATATATAATTAATAATAATATATAATAAATAAATAATAAATAATTAATAATAATATATAATAAATAAATAATATATAATAAATAATAAATAATAAATAATAATAATAAATAATAATAATAATAATAGTAATAATTATAATAAATAATAATAAATAATAGTAATAATAAATAATAAATAATAATAATATTAATAATAATAATTACTCCCTCCGTCCCAGAAAGATCTGAACACTTGTTGGGACACGTAGTTTAAGGTAATAAGTTGTAGTGTAGTTATCAAATGTTATTTTATTCAAAAAGTAGATGTGATAGGAGTTGGTGGGGTATTTTTTATTAAAGGAGAGAGAAAGTTGGGTAACTTTTTATTGATAAAAGGTAGAGTGTGGGCTAAAGATGTGTAAAAGAAATAATATATTAATAGTGGGACCATGCCAAAAATGGAAGTGTTCAAACTAATTTGGGACAAACATAAAAGGAAAGTGTTCAGACTATTCTGGGACGGAGGTAGTACAACATTAGACAAGACTGAACTGGACTGAACTGAACTGAACTTATTTTGGCAGAACTGAACTGAACTGAACTTCTTTTGACTGAACTGAACTGAAAATAAGTCCAAAAGAACAGGGCCTAAAACTATTTTGTTGGAATAATTTTTAGTATACAAAAAAATCTATATGGTATATAACTTGCCACGTAAAGCATACTTCTATTCGTTTTGTGTGCACTCAACTGAAAAAATAACTCCAAATTTCATGAAAGTAACAGTGTGTGGCTGTTAGAGCTGTCAGTTTGGTTAATAAACTGCTAGTTGAACTGAAATAACTGAAATTTGAACTGAATTAAACTGAACTGGATTAATCAGAATCGAAATCAACTCAAAAATGATAAACTGAAACTGAAATAAACTGTAAATAAATAACCAAAACTGAACCGCAATCGAACCAAAACAAACCATGGCGAAAATAACGTGGAAAACGAAAAGTTGGTCGATCAACTGAACTGAACTGAACTGAATATGTAACTGAATTAACTGAACTGATTCAAACTGAATTAACTGAATTGATTCAAACTGAAACTGAAAATGAAACTGAATTGAACTGAAACCGGAACTGAACTAAAACCGATTTAAGTTGAAATTGTTATAAACGAATTTCTAACTGTAACGAACTGAATTTACATATTACCTAAATTCATGATAGTATTCCAATTCACGGAATTTATGATGATAATATTAATACTCACATAAATTTATGATGATATTATATTATTAATATAAAGTTATGACATTATCGCTATATTTCATTATAAAATGATATGTTCAAATCTATTAAACCTTTTTTTATTTTATTGAAAATTTGAGCCACAACACATTTGAAATATTGATCGTAATAACTTCCCATGACAAGATCTTTTTAAAACAAGAGATTTTACACATTTATCATTTTACATTAAGATGATTTATATCTACTACCTAAATTAGTCTTCTTCCATTTCTCAGCATACCCTTCACAAATTGCATATCAAAAATCATCTATTAATATTAAATAATTTCTATTAATAAACTTCCTTTTGAAAATGTTATCTCAAACCTTTAGGTAGTTTGAATGCTATGAGCTTTAAAGAACATTCACACTAAAATTACTATAAAGAAAAACATTTCAATAAAAAGAGACAATTAGGACAAAATTGCTAATTTATGTATCCTCCAATATTCATATTTTACAAAACTAAACTAACTATACAAAAATCATAAATTTAATAAATTACAATAAAGATGCGACTACTCTACATCTACTGCCCTCCATTAGACCATCTGCCTTCCTCTCGAACACATACCATAATCTTCTACTGCTTCTTGGCAATAAAAGAACAAAAACTGGATCAGATAACAAACTTATAAACAACTTGATATAAAAAAAAATGATGCTAACAAATTACCTTTAAACTTACCATTGCCATTGAAAAGATTAATATTATTTAATGTATTGGGCTCTCATATCAGATAACAAAGAATGACAAGGCTCAAAAGCCCAACTTTGTTACATGAAAAATATCATCATCGAGCACCGTCCCAAATAATTCCCACAACCAATCAGCTTTAGTGCATCCAGCAAGGAGACCTATGGGCATCTCTTTTATATAAACCCAAAAATACCCCAAAAAGAAGAGTTCCCAAGCATAGGAGTCCAAGGGTCACAACCAAAACTGATAGTTAAGGAAACCATTCGAGACTTTATTCATCAAGCTCAACAGAATATAGGGACAGCAGCAGTATACCAGTTAAGATAACTAGCCCAAGAAGACAAACAACCAAAACTGATAGTTAAAGAAACCATTCGAGACTTTATTCATCAAGCTCAACAGAATATAGGGACAGCAGCAGTATACCAGTTTAGATAACCAGCCCAACAAGACAAAAGGGGCATATTCCTCAAGCACAACAGAACAAACAACCATTATAAAATTCAATACCACAGAACAAAAGGCTTGTTCATCTCCTTCAACATAGTCAAAAACCAGCATACTAGCACTGAAAACTAGCCAAACAATGAAGTGTAAACAAGCCCAACAGAACAAAAGGGGCTCATCAAACTCAACACTTGGACAACTACCATCACCAAAAAAGGCCATCAAAAGAACACAAAAGATTATATTTATCACCACTTAGAATCCACCAAAAAATTGAGCAACCAAAAGTTGCGGATATCAAGTGTTAGCAACACTTGAGCACTGATGAGAAACAAAAACCCACTAATCAGTACAGTGGGGACACCATTCAACAATCTGGTGATAAATCTACATTGTCAGAAACTGCATCTTTAACAACCTCAAAACACTCATCAACTTCCTCTTCTTTTAAGTACCCAAACAACCAGTTTTGGGTTGTAACAAAAGCCTCAACATGTTTGGGAAGAAGAGATGACCTATATTTGGTCAAAACTCTCCCACCCATGCCGAATGAGGATTCCGAAGCAACCGATGTAATAGGGATTGCCAAAAAATCTTTGGCCATCCTAGACAAAACATAATATATAGAAGCAGAAGACTGCCAAAACTTAAGGACATCAAAATCAACATCACTGCGTGGAATCAAGGGTGCATTTAGATATGCATCTACACCACTTTCAGCATCGGAGCCATTATAATTATTGGCCTCGAATTGCTAAAAAAAACAGAATAGATATAATAAGACAACTTATTCACAACATTCACAGAATAGGTGGGCCTGGGTCAGGTCAGCTGGGCCAGGGTCAGGTATGGTGGGCCAGGGTCAAGACGTCAGGTAAGGTGGGCCTGGGTCAGGTATGGTGGGCCTGGGTCAAGACGTTAGGTAAGGTGGGCCTGGGTCAGTTAGTTAATTTAGGGTTTTCGATTGCTTTTTCTAATCATTTTTTAATCGGTTTTTTCACCATATACCCCCGACAAATTGGAAAATTCACCATATACCCTCAATGTTTCAGATATGCACCATATACCCCTGAGTTTTCGAAAACGTTCACCATATGCCCTTTTTCTAACTGACGTTAACTCACCGTTAGCTTTATTAACGATTTTGCCATCATTAAACCCTAACCCTATAATGTAAACCTTAATCTAAACCCTAACATCTAATCTAAACCCTAACCCTAAAATCTAAACCTTAAACCACCCCCAAGCCCACCCCCTAACCACCCCCTCCCCCCACCCCCCCCACCCTCCACTACTCACCGCGGCCACCTGCCCCACCTCGGCGCCCCCACCCCCCCCCCCCCTTGACAATAGCGATTTCCCCACCCCTCCCCGCCGCAGCCCCCCCCCACCCCCTCCCCTCGATTTCCCCGCCCCGCCCCTCCCGCGATTTCCCCGACCCCACCCTCTCCTCCGCGATTTCTCTCCCCCCCTCCCCCCACAGATTTCTCTCTCCCCGACTCGAATTCTTTCTCTCTAGCCTCAAACCTCCATTTTTGAATATTTTGAGCTCGATTTTGGTTTGAAACTTGAAAATTCTTTCGAGATCTCGAGCTAGGGGAGTCTTTATTTACACTTGGTTGCAAATTTTGTGTGGTTTTTGCACACTTTTGTGCGGTTTTGTGAGGTTTGGAGGCTCGAAATTTTCGAACCATTTTTGTGCCTTTTTCAAAGGAAAACGCCAATGTGATAGAGGAGAGATGTCGGCGAGAGTGCGGGCGGAAGGGAGGGAGGGGGAGGAAGTAAAGAACGGGGAAGGGAAGGGGGTCGGGGTGGGGGGCGGCGGCGGTGGAGTAGAGGGGGGGCCGGGCCGGCCTAAGGTGGAGGGAATGGGGAGGGGTGGGGGCCTGGGGGGTGGTGTGGAGGGAGGAGAGGAGAGTGGGTTAGGGGTTAGATTAGGGTTAGATTAGGATTAAGGTTAGAGTTAGATTAGGGTTAGGGTTAGATTAGAATTAGGTTTTAGGGTTAATAATGGCAAAATGGTTAATAAAGCTAACGGTGAGTTAACGGAAGTTAGAAAAAGGGTATATGGTGAACGTTTTCGAAAACTCAGGGGTATATGGTGCATATTTGAAACATTGAGGGTACACGGTGAATTTTCCAATTTGTCGGGAGTATATGGTGAAAAAACCGTATTTTAATCTAATAAAATCAAAAACTGACCCAAGCCATATAAATTATATTGAATTAATGATATAATGTAATTCAAATTTAATAAATTTAATTCCCAGTTAATAAATCAAAAAACCCTAAAGTGTAAAATATTGTCTGAAAATTCGAATCAAATTATGAAAAAAAAAATTAACATATGCCATAAAAAAATTAAAAACCCTAAAACGCTCAAATCTAAAGCATAAATAATTAAACAAACCCTAAAACGTGCAGATCTAAAGCATAAATAATTAAACAAACCCTAAAATGTTCAGATCTAAGGCATAAAATATAAAATATCAACTGAAAATTCTTAAAAAATATAAATAAAGCAACAATATCATATACGTAAAAAAACCTAAAACGTTCAGATCTAAGAAATAATCCTAAAACATTTAGATCTAAGAAATAATCATAAAACATTCGGATCTATTCGTTTTGTGTGCACTCAACTGAAAAAATAACTCCAAATTTCATGAAAGTAACAGTGTGTGGCTGGCTGCCAATTGAGTTGTCAAAACGAGCTCTACAGAGGCAAAGCCAAAGTTTGTATCTACGATTCTAGGCACGCCACTACTCTATCGAGTATTTGGGGATAAGAGCATAATCAGAACAAAGAAGATTATTGACTGACATTTGAGATTGAGGAAGACTCGTGTCCGTAGAGCCCCACAAAATTAGGTACCATGTCTCACATCTCTTTTTGTACATGCCTTGAAGCCTGCCGCCTGGCGCCTGAGGGTAAACAACAAATACCTCAAATTATTTACTCTTCTTTGTGTACTATCTCAAATTATTTGCTTTATTTTTTGTATGGTAATATTTTTATCTTTACTAGAAGCGGCCCTTTTCTTTTGGACTTATTTTCAGTTCCATTTAAATACTATCTCATATTTAGCTTTCTCGCAGTTTAGTTCAGTTTCTGACTACTTTCTTCCAGGCCGAAAAAACGGGGCCGTATTATTCTAAAGTTGCGAACTCCTATCAGGTCTCTCATCTAAAGCTAATTTGACATATTGGCTAAGATTGTTTTTGGCACAATAATTATAAAGAAGTAAATTTAATATATATATATTTAAATACATGCAATATTTTCTGCCTATATGCTATCCAATGTACTATTTTGTTCCTTAATGTTTTTAATTATGTACAAGAATAAATTATAAAATGTTGATATTATAAAAATATACATTAAGACAAAACAAACAAGACCACACTTGATTATATTTTTTTCCTAATAAATTTGTGAGAGAATATGGGATAAGGTTGGTAGATGAATACTGAATAGTAGTTACCATACACATGTTGCATATATTTAGAAAAGGATAAAGTATTAATATAAATGACTTAGGGTCTATTCTTCCCAACTTATTTTCAGTTCAGTTCTGTTCTGTTCAATTCAGTTCTGTTCAGTTCTGTTCAGTTCCTAAATTATTATCAATACTATTAATTGGTTACAATTCAGTTCAGTTTAGTTCAATTCAGTTCAGTTCACTTCAATTCAGTTCAGTTCAGTTCAGTTGTTTTATGCCGAAGAGAACATGCCCTTATCTTACCTCTTTAATTGAGTGGATGAGTACATTATTACTAATGTTAAGAATCTTAATATTAGTAGAATTGAAGAACAAATTAAATTTCAATTTACTTAATTTCCTAAACATAAACTACTTCCACAGTAAGTTGGCAAGTAACATCATATGAGTACAACGTATATTACCAATAGTTAAATAAATTTTTCTATATCAATTAACAAAGAGAAAGGAATAAATATTTTATATTTTGAGGTGAAGAAAGAATGTACATAAAATTAGTACAAATCAGCTGAAATATTTGTGTTGATTATTTCGTTTTTTTTTTATTACACTCCAACCGTTCTAAAATAAATACACATCTCTCAAAAAGCTCTCACATAAAGTAGAGAAGTGTTACATATTTTAAAATGGGAAATGATATTCATAGCCCTTAGAGCTATGTTTAAGATGTTTAAAATGGAAATAAAAAATTAAATCAAGTATTTATTACTTAGATTAATATGTAATCTTGTCTTATTTTTTCAAATTGTTTCCTTTATTAGAAATATATTAAATGCTTATACATAGTCCTAAGGACTACATATAATATTACCCAAAATAGAGTAAGTAAAAGAGAAAACAAAAGCGGTTGATAGAAAAGGCCGACACTAGAATCTTAGAGAGCTAATGTCCCTGTTAATTGTAATGGATTTCTGGGCCCGAGATTTGTTTCCTTTTGCTCCATTATATTTTGTTGGATTTTTGCGTGACATCGAAAAGTTGCAAAAATTGATCATCCCACGGCACTTTTTGGATACTACCCCGTTCTTTTTAATCTACACACTTTTTTTTTTTGGTCTGTTTCTTTTTAATCTACATATCGTTGTTTTTCAATTTTTGGTATACTTTCTCCTCTTTTTCCACCCATGTCATCCATTTTTTAATATTTTAACCCATTTTTTAGTTTCTCTCTCTCACTTTTCAGTCTCTCATACTTTTGTACTTTTTCCATAGTTCTCCCCTAAAATGAAGTGTCTAGATTAATTTGAAACGGATGTAGTATTAGGGAGACAGGAGTGCATGTTACCCAAGATAACCGACTCTTGTTATGAAGAGTGAAAGAGAGACAAAGTGACAGTGGTCCTTGTTCTAAGCATAATATTCAACTTCCTTTCCTCGAAGAATAGAATATTATATCACACATTTTAGTTCATATCCCTGAAACAGAGGCATAATATTTGAAGATAATCATCAAATATATCAATTTTGACAAATTTAATTTAAGGTTTATCTTTGATGTAGAATTATATATAGTGTCACATATTGTTTATAATATGAAAAGGGAATAAAATCGTGAAATGGAGACAATTAGGAGGCGATGGAAATAGAAAAAAATGGAAGAGGTGGACATTATTTTATTTTTTTTGGTGAAAATGGAACATAGAGGTGGACATTATTGAATGATTCTCTTGGACGGAATCTATAGAAAAAAGTAATTTGTTTGATTTTATTATGATCTAAAGGGTAATAGAAATAACTTTTTCCCCAAAAATAGTTATTTTTACAAAGGGTAGCCAAAAGACAATGTATAAAAACATTTTTTTTTTAGAAAATCAAAGGCTTTTCTTACAAAAAGCTCTTAGATGAAGATTATGTTGTGGCAGTTATATAAAAATTAATACTCTAAGACAATAATGACAAGATTTTGACAGATTTGTGGAGAAAACGGCTTAGCTTTCATTAACGTAATTTACAAAATATATACTACAAGGGACCAAGTAGTCTAAGGATGGCAATTGGGCGGGGCGGGTGCGGAGGATGGTACCTCCACACCCGCACCCGCATAAATTTTCCATCCCCATCCCCGCCCCACCACCCATCATGGGGGAAAATTCCGACCGATCCCCGCCCCACCGTGCACGTATTTATACCCATCCCCGCCCACCACCCATTGCGGGGAAAATTCCAGACCCATCCCCGCCCCACCGTGCGTATTTATACCCATCCCAGCCCCACCACCCACATGGGTATCCGCACCCGTTTCGTACCCACTTCATCCCCACCCCACCACCCGCATGGGTATTCGTACTCGTGTCATACCCACATATTTATATTTAGCAAGATAAAATTATAAATAATATAAGTATATAAATAGAATTTTAATAATAAATAAGCGGGGCGGGCAGGGGTGGGGCGGGGCAGGCGGGGATGGGGCGGGTATAGCATAAAATCCACACCCGCTCCACCACCCATTGCAGGTATGATTTTAATCCCCATCCCCGCCCCATCCCCGCCAAACCTAGACCCATCCCCGCCCCACTTGGGCGGGGATGGGGCGGGTCTCCTACTTAACTCGCCCCACTGCCATCCCTAGGAACAACCCTAACTTGCCTAAAACTCCTCAACCGAATCATATCAGAATATACACTTAAAAGGAAACTATAACAAACTAGGAAATCCTAATTACAACCGGATTTCCTAACACACCCCCCTCAAGTTGGAGCATGTAAATCCCGAATGTCTAACTTGTGAAGAAGAAACTGGAACTGACGACGGCCCAACACTAGAGGAAAAAAGCCCAAGGGCTGCGGTCAAAAGGGGCCCAAGGGCTGCGTTTTTTGTCCGCAACCATTAGACTAGCAGCCCTTGGCATTTAGGAAGGGCTGCGGTCAAGGCAAAAACCGCAGCCCTTGGTGGGTTAAGGGTCATGGTTAAGACCAAAACCGCAGCCCTTGGTGAGTTAAGGGCTGTGGTTTTGGCCCTAACCGCAGCCCTTAACCCACCAAGGGCTGCGGTTTTTGCCCGAACCGCGACCCTTGTGACCCAAAAAAAAAAAATTTGTTTTTTTTTTTTTTTTTTTTTGCATTTTTTTGTCCTAATTGTTCCCAAACAGTTATATATATATTATTATCATAAATTATGTTTTTTTACACAAATATAGAGAAAACAATAACTGAATTACATTAGTTCGAGGCTGCCCTAGAGTGTTCGAATTGCAATATATGAGCAGGATCACAAATACAAACTAGCATTACAATAAATCCACCAAGACTAGCATCCAAATCCCTCGAAAGCAACTTCTCTGGAGATGATAGAACCTGGCAAATAAAACCACAATCGCTATAGTTTGGAGGTGAGCCTGGGGGGTGTAGCGGGGAGGGGGCACGGGGGTGTGCAACGGGGGCAGCGGGGGGTGTGTAGCGGGGAGGCAGCGGGGGTATGTAGCGGGGGGTGTGTAGCGGGGCGGCAGGGAGGTCTTCTGCTGGGTGAGGGGGCTGGGGTGTAGCGAGGTGTCTTTGGGGTGGGGGAGCTGCAGGGCGTGGGGGGTTGGGGGGTGTAGCGAGGGCGAGGGGTGGGGTGTAGCGAGAGGAGGGGGCAGCAGGGGGTGTGCGAGCGGGGGCAGGGGGTGTGTAGCGGGGTGTTCTTTGGGCGGTGGGGTGGGGGGGTGTAGGCGAGCGGGGGGGGGTCTTTGGGATGGGGGAGCTGTTGGGCGGTTGGGGGCAGGGGTGTAGCGAGGGGGGGTGCGGGGCGGTAGGGGCATGGAGGGGGGTGTTGGGGTGGGAGGCTTGTGCAAAAGAAAGTTAGTTGCTTTAAACTGCCTGACACTTTCCAAACTAACAACCTTTTGTAGAGCAGGTAGCAGTACACAAGTTGAGCTGAAAAGATAGTGCAATTCATTTAGCAGAAATACAGCTTACCATGAGTGTCAAGCTTATACAACACTGCCACCCTTCACCCTTGTAGGGACAATTGGTTTTCTAGAAAAGAATGGAAGGAGGTATGTGTCTAGAACTCTAGATGATGTGTTTACTTATTGACGAAGGGATTAGAGAAAAATACACTACTAGAATCGCAATTCCATGTTGTAACCTCGAGATATGGAGGAGCTAAACTGTAACATAAATAGAGAAACAGAAGAATAAGAGAAAGGAAGCTAGTAAGACATATATCAGAAAGCTTTCTGCTTTGCCTCAACTGCTATCTAAATTAGTGCACTGAATGTCGTTAAATGAAACTGACATGACCGATTAACTTGATGATGGTCTACAAGTGTTACAGATTGTTGTAGTGGTCACATTGAAGAGAAGATTAATCTTTTTTAATTTTTGAGAGGATGTTTGAAGAGGAGATTATCCACAGAAAAGGCCAGGCTCATTGAAGGGACTAATGCCAGCAACATTTACTGAAGACATGCATGACAAGAATGCAAATACAACAAAGCATGTCATATTCTTCAAACCTAAATCAAAAAATAAATTGAAGTTTCTACTGTATACATCGATGTTTAGTTTGATGCTAACGAACCTTAATTTTTCATAACAAAATAATTCACCGTAAAAAGCAAACAGATTATATACAAAGAGGGAAAAAGACAACAATACATATTAGGCTAAGAAATCCCACAAAATCAATTAAAGCCCTAAAAACAACAATTCCATATATTTAGCCATAGATCAATCAATAATAGCCCTAAAAACAACCACTTAATACATATTAGGCTGAGAAATCCCACAAAATCAATAACTAACTAGATTCACCAATTCAATCAAACCAGCACCATGATCCCAAAGGGGCTACAATGCCCATACTAATTCCTCGAACAATCATCTTCAACTAAGGGGGAAAGGGGGATAAATAAGGTTCATTCTCGAACAATCAACTTCGGGGTAAAAGGATTCTAATTTCTAAAACATAACTCGAAAAATAGAGCACAAAAAAAGAGTTAGAATAAGACATACCTTTTCTCATACTCCAGAGATACATTACAAGTCAATATGTAACACTTGTCTCCTCTTCGCTTCATATACAGGGTCCCTCCACAGATATATAAATCAATATATCAGATTTCCAACTCAAGTATATGGAGTACCATATTCCAGATAAAATTTGAAGTTTTCTTTATATTTTAGTTAACAGATAAATTGATAAACACAAAAATCAAAAATCTAACATTGTTCGAGAAGGATACAATGAAACTGCCATAAGAAGATAAACCACTTTAAGCCTAACATTTTAAAGATTGTTTGTATTCTTTTTGTCACAAAAGGGAGGAAGAGAGCAGAAAAGAAAGAAAGTGACTTCTGCAAAGTTTAGTTTAACTGAAGGAAGGGATGGACATGGAGCAGTCTTTAAAATTTATGAAGAGTAACACATGCTTAAGACGTAGTCGAAAGCTTCATTACTATGGACATTGGCATTACCAAATCACACTTTGTTACAAAATTATTCTAAAAAAATTACAATTGTGAAACATGCTATAAGGATATGAACATTCATGGAAACAAATTGATCAAATAGTACCACCCAACATATTTGGACTACTCACTACTTATATCAGTACATGACACGCATGGCAAAAACAACCAAGATCGTCCTACAATACTTCAAATATTATAAGCATAATGCAGCAACATGATCCACAATAGACAAACACAATGTACTATAAGGCAACAAAATTCTAGTACTACTAAGAATTTAGCTCACCTCATTCGACCAGCTAAGTAAAGATTGCTCAACTTTTTCCATAACCATAGTCTTTCCCGTCCCAGGGCATCCACACACACATACAAGCTTCCTGGTTTCCGTCTTTCGACATTCGTCTTGCAAAACTCTAGAACCTTATTTGATTCTTCTTCCCTACAAACCACGCCAGACGGTGTTGTCGAGACGTGCAAAGCCTCTTTTACAACTCTCATTTGCTCATAATCTATCCATTAATCAATAAGGTTCAACAGAATTAGCACTTTCCATCCAACAATTCACCAAAAAAGCTAACATGAATATGAACTATTGACCAAATGCAACTAAATAAATGAGCTATAAGTTGTATAAATATAGCCAACCTGAACTATTATAAAGTATTAGACTATTAGAAGATGATGCAAATGATGAATGAACAAACAGTGGCGTTTGAACAATGATGCATCTTCATTATGTTGCTCAGTAAATCTCCATAAGACACATCAATAGGACTTTCAAATCTACACAAGCAAAGAACAAGAGGCATCCAAGAAAGTTTAGAAGAGATCAAGAAGTACAAACTGATGCAAAATTCTAAAAGGCGCCCATTTGGAGAGAAGGTAATGGAATTGCACAAGCAAAAGAGCAAAGAGTCGCACATATAGACCCTTTATCCCTAGATTATAGCGCACATACAGGGCAGTAAACAAAATTGAACATAATCAGAAGCAGAAAATGTCAGCAATCTACAAAACGAACGAAGAGAGAGAAACTCGAGCGATTTTTTGAAACTACAACAATTTCAAACCCTAGATCCACGAAAATCATTGAAAAAACAGCAAAATCAGGTAAAAACTCAAAATCAAAAGAGAGGAGAGA
Organism: Beta lomatogona; assembly: GCA_947646795.1. Classification (NCBI taxonomy): domain Eukaryota; kingdom Viridiplantae; phylum Streptophyta; class Magnoliopsida; order Caryophyllales; family Amaranthaceae; genus Beta; species Beta lomatogona. Next base: position 381,503 of record CANSNZ010000584.1, on the reverse strand, counting down.
GAAAATACCTCAGCGGCGTGTTCGCGCGACAAAAACGAAAGGAGGAGGAGGAGAGTGCGGGTGAGAGAAATAGACGGCGGCGAGCGAAAGAAGAGTGAGGGAAGGAGGAAAACGAAAACGAAAACGCAGCACCGGCGGTCGGAGAACAGCAGTGACAAGGAGGCGACCACCGCCGAGGTCGGAGAGAGAGAGGGGCAGGGGCGTGAGTGTGTTAGAGAGAGAGAGAGAGGGGCAGGGGTGTGTGTGTGAGAGAGAGAGAGAGGCGGGGATTCATGAGCGGATGTGGTGCGAGTGCGGGAATTGCCAAGTGAGGGAAGGCTGGAAGCTTTAGGGGGGAAATGAAAAGGTGAAGGGCTGCGGTTGTTCAATAACCGCAGCCCTTCGTAATGAAGGGCTGCGGTTTTTGGGCTAACTGCAGCCCTTTGTAATTAAGGGCTGCATTTTTCAGATAACCGCAGCCCTTGCACCGCAGCCCTTGGTCTTTTTTCCTCTAGTGCAAGGCCTTAATTAGAATATCAGCTAACTGATGACCGGTAGGAACATAAGACGGAGAAAGATTGCCAGACACAATCTCATCTCGAAAAAATGACAATCCACCCCGATATGCTTGGTACGATCATGGAACACAGGGTTGTTAGCAATATGTAGAGCAGACTGACTATCAGAAAACAACTTCATAGGCCGAGGATGCATAATACCAAGAGAGAACAAAACAGACTTAATCCACTTAAGCTCACAAGTAGTCACAGCCATAGCACGATATTCGACTTCAGCAGAAGAACGAGATATTGTAGGTTGTTTCTTAGTCTTCCAAGAAACAAGAGAACGCCCCAAAAACACCAAATAACCAGTAATAGAACGTCGGGTCAAAGGACAAGCCGCCCAATCACTATCACATAAAGCTGTTAAAGTCAAATCACTGAGAGGACGTAAAAGAACACCCTGACCAGGACTCCCGTTCAAATAGCGCAACACACGAATAGCAGCATCCCAATGAGAGACCTGAGGATCACTAAGAAACTGGGCAAGAGTATGCACAGTATAACTCAACTCAGGCCGAGTAACAGACAAATAAACCAATCTACCAACATGACGGTGATACTGTTCTGGATGAGCATAAGGCATACCAACAGCGGAAGCAAGACGATGGTTTTGTTCCATCGGCGTATCAATAGGTTTACAACCTAACAAACTAGACTCAATCAAAATATCTATGGTATACTTGCGCTGAGAAAGAAAAAGACTAGTAGGGCTACGAGCAACTTCAATGCCCAAGAAATACTTCAAATGACCCAAATCTTTCATATGAAAACATGACGACAAATATAGTTTGAAATGACGAATTGCTTCAGCATATGAACCAGCAATAATAAGATCGTCAACATACACAAGCACATGAAGAGAAACGTTCCCTTTAGTGTAATTGAACAATGAATAATTGGCATAGGACTGAGTAAAACCAAAATCAAGTAAGGCACGAGAAAGTTTAGCAAACCATTGATTAAGGGCCTGCTTTAAACCATATAAAGACTTATGCAACCGACATACCTTCCTGGAAGAAGAACTATGATAACCAGGAGGAAGCTTCATATAAACCTCCTCTACTAAATCACCATGGAGAAACGCGTTATGAACGTCCATTTGGTGTAGTTCCCAATTAAGAGAAACTGCAACAGCTAAAAAAATACGAACTGTGCCCATTTTGGCCACAGGAGCAAATGTTTCATTATAATCAACGCCGGCAATTTGCCGATTACCATGCACAACAAGACGACCTTTAAGTCGCTCAACCGCACCAGTCGAAGTATACTTGATCTTGTAAACCCAACCACTACTAATAGCACGCTTGCCAGGAGGTAAATCAACTAAAGACCAAGTACCATTGCGTTCGATAGCATCAATCTCCTCTTGCATAGCCTTATGCCAACCAGGGTGTTGCATAGCCTCATGCCAAAAAACATCAATGGCGAACAGAAAAATTATCGTAATTCACATGACAAGCAATATCAAAAAAGTTACCTGAAGAACGTGTCGGAGAAGGAGAAGCATGTGATGGAGAGGGGGGTCTATCTTGGGACGAACAATAGTATTTGTAACGAAGTTATGAAGCTTGGACGAATGCACTTTGGTACGATGACCACGACCCAATTCAATATTAGTATCCGTCAACAAAGGAGAACTAGGAGAGGAGATCCCACACTCGATCTCGCCAATACGAACACCCACAGAGGGCGAAGACTCACAAGTTAAGGCGGCAGGAGAGGATGGCCCAAGAGGAGCTCAAAGAACAGGCCCAACAGGGGCTTCAAACACACGCCCACCAGTCGAAGGCCCAGTAGGAGACGCATGCCAGCAAGGGGCTTCAAGAGCGCGCCCAGCAGGAGAAGGCCCAGTCGGGGCTGGACTGGGAGGCCCATCAGACTCGCCCACAGCAGTAGAAGGGCACTCATAATCCCACAAAATGGGTTTAGAGAAACAGGATTCCCATTGCAATTGTGCAGAATCCGAAAGAGTAGCAAGATACATAAATTTATCTTCAACAAAAACGACATCACGGCTAACAAAAAAATCACCGGTATCTAAATCATAGACCCGTCATCCCTTTTTGCCAAAAGGGTAACCAACAAAGATACAACGTCGAGAACGAGAATCAAATTTATCTTTGATTCGAGGGCGGTTAGCAACATAGCATAAGCAACTAAAAACACTGATATTCTCATAAGAGGGGATAAAACCGTACAAGCTTTCATAAGGGGTTTTGCCATGTAAAACCGGAGTAGGAGTAAGATTAATCAGATGAACAGCTAGTTAAACACATTCACCCCAGAAATACTTAGGAAACTTAGCCTGAAAACGTAATGCTCGAGCAACATGAAGGATATGCCGATGTTTACGCTCAACACGACCATTTTGTTGAGCAGTTTCAACACAACTAGTTTGATGGCAAATGCCCTTTTTAGAAAAGATGGATCCCAAGCTTAAAAATTCTTGCCCATTATCACTACGAACAATTTTAACTCTTTTGTTAAATTGAGTTTTAACTATAGCATAAAAATCACGAATCTATTGACTCGCTTCATGTTTGCCAATCATTAAATAAATCGAAGTGGCACGAGAACAATCATCAACAATGGTGAGAAAATAACGTGCATTACCACTAGAAAAAACTTTATTGGGTCCCCAAATATCACAATGCACCACATCAAAAATATCAGAGGCTCTGTTGGAACTAAAAGGAAAGCTATTACGAGGTTGTTTGCCCATAAAACAAATACGACAATCAAAATCACAATTATGTTTGAAACTACTACTAACAACATCGGGCAAAGATGAAACAACCTTCATAGATGGATGACCTAAGCGTCTATGCCCCATAACTCGGTATCATCCCCAACACCAACTTTATTTGCTTGCAACTGACAACCATGAACTGGCTTGAAAAGATAGACCCCATCACACAGCATCCCCACTCCAACCAGGTTCTTCAAAGTGCGGTCCTGAATAGTGCAAAATTTGTCAGAGAAAACAATAATAAAATTCTAAATATCAAATAGTTGCATCACAGACAACAAGTTACATTCTACTTCGGGGACATAGAGAACAGTGTCCAGAACTAAATCGTTTGATAAAATAACATAACCTTCCTTTGATGCCGTAGTACTTTGCCCATTAGGCGAACGAACAGGAGAAGATATAGTACGCACTTTAGAGAATAAAGACAAGTTACCAGACATGTGGTTAGAAACACCAGAGTCAACTATCCAAGCATTTGAAGCATACATACCCGATAACTTTTCAGAAGAAGAGGAAGGAGTGAAGTCCTTGAGAGCCGCAAGAAGCTGCCCCCATTGTTCAGTACTTAAAGTTGGAGCACCGGAACAGTCACTATCATCAACAGCCGAAGTCGAATTTTGACGAGCATTAGACCCCATGCTGCCCGCAAAATTACGATCAGAACCACGCCCACCAGAGGGACGTCCACGACCACCGCGAGCATTCTTACCAGCACCATGACCTCCACGACCTGCTGGCCAACCGTGCAGCTCATAGCAACGATCCTGCTCATGCCCCTGACGCCCACAATGAGCACAAACACGCAAACCAGAACCATCAGCACCCTTACTGATGCGGCCAGTAGCATTACCACCTGCAGCAAAACCAACAGCAGTGGCACGAGAAGAGTCCTGTGCCTCAGAGACAGTCTGCTTACGCTCATCAGAGATGATTTTAGCGTAGGCAACATTAAGAGAGGGCAAAGGATCAAGCATCAAAAGACCCGAAACAAGAGTACCAAACTTTTTCGGATCAAGACCAAGATAAAACTGATGTAGTTGCTCAATTTCACGAAGCCGAACGTACTCAGACGCAGTACTACAAGTACAAACAGGCAATTTGCAATAGCTAAACAATTCATCTTGCAAACGACAAAGTTCACCAAAATAAACAGCCACAAGTCGATTATTTTGACTACAATCACATATTTGATTTTTTAATGGAAAAATTGATTTAATCAGTCCCAACTATGGCGCCCTGATAAAAACAGTCCTAACTTCAATTTATTACTCCCTCCGTCCCAGAAAGATCTGAACACTTGTTGGGATACGTAGTTTAAGGTGATAAGTTGTGGTGTGGTTATCAAATGTTATTTTATTTAAAAAGTAGATGTGATAGGAGTTGGTTGGGTATTTTTTATTAGAGGAGAGAGAAAGTTGGGTAACTTTTTATTGATAAAAGGTATAATGTGGGCCAAAGATGTGTAAAAGAAATAATATATTAATGGTGGGACCATGCCAAGAATGGAAGTGTTCAAACTAATTTGGGACAAACATAAAAGGAAAGTATTCAAACTATTATGGGACGGAGGTAGTATTGTTTAGTCCCAACTTTTGGCGGTATTTTACAATAGCGGTCCAGGTTAACCAGTAACCGATTTTAGAGGTCAATATTTTTTTTAACAATTTTAACTTTTTTTTTTACTTTTTTCATACCTCATCTTTCTCTCTCCTTCCTCCCCTCCCCTAATCTGCCATATATCTTCCCTCCCCACAACCCCACACGACCAACACAACATAAACGCGGTGGGAGCAACGACGACAACACGCGCGGAACAACAACAGCGAGTAGAGACGCAGAACACCATAAAACGAGGTGAGGGAAGGACGAGGCAAGGGATTTAGCACCACTCGCGACACCAACAACAAGTCGAACAAGTGGGAGAGAAAATAGGGGAAGCAACAGCAAACACCGGGAGCGGTGGCGGCATCAATGCGCATCATCGGACGAACAGTGGCGGAGCAAGTGGTCAGAGGCAACATCGAGGGTAGGAGGAAAGAGAGCTGCAAGGGGAGTGTGAGAGTGACGGGGTTTGGGGTTTTAAGTTTTAATTGAGTGAGGAATTATACCTCAATTTGTATACCTTGGTGATCAATGGAGCCCAAGAAAATCTGTGGCTAAAAGAGATGAAGTCACGAAGAAGATGAAGCATGAGGTGGGTGATGAAGATGAACGCACTGGAAGAGAGGGAGAGAAAGGGGTTTTGGGTACGGTGGAGAGGGTGATGGGGAGCGGTGACGGTTAGGGGAGGTGGGTGAGGGGGTAGTGGGGTGGAAGGGGAGGGGGTTGGGTGGCAGGGGAGAGGAGGAGGAGGGAGGAGGGAAGAAAAAGGAGAAGAAGTTGGAAAAAAAGGATTTTTTTTTGCAAGTTTACCTGTTACAGTAGGTTAGAAACCTGCTAGGACTAGTATTGTAAAATACCCTCCAAAGTTGGGACTGAACAATAAAAAACCATAGTTGGGACTGTTTTTGTCAAGGCGCTCATAGTTGGGACTGATTAAATCAATTTTTCCTTTTTTAATTCCAAAATACGTGAACAGTTACCAAGAGAATAACGATCTCGCAAGTAATCCCACAAAGATTTTACATGGTCAGGAAAACGCATAGTGGATCTAACAGAAATATCAAGAGTATTAAAAATCCAAGAAACAAGCATAGAGTTTACAATACCCCATTGAGCATAATCGGGACACTTGGCATCTGGAACAACAATAGTACCGTCAATAAACCCAAGTTTATTTTTTGCACGCAAATTATTGCGAAGAGAACGTGACCATTCTTCATAGTCTTCACCTTTGAGTAAGATAGGACTGATTACAGCTCTGATCCCTTCACTCGGATGAAGATAGTATGGGGTGAAGGGCTCATAACGAGAGGTGAGTGTGACTGGCTTCTCCTGATCAGGCATGATGATGCAGGAAAAATGAACCAGAAAGGAAGAACACAGAAGCAAACGAAGAAACAGAAACACAAAGGATCTAAACAAAAAACCCAGAACTAGAGTGGCTCTGATACCATGATAAGATTTGACAGATTTGTGGAGAAAACGGCTTAGCTTTCATTAACGTAATTTACAGAATATATACTACAAGGGAACAACCCTAACTTGTCTAAAACTCCTCAACCGAATCATATCAGATTATACACTGAAAAGGAAACTATAACAAACTAGGAAATCCTAATTACAACCGGATTTCCTCACAAATAAATTAGAGATAGCAAAAGGAACTCAATAATTAATCCCATGATCACTTATCTTAACAAGAATTTGGGTGACTGACAGGGATGAATGCGCAACCTTAATACGGCAAATGATCGAGTATGAAAACTCTATTGAAAATATAGAGTAAATATAAACAATCTAGAGATGACCTCCTATAATAATTAAAAACTCTATTGAAAATATAGAGTAAATGTATGCATATATATTTTAGAAAGAAAATAGTGAAACATCATCCTCAACCATGAGTATTTCTTAACAAATTTAATTTTCATACAACTCATTAGCACGTACATTTATAGTGGTAAAGGATGATTGTGAAACTTATACTATAAAAAAAGTGGTATTTGAGGATGGAGAAGCATTACCACAAGCACTATAATGACACATCTTCACAAAATCGCAAATTGCCAGTTTTCACAATTAAGTAACAATGAAAGGCATGATGATAATCGGGCCTAGATCGATATCCCTAGACTTCCTAGTGGTCTGAAGTGGATGTGAATGTATCTCCTCATCCGACTCCTTGTAGAAGAATTTCCACTCATTGCTTCTGTAATATTCTCCCTTTACTACACCATAGGGGTTCGTAGGATAGGCCTTAGCAATATTAACCAACCGAGTAGGTATATAAGAGGTGGAAACGTTGCATTTACATATATATTACCAATTTTTGTGAAGGAAATATCAATGCCTTAACCTTCATTAAGTGTTAAGCTTACAATATATACAGCACTATGTGGGCTTAATCACAAACTTAAGCTAGCCCAATATAATATAAACCAAGCTTAACCAAAGCTAATATATACATAATACAATAAATCCCAATACCCCCACTCAAGTTGGAGCATGTAGATCACAAATGCCCAACATGCGGAGAAGATAATCAAACTGTTGTTTGCCTAAGGCCTTAGTGAAAATATCCGCCAATTGTTCATTGGTAGGAACATGAGTCGGAGTGATTGTACCATCCAAAATAGCATCACGTAAAAAATGGCAATCCACTTCTATATGCTTCGTCCGTTCATGGAAAACAAGATTTTGAGCAAGATAGATAGCATATTGGCTATCACAATATAAGTTCATAGCCCGTGGATGCCGAATTCCAAGACTCTGAAGGAGTCCTTTCAACCACTTAAGTTCACAAATGATGATTTTGCTCCATCGGGAAAGTGGTGGGTTTCGTGCCAAGCAGTCCTGTCTCAGAAATAATATAAAGAGTATATTTGCGTTGGCAAAGAAAGATATCCTCTGGACTACGTGCTACTTCAATACCAAGAAAATACTTAAGGACCCCAAGATCCTTCATATGAAAACAGGAACACAAATACGTCTTGAAAGCAACAAGAGCAGTGAAATCGTTCCCAGACATAATGAAATCATCCACATAAACGAGCACATTAATCTGAATCTTACCCTGATGAAGAGTAAACAATGAATAATCAGAGTATGACTGTTGAAAACCATATAACTTCAAAGATTGGGCAAGTTTAGCGAACCAGCAGCGCGGTGCTTGCTTCAACCCATACAAGGACTTCCGCAGATGAAAAACTTGGTTTGGTTTAGTACCCTGAAAACTTGGAGGCAGCTTCATATATACCTCCTCGAAAAGATCAACGTGCAAGAAAGCATTATGCACGTCCATTTGATGAAGCTCCCAATTCTTAGCAGCAGCAACAGCTAGAAAGGCACAGAAAGTGGTCATCTTAGCAACGGGCGCAAAAGTATCAGTATAATCGATACCAGCTACCTGACGATTTCCAAAGACAACAAGATGAGCTTTGAGACGTTCAACACTGCCATCGGCTTTGTAGTTCACCTTGTACACCCAACGACTACCGAGAGCACGTTTCCCAGGGGGAAGAGGTTACATGCTCCAAGTACCATTATCTTCCAAAGCCTGTATTTCTTTCTGCATAGCTTCCCGCCATCATGGGTCTTTCATAGCCCCCTTAAAAGAACGAGGTTCAGTACTTGCAGAGACAGCTGTAAGAAAATTTATGTGTCCCATAGAAAATCGATCACAATTCACAAAATGTGCTACAGGATATGGCAAACCTTAGGAGTGACGTGGAGCAGATAAACTAAGAGATAGAGATGGACTCAACGTTCGCACAGTATTAGTAACATAATCCCGCAATTTCACAGATAGGACCTTAGACCGCTTCCCACGACCCAAGTCTGCCTCCCCTACAGAATCAACAATAGGCGCAGCAGGCAACGTGGAACTAACACCAGCACCATCACCGTCACTCACCATACACACCTCACCACTACTATCAATAGCACTAGGAAGAGCCAAAGAAGCACCCACATCACCACTCCCTATAGTACCACTATTATCGGCAGCCATATCACTACTCCCCACATTACCAGTACTAGTGGCTATCTCATCAAATACCTCATAAGCGAAATCATCATCACCTCCAACCATGGTTCGAAAATGCGGTTTCAGTAACGGTCGCGGAAACGGTAACGGTTTCGCTAATACGGAACGGATGCGTTTATCGCGGACCGCGTCGCGGTAGTCGCGGTAGAATTTGGTTTTCTAGTGTTTTTAGATGTTTTTTTATAATATTTTTTGTTCCCCTATATTATTATGATAGTATAACAATAAATTGTAAATTTTTAAAAATTTATTCTAATATTTACTATTTATTCTAATAAAAATCTATTCTAATTGAATTTATATGAAGATTACCATAATTATGTCAAATACATATAATTCTAGCAATACTAATGCTATGATTTTATGGTAAAAACTAGGAAACTAAAACAGAGAAAGAGCAGCATATAGAGGAAGGGGTAATGGCTCATACTTGGTGATGGAGCATGAAGATGCGTGGCAGCAAGGCGTGGTGGCGTGGCAGCAAGAAATGGCGTGGCTGTGTGGCAGCAAGGTGGTGGCGTGGCTGTGTGGCAGGCTGGCGGCAAGGTGTTTGTGTGCAAAATAATGGCGTGGTGGTGACTGGTGTTGTGGTAATAAGACAACGAAAAAGCTGGTATGAGAGAGAGAAATAGGATTTGCCTCCTAAGTCCTAATAAGTTTGGCGGGAAGAGTAATATTGTTGGCGCCTAACACCCAAAATTGAATGGTTTTTTTTAGGGGACCAAAATATAATGGTTGGTTGAAAGTTATTGATTTAATAAATTTGAATTGGTTTTATGAATTTGGTTCTAGGAATAATGTGGCCTAATATTTTTTTTGAAAATGTGTACTATGTATTAAGCATGAGTAACTAATTAAATAACATAGCTAGAATAGCTAATATAATGTGTGAAAAATTAGATAAATGATAGTTCCTAAAATATATGATAAAAGTTTAAAAAGTTATTACAAGTTTGTCTACCAACGGTACTTCTAAAAATATTCACTGAAACTTAATACCAAAAAGAGTGGCGTGGAGGATCTTGTTGGGCGTGTTCATCATTGTAATTCCTTCCATAATCCCCGAAAATGTTTGAACCTGCACCATCAGTCCATGATGGATCGTTTTGACTTGAACTAGTACTAGTACCACTATAATAAGTGGGCTGATGATAGTGTACACCCCCATAGTTAAGGGTGCCATGGTTGTAGATTGTAGTACTATGATTATCTTCATTGTAAGGGTTCGAGTATGGTATTTCTGGATAAGATTGTATATTAGGTTCTCCGTAACCATACTCTTGGGGATTTGCATATGATGATCCTGCTCCAAAGACGGTTGTCGAAAATCCATTCCATGATCCTTCACTATCTAATGGTTCAATTGAAGGCTCTCGTTCCCTTGTACGTCTTTGAAATGTTTGACCATAACTTCTAGGTTGTGGAAAGCTTTGTGGTTCGTGTAATGGTTGGAACTGCTCACTTGACCGTCTAGATGAATAAGATGAGCCATATGCATTTCTGTCATCATCATCATCATCACTCGGTGGAGTTAAAGCGGATGCATCATCTCCAGTACTTTGTCTGGTGTTGGACTCCAATTGAGTACCAATTTCAGTAGTATCAGCATCTAGACGACTATCATGACCATCATCATCATCATCTAAATTATTTAACCAACTGAGATCATCTCCATCAAATACCGGAGCTTCTGCTTCCTCCAACCATTCATTTAATGGATCATCTTGATCAAATATGTAATCCAAATTGATTGGATCATAGCTCGCATTGATATCATTGTTGCCACGCCTCTTCAAGTGTCTCAACTTTAACTTCATGTTGTACCGAAGGTAGATAATCTTGTTGAGCCTTTCGTACTTCAATCGATTTCTAGTTTTAGTGTGAACAAGGCTCCACGTGCTCCAGTTTCGTTAACAATTTGATGATGAAGTAGTTTGACTCATAACTCTAACAGCGATCCGCCGAAGTTCTGGGGCACTTTCACCATAAGTCATCCACCACAAGGCTGCATTATTTACCAAATGTTAGGATAATATGTTTCTTTTTGATGTTTCACTAATTTGTTTACATATAAATGCATTCAAGAATATATACCTGGATCCATGTAGCTTATTGCCTTTTGAGCTGAGGTTGACCCAAAACTTTCCATCTTATCACGATACATGTAGATCTATAAATTTTCAAAATGTTAATATATATGTGTTAATAATAGTAACTTAAGTATATTAATCCATACTTACTTGTTGGAGTGCCCTCACTTCAGATTCAAGGTCTCGTTCTATTCTCGAGATCACATTTTTCAACCCCTTATAAAGCTCTTCATCATTTCCAATGTTACCACCGTTAATTCCATACATAAATTGGGGATTGAGGTAACACCCTTGTAAATGGAAAATAATACATTACAACTCACTATTAAATATTAATTGGAGAATCTTAATAGTTAAAAATTAACCAGCAACAAAGGTATTATTATGTATTATACCTGCCGCATGTAGATCTGTGTGAAGCTGAAAGTTCCATCTTTTATCTATCGTCTTCCACCAATTCCTATAAAATGGACAATCTCTTTTGATGGCTAACTTGCATCGTTCCATAGCCTCATATATGAATCCCATTGTTGGTTGTACATCTCCATCAACAAGTTTCAACACTTTGACGATGGGCTCTTGTAACTTTAGGATTTCATCTGCTTTGTCCCAAAATTTAGCTACTGAATTTGAAGGATTTTTAGACAAGAGTTCACGCACTTCAGTAGCTAATGTGTCAGTCATTTGTCCATATCTTGTTGCAAGCCACTCACTAGAGTCAAACATATCTTGTAAGGCAGTCTTATGCCTTACAACATTCTCCAACATGATGAATTGTGTGGCAAACCGTGTGATACCAGGTCGGATAAGATCTTTCTCTTTAGTGAATTTTTTCATGTAGCTAATTGCCCATTTATAGTGGTAGATGAATTGAGAGACCTTTCTAGCTTTCTCTATAACAGGCCTCACAGAGTTTTTCTTCCCTATATCTTCCAAAAGTAGATCTAAACAATGAGCTGCACAAGCCGTCCAATATATATGCGGGAAAGCATCCATTATTTTTTTCCCGGCGGCCTTTACAGCAGCTTCATTGTCCGTCACTATTTGGATAACTTTGTCTTCTCCTACCTCTTCGACCACCTTCTTCATGAGTTTAAAGTAGTAGTCTGAGCTCCTGCACAACACATCTGTTGCATCGATAGATTTGTGGAATACGGTGCCACGAACCGAGTATACAAGGAAGTTAATAATGTGCATATTAGTTGGACCTGACCAACCATCACACATTATGGTTACACCCCTTTCCTTCCAAATTGGCTCAAATGATTTGATGTAATTCTTCATTTCCTTACATTCCGCCGTAACATAACCCTTGCATTGAATAATATTTATATTATTGATCTATATAAGTTCAATTACGATAAATGAAATGAATACTTTCATATTAAAAAGTATAATACCTCAGCAATATCATGTGCCGAAGGAGGTCGGATGTTTGGATTTTGTCTTATAGTCTCCATAAGTGGATTAGTATATGGAGACTCAATTGCTCGAAATGGAAGATTAGTATCAATCATCCAATTCCCAAAGGCTTTTATTATTGATTGTTTTGCCTTCTTGAGAATATTAGTACTAATCTTTGTCTGTTTTTTCTTTTGACAATCCTTTTCCAATTCTACCTCACGAGCTCTTAATCTTGCGGCTGGTGTTGATGCCGGTTCAAATCCCACAATTATTCCCCTTGTAGCGCCACAATCTCGTACAGATCCAGATCGATACATTGGGGGTTGCATACTACTACTCCCATCTCCATATATTCCACTCCTACTACGATTAAATGCTGCTTGGTGATAATCAAACTCATGTTGAGTTCTACTTTGTCGCATAGCATATTGCAGTTCAAGATCTTCTTCATCATCATCATCATCACCACGATGCATTGATTTTGTAATTTCTTCTTCTAACTCCCTCTCCATCCGTTGTTTTTCTTTCTTTTTATCCTTGTTCCCCATTAACAATGCCATCATATCTCTTTTTACATCCGCCGAAACATGTTCACACAAAGAAACATCACCTTTTTTGTGAGCCAAGTGTTGCTTTAGCCTTGTTATACCCCCATTGATTGTTTTTCCGCAAAAATTACAATGTATTTTACGTTTATTACCATCAATTGCTTGGTCAAAATTCCATCCAATATCATCATCTAGTGGTGCCATTTAATCGAAGTTCTGGAGAATGATAAGTTTCACATGATATGAAATATTTCAGCCTTTATTTATTACAATTAAATCATATTATGATAGTAATTTAAGACAATAAATCCACAATTGTATAAGTTATTGATAACATTATCCCATAACTAATACTTTTGTTTATTGGTATAATTTTTTATTTAGATTTTAAGAATGTAGATTTAACATAAAGAACTAAAAATAAACTTATTAGTACTAATTAAATTATTTGATTCAATATATAATTTAATATTAGCATATGAGCCTAAAAATATAAACATAGTAGTACTATCATTAGTAAGGGTCTTTTGAGTCAATTAATAACTTATGCATTGATGATTCTTCTATTATATATTTATTAATATATAATTAAAAGTGAAGTAGCATGAGGTCCAATAATTATTAAACTAAGGCCCAAATCATCCTACTAAATATTTAATCTCTTTTAATCAATTGATACTAATAAAGATTGTGAGCAAGGCCTAGATAATATTTAATCTCTTTAAGCATAAAAAAGCTAATACTAATATTTAATCTTCAAATTACAAAATACAACCCAAACAATTCAAATTAATAATTAAACAAAGCCCAAATCATATTAATACAAATTACTAAAATAAAGAAGCCCAAAGTCCTAAACAAGCCCAAAGTACAAGTATGGGCAACATTACTAAAATATGAAGCATGTTTTGCATTATACAAAAAAAAAAAACAAAAAAAAAAATTACAAACTCCGTCAATTCTCACGCATGCTTTTACTGAATTCATTTTCTCCTCTCAAAACACTCATCCTCACCAAGTCACCATTCTCACGCGTCTCTCTCTCTCCTCTAGTCCTCTTTCTCTCTCTTAAAAATTCCTCCATTAAAGCTTAAGTTAAGCTTACAAATTTTTACAACCACAAAATTTCTGAAATCTTAGTGCTGTCTTACCTTACGGGGATGTCGAATTTCACTCTTCAGTCTTCACGCAATTGGAACACGTCTCCACCTCAGGGGCTCAGGGCTCAATCCTCAAGATCTTCAAAATTCGCCTCTTCTTCAATTATTTCTCAGATCTGGTAAGTAATTCTTTTTTTTGTGTAGTTTGTTTTGCTTGAACTTGCTATGCTTGTGGGTCAATTTATCATGTATTTCTTTTGTCTTCTTCTTCTCTCTACCTCTGCTTTTTTGCTAGTAGTCTAGGGTAGGGATTGGGGAGTGGGGAGTGGGGAGTGGGGAGTGGGAAAGTAAACTTACAAATCTGAACTTCTGAAAAGTCGCTTATTGACACGGAAAATGCGGTAAATGCGGGCGAAACGGGCGCGTAACGGTCGGTTTGGCCGATATCTTGGTGTTTTAAAATCCTCCGTTATGAACCGCTAAGATTCGGTTCGCCAAAGTTGAAATCCGTTACAACTCAGGCGAACCGAAACGTAACGGGCACATTTTAACACCATGCCTCCAACAAGGGAGGATGAAAATGTGCCTCCAGAAATATCAAGATCAACCAAACTATTTGCATACGGAAACTCGTTTTCATGAAATTTGACATCACGAGATACAAAATAATCACCCGTATCAAGATCGAACAACTTCCATCCTTTCTTATCAATGGGATAACCCACAAAGATACATCTTCTACTCCTACTAGAAAACTTATCTCCTTTACTCCGTTGGTTATGAGCATAGCACAATGAACCAAAAACATGCAGATGCTCAAAAGGGGGAGGGGTGCCAAACAGAACCTCATAAGGGGTTTTATAGTCAAGCAAAGCAGGAGTACGGTTTATCAAATACCCAGTACCCAATATACATTCCCCCCAAAAAGAAATGGGTAAACAACCCTGAAAACGTAATACACGACCCATATTCAAAATGTGCCGATGCTTACTCTCCACCCTGCCATTTTGTTGAGGTGTACCTACACAAGAAGTCTGGAATAAAACACCCTTCTCCAAAAAATACGGCTCCATACAATTAAATTCAGTACCGTTATCACTCCTTACTTTCTGAATTTTGACATCAAATTGTCGTTCAACCATAGTGAAAAAAAAAGAACATTTTATGCACTTCAGTCTTATCCATGAGCAAATAAACTCAAACAGCTCTAGAAAAATCATCAACAAGAGTCAAAAAATATCGTGCTCCACAACAAGAAGGAGTATGATAAGGTCCCCAAAGATCACAGTGTATCAACTCAAAACAACGAGTAGTTTTATTTTCACTAACAGGAAATGGCCTGAGGGCAATGTAACAAGCCTTATTTAAAGCGGAATTAGATTTACTAACAAAAGGAAGAAACTGAACTACTCTTGCAGAAGCATGTCCTAAACGCTTGTGCCACAGCTCATAGGAGCTCGAACTATCAACAGCCATAGTTTGAATCTTTTGAACACCACGAAAGTAGTAGAGTCCATCCCGTTGTTCACCTACTCCAATCAGCGTCCTCGAGTTGCGGTCCTGGATAACGCACAAATTTTTAGCGAACTGTACAACACAATTTAAGTCATCAATAAGATGAGAGACAAAAAATAAATTGCAATTTAACTTGGGTACATAAAGCACATTGGTCAACACAAAACCATTGCCCAAAACCACATTACCACACTTCGAAGTACATGTCTTATTTCCATTAGTAAGGCCAATGGGACACCACTAGTAGAAGTTTTGCTTATTGTGTAAGTTGTGTTGAAGATAAATCATGAAGCAAGTAGGTGAAGGAACAAGCTAAGGTATTATTGTGCCATGTGTGTGCGTGTTGTGTTAAGCTACAACATTGCACTAAGCTAAAGCATTTGGGGAAGCACAACATGGATCAAAGCATGAACAGTAGAAGACCACGGTCTACCCGTGGTGTTGGATGAACACCACGACCTGCCTATATTTGGTGCTTTGTACAGCTTAAGTCTTCGGGCTGGGCGTGGCGTGAGAGGAAGGCCACGGCCTGGCCGTGGTGTTCCCTGGCTACGGGATTTTACTTGGTTTCCTACTCAAATTCGGTTTCCTATTGCATTAGGTTTTGCGTTTTAACCCTAGTATTAGTAGTATAAATATGTTTGAGCCGTTTATTCATAATATGCCATATGTGAAGAGTGAGAAATATTCTTTAGATCTAGAGAGACTGTAGAACCCTAGAGAAAGGTTAGAGAGTCTAGAGAGATTAAAGAATTCTCCTTGTATCATTATCTCATATTCAAATTCCTAGTGCAATGTTCGTGGTTTTCTCCCTATTCAAGGGTTTCCATGTTAAATCTTCGTGAGTTCTTTTTTGCCTTATTTCTTTAATTCCTTCGTATATTATACTTTATTGTTCGATTTTTTATCACCTACGATATGAATTTCTAACATATTGTTGCGGTGGTATTGTTGCGGTTTTACCCGTACGCAGCAATAAACCACGAAAAAAAGGGAAAATCTAAATTGCACATATTGTTGCGGTTGTGGCTGGAAACCGCAGCAATATGGTGTCAACGGGAAATTTTTTGAAATAAAGTTGACTATTTGACCATATCTATTGCTGCGGTTTCTGCCAAGAACCGCAACAATAGATTAAAATAATATTTAAAAAATATTATTTTAATCTATTGTTGCGGTTCTTAGCGTAAACCGCAAAGAATAGATCTACGCAAGACCTAAAAAAACACGGGTTGGGCGGCTCACACTCACACTCTTTCTCTCTCGACTCTCTCACTCTCTCTCTCTCTCTCTCTCCACTCTCGCATTCTCTCTCGATTTCCGACGACAAGTGTTCGATTTCCGGCGACAAGGCTTCCCTTTTTTCAGATCTGGGTTTGGGCGACAAGTTTTCGTGCTTGGTTGGTTGGTTTTCGCCCCCCTCCTCCGCTTCTTGCTTGGTTGGTTGGTTTTTCGCCCCTCTTCTCCGTTCACCGACGGTTGTTGCCGCCATTTTCGTACTTCACCGCTGGCGCCACCCTCCCCTTGTCATATTACGTTAGTTTTTCATAATTTCTTTTTAATTTTGTAGTTTTCTTAACTTCTAGTGCTTTAATGGAAAATTTGGCTTAAATATATAAAGTATATGTATGATTAGTTATGAAATTTGAGGATTAAAAACTGATTTTGTGATGATTTTGCTTAAGTTTTTGTATGCCCTAAAATGTTATACGGGATTGTTTTTGCTTAAGTTCTTGTGATGTTTTTGCAATACTTTATTTGAAGTGATATCCAATGTCTTCATATTGATAGACTCACCAATGGGATGAGAAGGGAAATCTAAGGAATAGTTTGGTACTTGTTGTTTGGTGATGACTTGGAATCGCTTGAATGCGATTGTTGTTTGGTGATGACTTGGAATCGCTTGAATGCGATTGTTTTTATGTACATCATTATGCCTAGATACCCGTTCAAGACTTACTCATTAGGAGTAAGTCTTGAATAGTCCCCGTTTTGGGACTGTTCTTAAATGTCACATCTCACTTAGGACGTGATTGTGTGTTGATTTTTTTATTCTAAGTGAAATACGGTTAGTCTTTAATCTAATTTGTTATCCAGGTACATATAAGATAAGCAATTATCTTCATCGAGTACTCAGAGAACTGAAGGGAAATGCTGCCGAATTTTACTTAGAATCAAAGATGATACATGCATTCTCTAGTGGGATTGGACGTTTAAGGATGAGTTAGGTTGTAGTAATAAGGACCCAATGGAAGCATGCATTGAATATTAGCTTGTTGTGTTATATTTATGTGAATTTTTTAATTGATAATAATTTTTTATGTATGTATGTATGTATGTGTGGGGGTTTTTAGAAATGGATCGAAGTTGGATGTATGAAAAGCGGAATACGTTGGAGTTCGTACAAGGTGTGAATGAGTTTTGTAAACATGCTATAGAGCATCAACAACTTACTTGCGATGATGAGATTTATTGTCCATGTGTTGATTGCTACAATGTGAATACGATTTCCGATATTAGGACTATAAGGGATCATATTATTCGTCGTGGATTTAGGGCTGAGTATTATATTTAGTTATGGCATGGTGAGAAGGGAAAATATACTCAGGATAGGGTTAGTGTTGATTATGACACTAGTAAAACATTAGAGATTGATATGTCGAATGTTGGGGTTGAGAATAAAGTTGTGATTGAAGATTGTGTTAGGATTGAAGGTGATGATGTAATAGGTGATGAAAATGACTACGAAGATAATAGTGACACTGAGGATGAAGAGTTTGGTGATGATCGATTAGGTGAGATGTTGGAAGGGGCCCGTGACCATTTCAATGAGCGGCCACGAGTGTTTGACAGTTTGTCTAAAGCTGCTGGGAAACCCCTTTATCTTGGGTGTACAAAATACACTCAATTGAGTGGGGTTTTAACCCTTTTCAACATAAAAGCGAAACATAATTTGACTGATGTAGGCTTCACAGAACTCTTAAAAGCTTTACAAGATATGTTTCCTGAGGGTAATTTATTACTAAAATCCACCTACTATGCCAAAAAATTAATGTGTCCTTTGGGTTTAGAATATGAGCGAATCGATGTATGTCCGAATGATTGCTTGTTGTATCGAAATGAGTATGCAGACCTTTATGAATACCCGAGGTGTGGTATGTCCTACTACAAATTGCCGGATGGGGTTGAGCCTGGGCCGGGAAATACGGGTCCTTTTGCTAAAGTGTTGTCGTATCTTCCAATTGTACCGAGGTTCACGAGGCTGTTTTCTATCAAAGAAGATGCAAAGAATCTAAGATGGTATGCTGATCGGAGAAAGAAAGATGGAATGCTTAGGCATCCAGCAGATTCTTTTCAATGGAAGGCTATAGATTGCAAATACAGTGGATTTGGTCAGGAAGCTAGGAACTTGAGACTTGCATTGTGTACGGACAAAATGAACCCTTACGGTACTTTGAGTAGTCAACATAGGACTTGGTCTGTTCTTTTAGTGATATACAATCTTCGTCCGTGGTTGTGCATGAAGCGGAAGTATATTATGTTGTCTATCTTAATTTCTGGGCCTGAGCAGCCGGGAAATGATATAGACGTCAATCTTGCGCCTCTGGTCGAAGAACTCAAAAAGATGTGGGACAATGATGTTATGGTATTTGATGCGTATTCTAATGAAAATTTCAGGCTTCGTACTATGCTATTCTGTACTTTAAATGATTATCCTGCTTATGGCAATTTGTCGGGGTATAAGGTCAAAGGAAAAA
Organism: Beta lomatogona; assembly: GCA_947646795.1. NCBI lineage: Eukaryota > Viridiplantae > Streptophyta > Magnoliopsida > Caryophyllales > Amaranthaceae > Beta > Beta lomatogona. The sequence goes on along the minus strand of CANSNZ010000584.1, from coordinate 362,147 downwards.
AGGCATGTCCCATTTGTGAGAATGGTATGGAGGCTACACATTTGCCACATTGTGGAAAACATGTCTATATCATTAATAGGCAATTCCTACATAGTTCTCATCCATATCGAAAGAAAAAAGCACCATGTAACGGGTTAATTTAAAATGCTTCAGCTCCTAGACCGTTGACCGAAAAAGAAGTTTATAATCGTGTTAAGGGGATGGGCACAATATTTGGTAAGGGGGTTAAACCTTCGGAAGACGATGGTGTCATTTGGAAAAAAGAGTCTGTATTCTGGAGACTTCCTTATTGGAAATACTTACCAGTTAGACATTGTCTCGACATAATGCATATTGAAAAAAATGTTTGTGATGCAATTATCGGTACTCTGTTGAATATACTGGGAAAGACTAAGGATGGTCTGAAGGTTCGTAAAGATATGGAGAAATTGAAGATTCAGCCTAATTTATGGCCAAAGGTTAAGGAAAAAGCTAAGAAAGGAAAGGGAACAACAACGTATTTGCCTCCAGCTTGTTGTACATTGTCTAGGCAAGAGAAACGATTGTTTAGTGAGTGTTTACACGGTATTAAGGTTCCCACTGGATACTCATCTAACATGAGAAGACTTGTTTGTATGACTGATTTGAAATTAATTGGGTTGAATTCCCATGACTGTCATGTGATAATGCAAGTGTTTTTGCCTATTGCAATACGCGAGACTCTTCCAAAACATGTCAGGCTTGCCATCACGAGGTTGTGTTCATTTTTCAATACCATATGCAACAAGGTACTTGACACTGATAAGTTGGATGCTTTGCAAAATGATGTGGTGATCACACTTTGTCAATTTGAGATGTATTTTCCATCTTTTTTTGACATTATGGTTCACTTAGTCCTTCAATGGAGAAGGTAGGTTGGAAGGCAAGGGTGGGGTCAGAATGCGACATATTTCTCCTTCATTGAGTGAGTTGAATAAAGCTCGTCTTTTCGTGTTGCATCATGTTACTCAAGTTCATCCATACACAGATAGACATATGCGTGAATTGCGCCACAAAAACCCGTCAAAAGGGGAGAGGACGCTGATGAATGAGCATAACAGGTCTTTCATTGATTGGTTCCACAATAAAGTAATTGGTGAATTGTCTGCAAACAAACATGATGTATCTGATACAATTAAGTGGTTGGCATACACTCCACGTGACAGTTTTAAATCGTATGAGGGGTATGATATTAGTGGATATACCTTTTACACTAAACCTCAGGACAAGAAATCAAAGGTGGTACAGAATTGTGGGGTTTCGATGGTTGCATCATCTAGGGAGTATGCGAGTGCAAAGGATAAAACTCCGATTGATACAATCATATTATGGGATCATTCAGGAAATATGGGAGCTCGACTATTGTGACTTCACTATGCCTATTTTTCAATGCAAGTGGGCGGATAATAGACGTGGTTTGCGAACGGATGAATGCGGTTTTACTCTAGTCGATATGAGTGGTATGCGTGACACTGAAGAACCTTTTATCCTCGCATCACAAGCAAAACAAGTGTTTTATGTACATTATCCTGTAGACACTCAGTGGGGCATTGTTGTTAATGGTAAAAGGCAAATTTTTGGAGTCGGTGATGTTGACGACGAAGAAGAATATGATAAGTTTGATTATACACCCCTTTCTCAATCCCAAATGATGATATGATGGATGTGTCTGATACTGAAAATAGTTACATGCGAATGGATCACCAAGAAGGTATAACGGTTATCGAGCAACTTATTGACCAAAATTAAAGGTAAAAAATGTTCTATATGAGTTTATAATAGATTTCGTTACAATAATGTGTTGAGACATGTTTATATATATTGTTTTAAATTTTGTTAACACTTTTTGTTGTTTCTATGTATATGCTACATATATGGCTAGTGACGGTTCGAGCGATCAGTCATCGAATTCTGATGCACCATTTCACCCAGAAAAGGAGGCTGGCCAGGGGGAGGACAGTGATCGTGCTGCAGATGCGTTTGATGCTTGGATGGAGGGTTGGGAAGAAGAAGCTGGTAGGAATGCTTTACTTGGCATTGAGGTGACATCTGATCCACGTCAGCCACCCCCTCAGGTTCGCGCTTATTTGATTATTGTGAGTATTGAATATGTCATTTATTTGTTCGTTCTCTAATTTAGTTTCCTTATTTTGTTTCTTAGATCATCGTCAGACCACTTCATATTATGGTGCACAAGGGAGGGGGAAGAAGTCAGGTTGGAAGACAAAGGCATCTAGCAAGAGCAAAAGAGGTCTCACGATGAAGCTCGACAACAAACCAGATATGTACTTACAGTTTGATGAGTACAGGAGACCAGTAGGTAATTGATTGTAAGATAGTTATAATTTATCATGGTTACAATTTAATGTATGGATTTCTAATTGTTTGTTCTATCAGGTCCGTGGCGATCCAATTATGGTATTTGATCGGTCTTTCTATACGCAGGCTTAACATCAATTGGAAATGGAGAAACATTTTTCCTGCCCTATTGGATTTGATGTGGACAGACACTATGGTAAGATACACTGATGATTTTTGTAATTATACCATTTACAATTTTGCGATTTATTTTACTAATGATGACCTAACGTGCTTATTTATTTGTTTATGATGGAAAACATAATATGTTTCACCTTCCGGACGAGGTAAGATTGAAGAAGGAAGCTAGGTGATCCTCAGCCAGATGTATACTAGCACATCAAGGTGGAGGATTGGCTTACCTTCAAAGAAACTATGACGTCAGAAGTGGCTATAGTAAGTTTATAATCTAATTAACTTGGTTTTATTAATTTAAATTCTTTTCTACTAACTTAATGTGTTTTTTTTGTAGAAAAAGCGAGAAAAGGCGCTTGAGAGTACAAAAAAAAACACACATCATCACCACTTAGGTCAAAGGATTTACGGGGATGCTAGAGAGTTGTGGAAGCAGGAGAAATTCTATCCACCCAGTTTTGATTCCGGATCGTCATCTAGTACACCATCATCCTCGGTGTCCTCTCATATTAAGCGGGGTAATGACAGGTGGTGCGCGATGCATAAGAAGGATCCTGTCACTAAGAAGTGGTTTATTCCACATGAGAAAACAAAAATTGTTGTTGACAAATACGTGTGTATACACTATAACCTTTTGTTTTCATACATGAACATGTTTTTTCTTTATTAACAACTAACATTCAATTTTTGTTGTTTGCTTTTTGGGCAGTTGGAGTACAAGGAGAAGCAAGCTAAGGGTGAGTTCACCCCGATACGTAACAAAGACACCCTTTTATGGCTCTTGGAGAGAAGCCAGATCATTCGGGGCGTTGTTACGGTTTTATAGGCATCAATGTTGGCTATAGGGAGACTTTTCGCGTTCCACCTTCTAGGAACCATTGGATCTCATTTGTGCCCACCCCAGAACAAGAGGAAGCATTCATGCAGAAAATGTCTGAAAGGTGGAGAAATGACATTGCCTCGTATATGCAGAATGTGGCGCTTTCACATCCCACTCAGCCAGCTACTCCACCATTTGTTCCATCATCTGCTTCACCATTTGTTGCACCATTTGCTTCACCATCTACTGGGCCATCTGCTTCACAGCCCACTCAACTACCTACTCCACCATCTGGATTTTCCGACACTCAGTCTCCTGGGTTGAAGGTACATATATTTAACATATATACATGTGCTTTATACAGATGATTATCTTACATAATTAGAACTTTACGTTATTGTTAGGATGAGGCTCCATGTCGATTGTATTTGATAGATCCAACTAGTGGAGAGACTTGTCTAGTGGCAGATGCACATTCTTATGCTTTTGATGAGACCACTATAGTTCGTGGGTCTAGAATGATGAATGATAACCTTCGAGTGAAAGTTCATCGTTAATTATGTAGAGAAGTATGGTCATTTGCCACTACCTGTCCCTGTCCCTACATATCAAATTGACACTACAGCTACTGCTTTGGATACGTGGGTGCAATGGCCAAAAAATTTAGTGCAAATGTTAGGTGATGAGGTAATTGTTCAAATCTTATCCATTTTTGTAAAAATAATAGCAATAAATTTAAAATTACATAATCTTATGCGCGTTCTCAAAAATAATTATTAGGTTACACCGACACCTAAAAAACAAAAGGGGACTTCGGGGGAGGCTGTTAGATGTCCTAGCCGTTAGCTTTCAGCCGGTTCAACTACTCGTTATAGTCCAGTCGTCGATGATGCATCGTTCTTGGAATCCCTCACTGAAGACTTTAGGGAGTTAGCAGATACGCTTGCCTTTGTCGTCCCAGACGATGATACCGTTGGTGTTACCTTGCCGAACTCCGTGTTCCATTATATAGAAGATTCCACCGCTTATCTGACCAAGGAGGATATTGCTCAGTTCTTGAAAGGGGAGATGCTTAATATTTCTATTATCCAAACGTACATGAGGTAACAATAATCAACGTTATGATTTTCTTACATTTGATTGTATGATAGTTGTATTTTGCACATAAAATTTACACTTGTCTATTTTTTATAGGGCATCGCAGACTGACTTGAGCGGATTTAGGGATGCTATTCGTGTTTGTTGGATGTGTCCGGAGAGTACCGCGGATGTGAATGCATTGGAGAATGTAACGACTTACATTCAGTGTGCTTTGACTCGATCCGTCCTTGTTGGTGCTAATATCATCTTCGCGCTAATCTTTCAAGAGTAATATTCTATCTTAATAGTTTACAAATATTGATTGTTGCATGGCATGTTGATTTTTTAGTAATTATTGCTATTCAATCTTGCAATAGGCGTCCTTGGATGCTCCTTGTCATACGTGCCACGGTAGGGATAATTTAGGTCTTTGATTCTGCTAGCATACACAAGGACCGGAAGTTAAAGATTAAACCGGCTATGACAACGTAAGTTGATCGGTTTGACATATTTTAAATGAATTGAAATTATAATATAAAGCAAAGAAAGTGTAAATCATTTGGTGTTGTGTTATGTAGTGCTTTTAGGAGGTTTCGGATGAGCGGCAACAAAGTTATTCGGGACAAGCTTCTTTGGAAGTGCGTTGAGGTATAATAGACTTATTTTATTTAATTAAAAGCCTATGTTATTCTCATTATACGATAAATTTCCTCATGTTCTTAAAACTTTTGATAAAGTGCCCACAACAACAAGGAGGCGAGGAGTGCGGGTTTTTTTCTCATGTGTAACATTTTTGACGTACTCACTTTATATTCTGTTTCGGAGGATTTCGATGAAGTAAGCTTTTGTTCACTTATAATTCATTTCATATACTATTTAACTATTTGAGGCTAACTTTGATGAATTATTTTCAGGTTTCTCGTTCCTTTACCTCCGATCCTTATACGGGAGATCAAATCAATGAGGTGAAAAATAAGTGGGCAAGATATTTTATTGATAATTGCATTAATTTCCTTTGTTTCTTTATCTTTACAACGAATATAATTTAGTGCAACTTGTACCAACCAACATTATCGTATTGACTTGGATTTATATATATATATATATATATATATATATATATATATATATATATATATATATATATATATATGTTGGATTTGCATGATATCTATGTTGGATTGAATCGTATTTATTTCTTGTTGAACTTAGATATTGGATGATGGATGTTGGAGGAAAATTGGTTGTTATAAGATGATGGATGTTGGTTGTTGGTTGTTGGATGAATTTTGGATGATGGATAAATTTTGGATGACAGATGTTGGATATTATATGCAATATTGTACAGGTTAATTCCCAATTATAGGGTTTATCCAATTTACAAACCGAAATCTGCCGAAATTTATACAGAAAATATTGTTGCAGCTGGTGCATTCTGCTTCCTGCATAAGGAGGTTGGATGGAACATGCTTGCATAATTATTATTATTTTTTTTTAAAAAAGTTCAACGTATTGCTGCGGTTCCTGGCCAAAACCGCAGCAATATGTTACACCTATTGTAACACCCCGACAATTCTCTCTTTTCTAAAATACCTTTTTAATGTAAAACATAGAGAATTATCAAAGTATTATCGCCCGTGTGAAAACGTATCGGCTTATTCAGAATTTTGCAGCGGAAAACAATAATAATAAACTTTATAAATAACTTAGTCAACAATAAAGTCAACTCCAAAACCAACCAACAACCAAAGTCAACCTTAAAACCAAATTAAACCAACTATAAAATGTATAACTCAAAAGTATAGAATATAAACTACACAAGCTCTACAAAATCCCGATCCTAATGATGCATCATCTTCGAACCTGTTAGATGGACTATGCACTATTGATCCCTAGATAATGCTCACCAAAATGGGTCATCACAGGATCAATAAGGCAAAGCCATGATCAACATACACAACAAAAACACGTAATCAGCAAAGCTGAGTACTACATACTAAGCAAATAAACAAACCTAACATGATACTAATAAATAATAGGCAGGAATAGATAATAACATAATAACTTGCAAATAACTTTTACTGAACTAAACTTAAACATCATTCTTATTACTTTAAATGGAATAGTCAATGGACCGAGTTGTCTCATCTAAAACATCCTTCCCCTAGGAAGACGAAATACGGGCACGACTCCGTATTCCAAAATGACCTACGATATCGAGGAACCTTTTAATTAAAATAGGAACGGTGATCAACCCGAAACCCAGAAAAAGCCATGGGCTACCACCATGTACTCCAACTCTTAATTGTCCAATACTTCAGACGTGCACCAGTCTAAAGCTATTGCTATCTAGTTTCACTTTACATGATTTGCCAGTTTTTACTTGTTATGACTCACAAGCAACACACATAATAAAATCATCAAACAACCACAATTCTCTTTTTATCTCAGGATAAGTGATCACACAACTTACAATCCAAGATTAGCTTCAACTTTAATCAATCTTTCTTATTTGTTGAACCTAGCCGACAACCAAATTACCTTTCATAGGTACAAAGTATCAACTTACTAGATAGGGCCCTCGATCCTTATAAAGCAGTGAAATACTAAAAGGGAACAATGATCAATCATGATCCAATACTAATAAATATATTAATTCCTCCATGTGAATTAATAGCAATAAAGTTCCCAACCAACATGCTTGCATCAATCTTCCATACAAACATGATATATAAATATCATAATCAATATGTTTGCACAACAGAATAAAACATGTCAAATCCAACATAATAAATATCATATATGAACTCAACATAGTTCCTATACATGATACTACATAATTTTCCTTCCTAAAATCATGATACTATCTCAATCAACACATAGGTATCCACGTACCTTGTGTAAACGAACTGATGGGCCACTTTAACGATCTTAAAAGTCGCCTAGAGAGAATTCTCCGCCTAAAACAACCAATAGAATTTAAATCAATACTCCAAATAAATTCCAGCAACTTTAAAATACTTTAAATCCCCTTTAAAATATTTAAAAGTTATTTTTTATCATTAAAACCTCAATTACTTATATTACCTAGCATAGTACTACTATAGTAGTCATTAAAATCCATAAAACTCCATTAATAACAACCTTTCTAACATTCCAGCAACTTATAAATTATTAAAACTTCCTTTAAACATACTTAAACATGCTTAAATTCATAAGTTAAATCAATTTCATAGTTTATAACATGCTACTATGATTTTCCAATCTTTAACACCCTAAAAATTCATACTTTGGATAATTAAAACTCAATCTTAATATAATAATCAAATCTGAAATTTGATTCTTTCAATACATAATTTATATAATCATAGATTCACCATTAAAACAGTAAATCAAAGCCTCTAATCATAATTAGTACTAAAATAAAACATAAAAACATAATCTTTAATCAAAACTTGAGGAGGAAGAAAAGAATTAAACCAACACAACAAAGAGAAGGAATAAGGAAGCGCCAGCGTGAAGAAGGACAGCAGCGGCAGCAGCTACACTCGGCGGTGGTGGAGGAAATTGTGGTGTTGTGACGTTTCTTGGTGAAGAAGAAAGTGTTTCTTGAAGAAGAAGAAAGTAAATAGGAGAAGAAAAGAAAACGTGGAAGAGATAGAGAGAGAGCCGAAAAGTGTGGGAGGAAGGAAGAAAGAGAAAGTAATGTGTGGGGAAATATTTGGGGGTTTATGGGGTATTTATAGTTTCCCCTTTGTGGGCTTAGGAAAATACAATTGGGCTTTAAATAGAGTTTAATGATGAATAGGAATGATGATTGAACTCCTAACATCACTAGGATTATTATTTGGGTTCCTCAAGCCCATTTAAACTCCTTTTTCAAACCCAAATAGGTATTTCAACATTTCAAGTACTTTCAAAGCATGACTTTAATAAATATTTGACTTGAATAAATTATTAAAACAATTCCTTCGATTTTCAAATAGATAACCTTTGAAATATGAAATCATTAAAATGCTAATATATATTAAAATATAAATAACTATATATTAAAATATATTTCTAAAATTCATAAAAATTCGAGGGATTACAGTCTACCCCTCTTAAAAGAAGTTTTGTCCCGAAACTTGACACGAAAACTCACACATTTTCAAAAGTTTTTCAACTCAACTCCTATTGGAGAAATACTTGTGCCACTCATGTGCACTCTTTTGCCGACTTAAAATCACTTGTGTTACTCATGAACACCTTTTCTTATGCGGAGAATCTATTTATTGTGCTATAAACATGTGCAAATCGCCAAAATAAGCATAAAAATGCATAAAAATACCATAAAAATGGGTAAAAAGCGCGAAATAATTCTATCGCATTTTACCCCCCCTCAAAGAAAACGAGTTACGCCATCGTAACTCATCTCAAGGAATAAATCTGGGTACTTCTTCTTCATTTCAGCTTCAGCTTCCTACGTCGCCTCTTCGGACTCATGGTTTGACTAAAGCACTTTCACGATATTGACATCCTTATTGCGTGTACTACGCACCTTCTTATCAAGAATTTTCACAGGCCTTTCCTCATATGTAAGGCTACTATCAATCTGGATCCTCTCAGGCTCCAAGACATGACGTTCATCAGGGATATAACGCTTGAGTTGGGAAATATGAAATACATCGTGCATCTTTTCGAACTCCATTGGCAAAGCCAACCTATAAGCTACCTCCCCAATTCTTTGCAGGATCTCAAATGGACCTACATATTTGGCACTTAATTTGCCCTTTTCCCAAATCTCATCATACCCTTAGTTGGTGATACTTTCATAAACACTTTATCACCTACTTCGAACTCATCTTCCCTTCGCTTCAAGTCGGCATAACTCTTTTGCCTATCTTGATCAGCTTGAATTCTAACCTGAATCAACTTCACATTCTTGACGGTTTCCTCAATGAACTCTGTCCCCAATACTATGTTCTCACTAAAATCATTCTAGTAAATGGGACTTCTACACTTTCTTCCATATAATGCCTCAAAAGGTGTCATCTTAATACTCGCATGATAACTATTGTTGGACGAAAACTCAATCAAATCTAATTGGTCTTCCCAACTACCCTGAAAATCAATAGCATAGGCTCTCAACATACCTGCCATAGTTTGGTTAGTCCTCTCAGTTTGATCATCAGTCGCAGTGTTGTCCCAAGATTTAACTAGACCTTTTGCCAAAATTTCGAGAGGAATCTCGAATCACGGTCTGAAATAATATCAGTTGGAACCCCATGCAATCTCGCTATATGCTTAATATACGTCTTCGCAAGTTGCTTCTTCTTCCATGTCTCTTTAATTGGAATGAACACGGCCGACTTCGTCAGACGGTCCACAATAACCCAAATAGTATCACTGCCATTCCTCGTTTTAGGCAAAGCAGTCACAAAATCCATTGAAATGGAATCCCACTTTCATCCCGGAACCTCTAAGGATTGAACTTTCCCCATGGGTCGCTTATGATCTATCTTGACTTTCTGACAAGTTAGACACTTAGACACGAACTAGGCAACCTCACGCTTCATGTTTGGCCACCAATAGATCTGCTTAAGGTCCTTATACAACTTGTCACCCCCAGGGTGCACAAAATACGGAGTATTATGGCCCTCATCCATAAGACGTCTCTTTAGCTCATCACATTTTTATGGTACACACCACCTCCCCTTGAACCTCAGGCTACCATCATCATGAATCTTAAAATCAATTTCCTTTCCTTGACGCATCTTTTCCTTAATCTTCTCTAGGTGCTCATCCCCAACTTAACCCTCTTTGATCTCGTCAAAAATTGACAACCCCAACGCTAAAGCACTCAATCCTTCCTCGATCTCCCCAGGATTCAAGATTTCTAGGCTAAGTCTTTGCATATCTCGACACAACTCCTCAGGAACTATCAAGGCATTCATGCTATGATTCGACTTTCTACTCAACGCATCAGCAACTACATTTGCTTTCCCCTCATGATATTGGATGTCTAAGTCATAATCCTTTATCAATTCTAACCATCTTCTCTGCCTCATATTTGAGGTCTTTTTGGGTGAAAATATACTTCAAACTTTTATGGTCGTAAAGATCTTACAGGTTACCCCATACAGGTAATGTCTCTAAATCTTCAAGGCGAACACAATAGCAGTTAACTCTAGATCATGGGTAGGGTAATTAGCCTCATAAGGTTTCAACTGACGCGACGCATACGCGATCACCTTCCCATTCTACTGTAACACACATCCCAAACCATTCTTTGAAGCATCACTATACACCTCAAATCCCTCATTCCCATCAGGCAGGATCAAAACAGGTGCGGAGGTCAAATGTTCTTTTAAAATTTGAAAAGCTTCCTCACACTTCTCACTCCACTCGAATTTTGACTCCTTTTTCATCAAATTGGTCATTGGCCTCGCTATCTTCGAAAAATCTCTCACAAATCTTCTATAATAGCCAGCTAGACCTAGGAAACTTCGAATATCAGACATATTCTTTGGAGTAGGCCACTCACTCACAGCTTGAATCTTAGCAGGATCTACAGAGACTCCTTCCTTAGACACATAGTGACCCAAAAATGCTACTTTCTCCAAACGAAACTCACACTTAGAGAACTTGGGATACAATTGATTCTTTCTAAGCGTCTCCAATATAATCCTCAAGTGCTCATCATGCTCTTTTTCATTCTTCGAATAGATCAGAATATCATCAATGAATACAACAACGAACTTATCTAAGAATTCATGGAAAATTCTATTCATCAAGTCCATAAATATGGCAGGTGCATTGGTTAACCCAAAAGGCATTACAGTGAACTCATAGTGACCATAACGAGTCCTAAACGCAGTCTTAGGTATATCCTTATCAGCTACTCTCAACTGGTGATACCCCGAACGCAAATCAATCTTCGAAAACACGCTCGCTCCATTCAATTAATCGAATAGGTCATCTATCCTAGGCAAAGCATACTTGTTCTTGATGGTTACATTATTCAATTCCCTATAATCGATACACAACCTCATACTCCCATCTTTCTTCGTAACAAACAATACAAGAGCTTCCCAAGGTGATGCACTAGGCCTAATATAACCCTTATCGAACAGCTCTTGCAACTGCATCTTCAACTCACTCATCTCCGAAGGTGCCATTCTATAGGGTGCTTTAGATATAGGTGCAGTTCCAGGAACTAAGTCTATGGTGGCATACCCGAAATCTCACTTGGAAACACATTCATAAACTCATTCACAGTTGGAACATCCTCAATATTTACCCCAGCTTCTTTACTCGCATCTTGCACACTACATAAAAATAACTGACACCCCTTCTTTACTTGCATTGCAGATATAACCCCAAAGTTCTTGGATTTCTCAGAACGTCTATACGAGGTCAACTTACCCAAAGGGTTTCTTAAAACTACTTTCTGAACTTCACAGTCTATTTTGGCCTTGTATAAACTTAGCCAATCCATCCCCAGAATTACATCTAGGTCTCCCAGATTAAACTCTATCAAATCAGAAGGAAAAACACAGTCTCCTATCTTCAGAGGAAAATTTCTGAACAACTTGGTACACATTATGGTCTCACCAGTAGGTATATAACAGGCAAATCAATCACCTCAAAATCTACTAACCCCAAACTTTTAATAACAGAAGACGAAACAAAAGAATAAGTCGCCCCCGAATCAAATAATGCTTTAACTAGCACGGAGTTAATAGAAAAAGTACTAGACACTACGTCGGCAGATCGTTCAGCTTCATTGCGACTCATCACGAACTGTTTACCCGGAGCCTTGTTTTGGTTGTTGCTCTCACTAGCAGGCTTATTGTAGCTCCCTTGATTGTTCTGTGCCCCTACATGCTTCGAACCCTGATTTCCTGACTGGTTAAATCCAGAACTCACTTGGTTACTACCCCCATTACCATTTTGCTCTTTCTTTTGCTTAGCAAAGTACTCATACTCCCTATGGCCCTTCTTCTAGCAGTAGTTACAGGTCACTAATTCTCCCTTGCAGTGTTTTACCTGGATGGTTATTACTGCACTTCTTACAGTGGTACATTCTCTCAGATTGACCTTTATTATTGTAACCCTGATTATTTCTCCCTTGGAAATTTCCATTCCCATTTCTACTCTTCTTGAAGTATAACTTGATTTCCCCCAGCATTGAAATCTTTTCTTTTCTCACCCACTACAGCATTTATCTTATCACGCCTCGACTGAAGACCATAAATATGGGCAGCTCTCCCATACACAATATATAGGGATGAAAAAGTTTCACTACCTAACCCTAGTTGGATTTCATCAGTCAAACCTTGCTCAAACCTTTGAGCCTTTAACTCCTCAGTGGCTACTACCTCAGGTGCAAACCTTGACAATGCTATGAATTTGCTATAATACTCAGAAATGGTCATAGTCCCCATCCTCAGGTTAATAAACTCTTGAGCTTTCTGTTTCCTCGTAAATGCAGGGTAAAACTTCCCTCTCAAGGCAGTAACAAAAGAATCCCAATTAAATCCTTCAACAACACTCAATCTAACCCCATTTTCTCTCCACCACAAATCAGCCTCATCCTTTAAGTACAGCACAGCCTGACCTACTCTCATATTCTCAGGACAGTTCACAGCCCCAAAGATTTTCTCAAATTCCCTAATCTAGTTCTCCAAAAAGGTAGGATCAGCTTCCCCTTAAAATATGGTAGTTTAACTTTGGCTAACCTCTCAAACATGTCCCCAGCAGAATCGGGACGCTCAGCTCTCTCTTGAGTCAATTTCTCCGCCAAAAGGCAAATAGCAGCAACTAATTCGTTATTGTTGTTAGCCATTCTAGAGCGCGACCTGAAATTAATGTACTCTACTTTAGGTTCGATACATAATTACATGCCATTCTCTACGAAGGCAACATTTGATTTGACCATAAAGATCGCATCAACAAACAATTTCTCATGAAGTTACAACAATATTATAGAATAATCATCATCAATCATCCATGAAGAATATTCACATCAAGAACACATAGTTTTGGAATCATGAATAAAAATTCAATCATAACAAATAAATAAAAATATTCCCATTCGTGGCCCAAAATAAATTATTGCTCACTTGGATAACTAATTATCTAACTTTTATTCCTCAAAGATGTTAATAACAATTTTTCTAATCTGTAATACTGTACTTTTGCTGAAAAAAAAATATAAAGGTACTATAAATTTAAATCACTATTGGACGAATTATCCAACATTATTCTATAAAGCATAAATGAATAAATAAATAAACTAAGGTGAAAAATTATCAGTCTTATCCTCAGATTCCCTGTAGTTTTCTGGAGTGAAAAGTTCATCTACAAATTCATCAATGTCCTCAGTATTATAGTAAACATATCTTCTAAATCTCGTAGATCTCCGTTTAGGTTGAGGCTCATCCTCCTCTGACTCATAATCAGTCTCATATTTGAAAGAAGCATAGTAGATATCGCTCTTGGTCTGCCCTCTAGCATGGTCAAACTCATGAAGGATCTCGTCATCACTATTAGGCACGCCTGCTCTTAATACATTACGCATAATGAACTCTAGTTCGGTATAGCTATCATCGTCAGACTCATAACCTCTATCGCTCTCATCATCACTCAGTACGATAGGGTTGTAAAAGCTCCCTACTCTAATATCTTCTCTTTTAGACATGGCTAGGGATCTATATATAACAATAAATTTAACTTTTATAAGCAATTGGTACTCTCACTTAACGTATAATCCCAACAATCAACAATAAACAAGAATAACCCACAACATAAAGTTTATAAATAACATAAACAGTTAGCAGGGAAGAAAAACATAATCATGCTGAACTAACTATTTAATGCAGACATATCATAGTTCTATCCTATATGCCCTTCCTATACTACCCATTTCTCACAAAATAATAAGATAACTAGAGTATTGAAATAAATAATTTTCGAATTTATAAGGAACCGAAAAAAAAGAACAACATAAAGGAATATAGTTTGAAAATTTCGAACATACTCCTAGAAAATAAAAAAAAATTCGGACTAAATAAAAATAAAAATCGGACACCAAACTAAAAAGAATAAAAAAATTCGGACCCTTTAAAAAAATTAATTCGAATCAAAATAATACTATAATTTTGAAAAAGACTTTTCAAAGGTAGTTTAAATATCATGAATAAGTAGGAGCTCAATTCTAAGAAATTCATTTTAAGTAACTTAGGCGCCTAAAGACTTAAAGTTGGCACGAAAGGCCAATAAATTTCAAAAGCTCCCAGATACCACTTTGTAACACCCCGACAATTCTCTCTTTTCTAAAATACTTTTTTAATGTAAAACATAGAGAATTATCAAAGTCTTATCGCCCGTGTGAAAACGTATCGGCTTATTTAGAATTTTGCAGCGGAAAACAATAATAATAAACTTTATAAATAACTTAGTCAGCAATAAAGTCAACTCCAAAACCAACCAACAACCAAAGTCAACCTTAAAACAAAATTAAACCAACTATAAAATGTATAACTCAAACGTACAGAATATAAACTACACAAGCTCTCCAAAATCCCGATCCCAATGATGCATCATCTTCGAACCTGTTAGATGGACTATGCACTATTGATCCCTAGAGACTGCTCACCAAAATGGGTCATCACATGATCAATAAGGCAAAGCCATGATCAATATACACAACAAAAGCACGTAATCAACAAAGCTGAGTACTTCATACTAAACAAGTAAACAAGCCTAACATGATACTAATAAATAATAGGCAGGAATAAATAATAACATCATAACTTGCAGATAACTTTTACTGAACTAAACTTAAACAACATTCTTATTACTTTAAATGGAATAGTCAATGGACCGAGTTGTCTCATCTAAAACATCCTTCCCCTAGGAAGACGAAATACGGGCGCGACTCCGTATTCCAAAATGACCTACGATATCGAGGAACCTTTTAATAAAATAGGAACGGTGATCAACCCGATACCCAGAAAAAGCCCTGGGCTACCACCATGTACTCCAACTCTTAATTGTCCAATACTTCAGACGTGCACCAGTCTAAAGCTATTGTTATCCAGTTTCACTTTACATGATTTACCAGTTATTACTTGTTATGACTCACAAGCAACACACAAAATAAAATCATCAAACAACCACAATTCTCTTTTTATCTCAGGATTAGATAAGTGATCACACAACTTACAATCCAAGATTAGCTTCAACTTCAATCAATCTTTCTTATTTGTTGAACCTAGCCAACAACCAAATTACCTTTCATAGGTAGAAAGTATCAACTTACCAAATAAGGCCCTCGGTCCTTATAAAGCAGTGAAATACTAAAAGAGAACAATGATCAATCATGATCCAATACTAATAAATATATTAATTCCCCCATCTGAATTAATAACAATAAAGTTCGCAACCAACATGCTTGCATCAATCTTCCATACAAACATGATATATAAATCTCATAATCAACATGTTTGCACAACAGCATAAAACATGTCAAGTCCAACATAATAAATATCATATATGAACTCAACATAGTTCCTAGACGTGATACTACATAATTTTCCTTCCTAAAATCATGATACTATCTCAATCAACACATAGGTATGTATGTACCTTGTGTAAACAAACTGATGGGACACTTTAACGATCTTAAAAGTTGCCTAGAGAGAACTCTCCGCCTAAAACAACCAATAGAATTTAAATCAATACTCCAAATAAATTCCAGCAACTTTAAAATACTTTAAATCCCCTTTAAAATATTTAAAGTTGTTTTTATCATTAAAACCTCAATTACTTATATTACTTAGCATAGTACTACTATACTAGTAGTCATTAAAGTCCATAAAACTCCATTAATAACAACCTTTCTAAAATTCCAGCAACTTATATATTATTAAAACTTCCTTTAAACATACTTAAACATGCTTAAATTCATAAGTTAAATCAATTTCATAGTTTATAACATGCTACTATGATTTTCCAATCTTTAACACCCTAAAAATTCATGCTTTGGATAATTAAAACTCAATCTAAATATAATAATCAAATCTGAAATTTTATTCTTTCAAAACATAATTTATATAATCATAGATTCACCATTAAAACAGTAAATTAAAGCCTCTAATCATAATTAGTACTAAAACAAAACATAAAAACATAATCTTTAATCAAAACTTGAGGAGGAAGAAAAGAATTAAACCAACACAACAAAGAGAAGGAACAAGGAAGCGCCGGCGTGAAGAAGGACAACAGCGGCAGCAGCTACACTCGGCGGTGGTGGAGGAAATTGTGGTGTTGTGACGTTTCTTGGTGAAGAAGAAAGTGTTTCTTGAAGAAGAAGAAAGAAAATAGGAGAAGAAAAGAAAACGTGGAAGAGGAGAGATAGAGAGAGAGCCGAAAAGTGTGGGAGGAAGGAAGAGAGAGAAAGTAATGTGTGGGGAAATATTTGGGGGTTTATGGGGTATTTATAGTTTCCCCTTTGTTGGCTTAGGAAAAGACAATTGGGCTTCAAATAGAGTTTAATGATGAATAGGAATAATGATTGAACTCCTAACATCACCAGGATTAGTATTTGGGTTCCTCAAGCCCATTTAAACTCCTTTTTCAAACCCAAATAGGTATTTCAACATTTCAAGTACTTTCAAAGCATGACTTTAATAAATATTTGACTTGAATAAATTATTAAAACAATTCCTTTGACTTTCAAACACCTTTGAAATATGAAATCATTAAAATGCTAATATATATTAAAATATAAATAACTATATATTAAAATATATTTATAAAATTCATGAAAATACGAGGGAATTACACCTATTGATGCGGTTCTTAGCAAAAACCGCAGCAATATCGTGGCCTATTGTTACGGTCTAAAACCGCCGCAATAGGCCTCTTAATGACTGCAACAATAAGCAATTATTCTACTAGTGCACATTGGTATATCACTTACACTAGTAAGCACACTTATAACACCTGTGACATGATGCGAAGCTCCGGAATCGAGAAGCCAATAGTGTGAAGGAAACTCACCAGTCATACGATCATCAGTAGCTGATTTTACCGTGGAATTACCAAGCAGCGAAATAAGTTGTTGCCATTGTTCAGTTGTTAGCACTGGTAAAGAAGATGATGCAGCAGCTCCGTCACTTGTGGTTCCACCATCCACCGCAGCAACAGAGGCACCACGGCCCCGGCTCGTGCCTACTACAGGACCCGTATGAGGCGCCACACCAGCACCCATGGCACAAGACCCACGCCCTCTGCCAGACCGACGTCTATTACGGGTTTCCCACCACTCGGGATAACCATTCTTTGCAAAACAAGTAATAACCTCGTGGCCACTTTTGTTGCAGTAAGAACAAAGAAGTTCAGATTTATCCCTAAAGTCAGTGCGGGATTTACCTCGAGGGTGAGAGTGCACGGCAAAAGCCATAACTTCATAGGGGTCGGCAGCGACGCGAGATGAAGAACGGAGATTCTCTTCTTGCAAGAGAGTTTGATAAGCTCGATCAAGAGTGGGAAGAGGATCTTGGGCTAATAAACTCGAGCGTACATGACTATAAAGTTCCTGATTAATACCGTAAAGAAAATCATGTAAACGATCTTCATCAAGACGTTGTTGAAATAATTTCCCAATATCACATGTGCAAAGGCCACACTAGCTTGCACGTTGGTTCATAGTTGCATTACTTATAGCTTCCTTGTTCGTAGACAAAGCGGATTCGGAATTGTCTTTCATTCCAAGGCATAACTTGTACCCATGCGCTTCATATTCGCCTGGAGTTCGCTCCCAGAAATATAGCCATCCCTACCCCCTCACGTCAATCCCACGAGCCTCTTATCCATTCTCATTCAATCACGGCGGGGGAGCAAGTCAAAATAGAAAAACTGACATTGGGTTTAGGGATAATCAGGCTCGAACTGATGACTTCCACCACGTCAAGGTGACACTCTACCGCTGAGTTATATCCCTTCCCCGCCCCCCATCGAGAAATAGAACCGACTAATCCTAAGGCAAAGGGTCGAGAAACTCAACGCCACTATTCTACTATTCTTGTCTTGAACAACTTGGAGCCGGGACTTCTTTTCGCACTATTACGGATACGAAAATAATGGGGAAATTTGGATTCAATTGTCAACTGCTCCTATCGGAAATAGGATTGACTACGGATTTGAGCCATAGCACATGCTTTCATAAAATCGTACGATTTTCCCGATCTAAATCAAGCAGGTTTTTGGATTAAGGTAAAAACGATTTTTTTGTGCAACTTAGACTATTCTTATCTCAATTAGAAGATATTAGATGGAGCTACTTAATGTTTTACATAGAATATTTTAATTATTCTGGATTCTATTCAAAAATACTCGAGTCAAAATAGTAAAAATCACACGAAGAATTGTTAGTCATTACTAATAAACATTTCAGTATTTAGTCATTCGAAGCTTTTTTTTAATATTTTATTATAAAGGGTAATATGTAGCCAATTCATCCCATAAAGGTTGAAGAAGGCCGAAATATTCAGCCACACTCATGGTTTTTGTCTGTTGACAGGAAGCAAGGGCAGCCTTGATGTGTTGCTTGTGTGGTCCATTGCCAACGTGAAACCGGGACTTCAAAACATCCCACAAAGGCTTAACTTCCTCGAAGAAGGGAATAGTTTTCCGTATAGAGGGATCAATAGTATGAAGAATCCATTGAACAAGAGTAGATTAAACACAATACCAATCTTCAAGTTGAGATTTATCCGTCGGTTTAGCAATGGTGCCTTCAATGAAACCAAATTTCCTGCGAGATTTAAGAGAGAGACGCATTGATCGCGACCAATATTCATAATTATTGCCCTTAAAAAAAACATTAGTAACAATATTACCCATGCGTCCCAAGATAAAACAGGGAAGACGGGTTGAGTTTCGGGGTCTTATCACCACCAGTCATGGTGGCAGAAGAGATGCAACAGCGGCGAGGGCAAGATGGCAGTCCGCCGAAGAAGAAGATGCCCTAACGTTATTGTAAGTCTGATACCATGTGAAGGAAATATCAATGCCTTAACCTTCATTAAGTGTTAAGCGTACAATATATACAGCACTATGTGGGCTTAATCACAAACTTAAGCTAGCCAAATATAATATAAACAAAGCCTAACCAAAGCTAATATTTACATAATACAATAAATCCCAATAATTTTAGAAGCCGCAATGTCACAACTAATAAGTCTCTTGCACTCCGAGACCACCAATATCTACTTCGGTAGGGGTCTGCGATGTTGCTACCCTAATAACTTCCTAAATGTAGGTTGGCCTACAATTTATACTACCTCCGTCCCACAATAGTCCGTACACTTTCCTTTTATGTTTGTCCCAAATTAGTTTGAACACTTCTTTTTTTGGCATGGTCCCACCATTAATATATTATTTCTTTTACACATCTTTGTCCCACACTCTAACACTCTACCTTTTATCAATAAAAAAAATACCCCACCGACTCCTCTCACATCTACTGTTTAAATAAAATAACATTTGATAACCACACTACAACTTATCACCTCAAACTACGTGTCCCAATAAGTGTTCAGATCTTTCTGGCACGGAGGGCGTATGTTTTTTCATGGAGACATATAGACAAATCTCCTCAACCCAAATAAAATCTAAATTGTTTATACATCTTAATTATATAATCGTCTCACCTAGAATACTCTTGATCCACCAACCGTATAGTTCATAAGACCAGTTTCTTAAAATACTCTTGATCGACTTGTCGTATTGTTTATAAGATATAACCAACTTCTAAAACAGAATAGCAAACTAGGAAATGAAAACTAGCTTATTACAATAGCTTGAGACAGCTTATTAGTATATACTTCATATCCCCTCCTCAAGATGGACATCAGTAGAAGAAACAAGTCCAAGCTTGGAGCAAATATGTTGATGCTCAGGTCCTGGCAAAGCCTTTGTGAACAAATTTGCAAGCTGAAGTGAACTAGGAATATGGCTAGTTTGAATGAAACCTGTAACCACCTGCTCTCTTATATAATGACAGTCTTTATTCAAATGCTTTGTCCTCTCGTGAAATACTGGATTCTGAGCAATATATTCAGCAACAGTGTTATCACAATATAATTTAATAGGCAAAGAAACACGTTGTTTCAAATCTTGCATTAAACCTTCTAACCAAACAAATTCTGATGCAATACTGAACATACTTCTATATTCAGCCTCTGTAGATGATTTACTCATTGTGTTCTATTTTTTAGTTTTCCATGAAACAAGATGAGAACTCAGAAAAATACAATAAGCACTCAAAGATCTACAGCTAAACACACAGGAACTCCAATCTGTATCACTGCATGCTTCTAATTGAAGATCAGTTTTGGCTGAGTAGAATATGCCTAAATCAAGAGTACTTTTAAGGTATCTCACAACATATATAGCAGCCTGAAGATGTTGCTTCCTAGGACAACTTAAAAACTGACTTAAATGCTGAGTGGCATATGAGAAATCAGGTCTGGTGATGTTTAAGTAAAGTAATCTGCCAACTAACTATCTATATGTCTCTGGATTATCCAAGATTTCTCCCTGGTCAATAGATGAACCAAGACCTTTAGGAGGAGGAGCAGCCACTGGTCTTGAATTGGCTAACTGAAGATCTTGAATCATGTCACAAATATATTTCCTCTGACTTAAGAAAGTTCCAGATTCATTACTTAATATTTTAATTCCCAAAAAGTACTTCAAGAAACCCATATCTTTTATAGTAAAAACTGAATCAATATCTCTTTTAATCTCATCAATTTGAACTTGACTGGTACCGGTCAACACCATATCATCTACATATACGAGAATGATAACAAATTCTCCATGAAGATCCCTGGTGAAGAGAGAGTAATCTTGAAGAGATTGAACAAAACCATGACGACTAACAAGAAACATGTAGAGTTCCTTGTTCCACTACCTAGAGGCTTGTTTTAAGCCATATAGTGAACGTTTAAGTCTAAAAACCTATCAGGCTTGGCTTTATTATAACCCAAAGATGGCTTCATATATACTTCTTCCTCTAAATAACCATGCAAGAAAGCATTATTTATATCTAATTGGCACAATGGCCAATTTCTAGTTGTAGCAAGAGAAATGACTACCCTTATTATGGCTATCTTAGCAATAGGGGAAAAAGTATGAGTATAATCTTTGCCTGCAACTTGTTGATAGCCAACAGCAACCAGCCTCGCTTTAAATCTATTCACACTACCAACATAATTGTATTTGATTTTGAAAACCCACTTAGAAGTAATTACTTTCTTACCAGTTGGGAAAGTAGTAAGGTACCAAGTATCATCTGATTCAAGAGCTAAGAGCTCTTTATTCATGGCTTCTCTCCATTCAAGAACAAGAGAGGCTTGAGCATAAGAAGATGGTTCAAAAAAGGAGTGTGAATTAGAAAAATCAGCAGCAAATGAAATAGATTGAGAAGAATGAACTGTGGGACAAATAAAATCATAAGGGGGATAAAATAAAGAAAATAACAAGTCAACGTCGGAAAATTTTTTAGCTAGTGGTCAACAAACAATAACGTAACAAAGGTAGTTTTGTACACAATGTTGTAAATAAGGTAGTTTCTCGCAAAAAAGAGTGTAAGTAAGGTAGTTATGGAAAAAAATTCTAATATCAATTACCAACCCGGTGCACACTAAGTTTAGTGTGCATCATGTCCATTTAAGTTTGTTTACTTATTGTGACACACAATTCCAAATAATAATGAAAATGTGTCGTTTAAAAAGAAACATAGTAAGTATATATTTCTATTTGAAATTGTTCTTTCAAAATCTCTATGAGAGTGGAAGAAAATTACAAATGTAAATTGAATTCTAAAACTGTAAAAACTAAACTTCAGGAAAGTAATAAGAAACAACAACACTTTATATCTTAGGAAAAATTGACAAGAGTAGGCCCAACTATGGCCACCCTTCCATATTACATCCCAACTTTCGATTATTCCACACCAATCCCAACTTTGGGGGGTGTTTTTCATTAATGGTCCAAGTAGAAGGGTGACCTGCTTAGCCTGTAAAAAAATTAAACCCCCCTCCTTCCTCCTTTTTCAGTCTTTCTCTCCTCCCCTGCCACCAAATCCTCTTCCCCCTCCCTGCCACCCCCGGCCCCGCAACCCCACAACCCCAACCCCCTCCCCGCCACCCTAAAACACCCACAACCCCCCCTCTTCCCTCCCCGACCCACCGTCTTCATCTCACCGGCAACTCAGTCTTCATCCTTCCTCTTTGCTCTCCCATCCTCCCACCATCTTTCCTCTCTCCTCCTCTCTCACTAAATTCGCGTCACCGCCATCTTCACTGCGCCAACCAAGCACCACCGCCATCGTAGATGCGCCAACTAACTAGCCATCAACCATGACCAACCACGAAGCGTTATCGCTTCATCTTCCTCTGCTCATATCCAGATTGTCTTCTTGTCATCATCAACACCACCATTGTGGCAGCGGTTCGTCTATGTTGGTATTTTTTTGTTGCTGATTTTGATCTTGATTTGGTCAATTTTGATCCAGAATTGGTTAATTTTGTAATGTATTATCCCATTTTAAATGAATCCACTTCAAAGCCTTCAACTTTTTCACTATGTTGGTATTTTTTTGCTGCTGATTTTGGTCCTGATTTAGAAATTAAACACCCCTGGTTCAATGTATTTCGAATTTTGCTTGTTTGAAAATTCTGATTTTGGGGGGGAGATGGTAGGCAAGGAATGGGGTTCTGGTAGCAGTGTGGTGCAACAGTGGCTGCGTGGTAATCGAGATGGTGTTGGTGGGTTTAGGCGTGGCTTTGTGGGGGTATGGAGATGGGTTTAGGTGGGTGAGGATGGTGTTGGTGGGTTTGGGCATGGGTTTTGGAGGTGGTGTTGGTGGATTTCGGGCTTGTTGTGGATGGGTGGGGTAATTAGGGGCGTTTCGGGGTGGATGGTGGTGTTTTGAGGATGGATGGTGGTGTTTTTAGGGGTGGTTGGTGATGGTTGGGAGTAGTTGGTGGTAGACCTTGGAAGGGGAAGAGAGAGAGAGTTGTGTGGGGAGAGGGGGAAGGAGGCAGGGAGTCGGTGACGTGCGAAAGGGTGGCGGGGCTACGATGAGCCGGTGGCAGTGAGTTAGAGAGCGGCGGTTTCAGGGGAGGGGTGGCGGGGAACGATAGGATGTTTCGAGGGCAGGGGAGGGGTGGGAGTGCAGGGACAAGGGTGGTAGGGATGGTAAGGGTGGTGGCTTAGGAAGTTTACCTGTTGTAGCAGGTTAGGTGACCTGCTAGGACCACTTTTGTAAAGCACACCCCAAAGTTGGGACCTGTGTGGGATAGTCCAAAGTTGGGATCTATTATGGAAGGGGGGCCATAGTTGGGCCTGCTCTTATCAATTTTTCCTATATCTTATTAATGTATAATCTGAGCACACTAAAAACAACCATACATGAACCTATAATCTTATATAATAAAATATAATCCTAATCCTACTAAGTTATGGAATAGTAAACTAATCTGCATAAACTTCTAATTCTTATAGAATACGAGATACCACTAACAAATCCTAACTTGACTGATATTCTACATAGCCTCCCTTAATCCAAGTTGTTGTGACAGGTCATACCCATCGTCCTCTTCAACTTCAAGAAAGATTCAGCATTTAGTGGTTTTGTTAAAATATCAGCTACCTGGTCACTTTTGTTACAATATAAAATCTCAATCTCCTTCTCATTTACTAAGTCACGAATATAATGAAACTTCACATGTATATGCTTGGTTCGGAAATGAAACACGGGATTTTTGGATAGTGCCAATGCAGACTTGTTATCAAAGAAAATCTTTGTGGGAGGAATTTGTTTATGATGCAGAACCTCCAAAATATTTCTCAACCAAACTGCTTGAGTAGCACAACTTGTAGCTATTGTATACTCTGCTTCCGCGGTGGACAATGCTACAACTTGCTACTTCTTTGAAGACCAAGACATAATGCCTGAACCTATGTGAAAAGCATATCCATAAGTACTTTTTGCAGACTCCGTGTCGCCACCCCGATCACTATCTGTGTAACAACTAGTTCAACTGCTTCGGAAGTACGTTCAGTGCCGACAGAGTAAAATATTCCTTCATCTAGTGTCCCTTTCACATACCTGAGAATTCTCTTTGCTGCCTGTAGATGGAAGTGGTGTGGTTCCTCCATAAACCTGCTTACAAGACCAACACCGAATGTAATATCAGGCCTAGTAGCTGCCAAGTAACGTAGGCTCCCTACTAACCGCTTATAATCTGTAGAATTCACCAAGGGGTTGTTATCATCTTTTATCAATTTCAACCTCTCCTCTACTGGTGTTAAAATTGGTTTGGAGGACTCCATCCCAAACCTTTTCAAGATATCACTTGCATATTTGCTTTGACAAATAAAAATTCCATTATGTGTCTGAGTAACCTCTATTCCAATAAAATATGACATTAGGCCCAAATTAGTCATCTCAAATTGAGATATCATGGCCTCCATGAACTCATAAATCAACTGCATAATGTTCCTAGTAAATATCATATCATCCACATATAAACATACATATATCATATCACCCTGAGAATTATTTTTAACGTGTAAAGTATGTTCATGTGGACATCTTTGAAAACCCTTTTTCTGAAAATAAGAATCGATACGAGTATACCATGCTCGAGGTGCCTGCTTAAGCCCGTATAAAGCCCGTTTCAACCTATACACCTTATCTTCCTCACTTTGCTTCTCATAACCTGCAGGTTGTCGAACATATACTTCCTCCTCAAGCACTCCATTCAAAAAGGCGAATTTAACATCCATTTGATGGATTTTCCAAGAATGATGTGCAGCAAGTACAATAATCAAACGCACAGTATCTAGTCTAGCAATAGGAGCAAAAACTTCAAGATAATCAATACCTGGCCTTTGTTTAAATCCTTGTACCACCAACCTTGCTTTTAAGTGTTCTACTTCCCCATTAGCCTTATATTTTGTCTTGTAGACCCATTTGACCCCTATTGGATTTTTGCCGGGCGGAAGAGTCGTGAGTTCCCAAGTATTATTCTTTTTAATGGCATGTATTTCTTCATTCATAGCTTGAACCCAGTTTGGGTCTTGCCTAGCCTCATCAAAACTAATGGGATCACAGTCTGCGTATAAGGCAAAGTGAACTAAAGTCTCATCTGAAACTGTTCTATCATCACCTAAGACATAGTCTTCTAAGTGAGCAGACCAAGAAATTGAATTTCGATTATTTCTGGAAACATATCAATTGGCCGAACCCTTGATAAAAAAAAAGGATGTTGTATACGAATCGCTTACATATTCTGCTGAATTATATGTGTCCGTGGGATTAATTTGGAAAACCAGTAGGGAGGGCAAATGGAAGGGTCTGTGTGATCGTCTCACTCCCTCTTCTGGTAGTAAGTGACTTGAGCTTTCTAGTGACTCGTGTTGTTGTTCTTCTGTATCATCATTACTACTTGGAAAATCATGCTCATTAGAATTATTACTTGCTTGAGACCATTCCCAAGCACTTTGTTCATCAAACGTTACATCTCGACTGACGGTCACCTTTCCTGTATTAGGATTGTATAACTTGTACCCTTTTGTGACAGTAGAGTACCCAATAAAGATGCACTTTTTAGCCTTATCATCCAACTTCCTTCGTAGTTGATCTGGTACATGAGCATAAGCCACACATCCAAATACTCTAAAGTGCTGAATATTTGGCTTTTTACCACACCATGCCTCATATGGTGTTTTACCTGCAACGCTCCTGGTAGAGGACCTATTCAAAATATATATATCACAAGCAACAGCATCTGCCCAAAAAACTTTAGGCAAATTTTTATGTTTTAACATTCATCGTACCATATCCATGATTGTCCGATTTTTTCACTCAACAACACCGTTTTGTTGTGGGTGTATCTTGCTGTCACTTGATGCTTAATGCCATGTTTTTCCAGAAAGTCATCACAAACTACATATTCAGTACCTCGATCGGTTCTCAAAGTTTTTATTTGTTCCCTACTTTGTTTTTCAACATAGGTTTTAAAAGACTTAAACATGTCACAAGCATCAGATTTATTATGTAGAAAATAGACCCACGCTTTCTGCTAAAATCATCAATGAATAATGTGATAAAATATTGACTAGCTTTATGGGAAGGAACCTCGACGGAACAAAGATCAGAATGAATGATTTCAAGTGATTTTGAAGCTCTACATGCACCACCATCGGGAAAAGGATCTCTATGCTTCTTCCCAAAAACACATACTACCTCTGTCCCAGAATAGTCTGAACACTTTCCTTTTATGTTTGTCCCAAATTAGTTTGAACACTTCCATTCTTAGCATGGTCCCACCATTAATATACTATTTCTTTTACACATCTTTGGCCCACACTCTACATTTTATCAATAAAAAGTTACACAACTTCTCTCTCCTCTAATAAAAAAATACCCCACCAACTCCTATCACATCTACTTTTTAAATAAAATAACATTTGATAACCACACCACAACTTATCACCTTAAAATACATGTCCCAACAAGTGTTCAGATCTTTCTGGGACGGAGGGGGTATCTCACATACTTGACTTGGAATATGGATGGTTGTAAGACCCGACACCAGATTGTTGTGAGCACGAAAATTCAGACTATTGAAATTCACATGACCATATCGCATATGCCATAACCAATTATCACCAACATGTTTGGAACTAAAACAAGGTAAACTTTCATAGTCAATCTTTAATGGAAATAGGCGATTTGGCGACATATTGACCTTCGCTATCAAGCCTTTTTTACTATCTTATATAGTGCACACCCCATTTACAATCTGAATATCGTAGCCTTTTTCCGACAATTGTCCCATACTCAACAAGTTATGACGCAAACCATGAACAAAGAAAACATCTGAAATATTATTTATTGAGCCATCCCTTAATCTGATGGAAATTCGGCCTTTGCCTTTAACATCAATCTTTGAAGCATTCCCAAAAATAATTTCTTAAGTTACAGATTCATCTAAATAGGAAAACATGTCCTTGTAACCACACATATGATTACTACAACCAGTATCCAAGTACCACTTATTTTTCTGATTATCATCAACCACATTATTGCAAGCCATTAATAAAGTTTCAGCAGTATCTTCATTATTTTCAACAATTTTGGCATGATATCTTCTGTTACTCTGGTTGTTTTCTTCTCTAAGTCTGCATTCACTAGCTCTATGTCCATATTTACCACAATTCCAATACTTAAAATTGAACTCACCTTGTTGTGCGGATGCATAATTTTGTCCTCCTCGTCCATAACCAAATCTCCCTCATCCTCCTCTTCCCGAGTATTGATTTCTTTGATTTTGACCCCATTTAGATTTTCCTTGAGACTCATCCTTTTGTCGCAGATTAACTTGTGTACTCAATGCTTCCTCAAATTTAATTTTAGTTTTGTACTTAAATTTTTGTTCATGAGCTTGTAATGAACTCATAAGATCATCCACTATCATGGACACTAGATCTTTGGATATTTCAATTGCTGTAACTATATAGTCATATCGGGACGTCAAGGTTCGTAGAATTTTTTGCACAATCTGTCCATCCTTCATACTTTCACCATTGACTTTCATCACATTAACTATAGCCAAGGTTCTTGTAAAATAATCAGATACTGATTCTGATTTTTCCATCTCCAAGAGTTCGAATTTCCGACGCAAGGTTTGCAATATTACCTTCTTCACTCGTTCATTGCCTTGGAAGAAACTAATTAGCATATCCTACATGCTTTTTGATTTCTCAGCATGCATAATTTTCTCATATACTGAGGAATTCACCCTCATAGTGATCCACATCTTTGCTAATTCATCCTTTAGCCGATTTTGTTCCAACTCATTTTTCTGGGCAGTTGTTAGATTTTGTTCTGCTTTCGCTGTTGGTTCAATGAAGCCAAGCCGAACCACGTCCGCAACTTTGATTACCCGGAAGAAATTTTCCATCTTCCAATGATCAAAATTTGCCTTCTCATCAAAGACTTCTACTGGGCAGACCATCAACTCTATTTTCGCAGCCATGGTTTACCAAAGCTCTGATACCACATGAAAAAGTAAAACTCAGGAAAGTAATAAGAAACAACAGCACCTTATATCTTATTAATGTATAATCTGAGCACACTAAAAACAACCATACATGAACCTATAATCTTATATAATAAAATATAATCCTAATCCTACTAAGCTATGGAATAGTAAACTAATCTGCATAAACTTCTAATTCTTATAGAATACGAAATACCACTAACAAATCTTAACTTGACTTATATATTACAAAATCCAATCTCACTTTCGTTGCGGATGCAATATATCTTTACCTTATATTTTTATTAATTTTAGTATCATTATCATTTACTCCATCATTGTCCACCAAACAAGCCGTAATCAAAATCCACTATTAATTACGGCCTGATAATTGGGCGAATAAATTGAGTTGGCACGTCTCTCTACACAAGAGCTCGTTCTTTTATCATCGTCGTTGTAGAATATAACTTGGCCCATGTACCACGTGTTTCCTACTAGCACACAACTATAATACGACACCGTTGCACGTGCTACAAATACAAGGAGTGCCACGTCGAGGACATCACATGCTGCTAATCAATCGTCATTTCAAGCAGTACTGAACTAACTGTGTAATACAACATGTATTAAATTTCCTTTTAGGAACTATCACAATTCACAACAATATTTGTCTTACCTTTTATAATTTTCTTGCTCCAAGGAGAAGAGACAAAGAGGAAACTACTACAATATTGTGGTCATTTGGTTGCACATGTGAAATACTAACTTTTTATAGAAATTTGCAATTCTTATGAAATTTCATTTCTTTCAATTTATAATTTCACTAGTGCAAAAAATCTTAAATGACACAACCTAACTGATTCGGTTTAGGCAAAATCGGATCAGTTTAAGTCAACTGATCCGATTTCTCCCAAAACCGGATCAATAAGTTGGGCCAACTCTCCCCCAAGTATAAAAATCACGACCCATCGGATTTCCAGCCTAACTCCCTCTCCTAACTCCCACCCCTTTTCAGAAACCCTAACTCCTCTTAACTCCCTCCCCTTTCCAGTTTCCAGAAACCCTAACTCCTCCTAGCTCTCTCCCCTTTCCATAAACCCTAACTCCCTCTCTCAAACGCCCACTCTCTCTTCCCTCTTTCATCCTCCCTTCTCCTCTTCTTTGATCTACGCACCATCTTCGTCAACAACCACTGTCAACCGTTGTCGTTTCTTCGCTCGTCGTCCCCTCTCAATTCCTCGTTCCTCGTCAATAACCTCCAGCATCTTCGTTTTTCGATCTCATGAACCCCAACCGATTTCGTCGACCACGAACAATGACGAACCGCCACGAACCCTCCTCTCTCAGCAACAAGTGAAGCGCCACCACTGCTCCTCTTTTCCCTATTCGCTTCTTAAACCACCGCTCTCATCAACAAGCGAAGCGAAGTGATGTTTTTAGTTCGAGGCATCAATAGCGGTGGTTTGTTATTCTCTTCATCGCTTTCAACATCATAGTTCGAGGTTTTTTAGTTCTTAATTACTGATTTTTTTTCGTTTTTAATCTTGTTTGTAATTCCAGATCTATGAATTTTTTTTTCTTTTTTTAGTTTCATTTGTAATTCCATATCTTTGTAATTAGACTCACAATTTTTTTTCTTTTTTTAGTTTCATTTTTAATTCCAGATTTAGGGTTATTTGTTTTTAGCTGTGTATATTTTAGTTTGGTTTTTATTGTGTATATTGAATGCCTTATTTTGATTTGTAATTTTCGTTTGCTTGTTATTCGTTTGTTGCAATTTGGTTTATTTTGGCTATAAATTGTGTATATTAGGGTTCGCTTGTTGCAATTTGGCTAGAATCACTTGTGTATATCAACCACGTCTGCCTCAATTCGTTTGTTTTTGTATCGATTAAACAATGAAAAAACGAAAAAAAAAATTATAAATATTTATTGGAGGCCGTAACTGATCGGGTTTTGGGTGAAAACCGGATCAGTTAATGGGGTAACTGATCCGGTTTTCACCCAAAATTGGATCAGTTAATAGGGTAACTGATCCGGTTTTCGACCGGAGCAGTTGACTTTTGTCAACCGCTCCGGACCAAAACTGAATCTATAAGGCCTATTTTGACCGGAGCGATTGAACTTTTTTCCACTAGTGTTGAAATCTCGTTTGCTCGATGTCAAAAAAAAAAATCTATACTTAAAGCTTTTGGCTTCCACCACTTTTTAATTCAAAATATTTATTGTAATGATAATGCATTAAGTAAAATTGACATATATATGATACTCATATTATGAAGAAGAGTATTCCAATTCATCTAACCTATGTGATCGAAGTTGATGTAGAGTTACATAAATTCCCTCAGTTTTTCTTTTTAGAAGAAAATCCCCTCCTTAGTTTGAAGTATAAGTATTAACTTGCATACAAAATTTTCAATATACTACCTTTTTTTTAATAGTTTTTATTTGTGCTTGCTAATGTAAATGTTTGAACATTAATACCTCTAAATTTGAATTTGTAAGGATCATAAAAAGTTGATATTCTAAAAGTACTTATAGAGATGAATCAAACAAAATCTCACATGACTATATTTTTCCTTACCCATTAATCACAAATGATAGTCAAACATTAATTTGTAAACAATATCAAACCTCAAGGAGTCAATGGGTAACCATTACAAGGAAAAAAGAGGAGTACTTTTGTATCTTTCAAATACTCCCTCCGTCCCATAATATAGTGCTCACATTCCTTTTTGGGTGTCCCAAAATGTTGTGCCTATTTTCTTTTTTATCAATTTATTTGGACTAAATTATCCTTCATTTCTACATAAAGTTTCCAAAATACCCCTACATTTCTTTTAAAATATGTGTCCTTATTTATTGTTTTACAACATTCCAATGAACATTTATTGCTTTTTCATTTTAATTTAAAGGAAAAAGAAAGAAAAGAGTTAGTTTCAAGACAAAGGTACCAAGAAAGTACTTACTCCTTTCATTTCCTTAATTCTCGTGAAAAATGAGAAGTAAGCACTATATTATGGGACGGAGGGAGTAGCATTTTTTAAAGGGACTCAAAGTAGCTTATAAAATATACCTTAATAATT
This sequence comes from Beta lomatogona, assembly GCA_947646795.1. Lineage (NCBI taxonomy): Eukaryota > Viridiplantae > Streptophyta > Magnoliopsida > Caryophyllales > Amaranthaceae > Beta > Beta lomatogona. The sequence continues at coordinate 330,537 of CANSNZ010000584.1, read as the reverse complement.
CAGTTGCATTATTAGCCAGTGATAATTTTAATAAATTATATATAAATTTTAATAGGAATTAAAGTTGTATGTTAATACACATGGTAACGCAATAAGGTATCTTTAAATATGTGATTTTCTTCACAATCTTACATTATTTACCAATACCACATTTATAGTGATTATGGATGATTATTATGCAAATTTACAAAGAAAAAAAAATAAATGAATGGACATTACCATACATAATGAGATGAAACTTTCTTGTTCCTTCTTAGATTCATCTATAATTTAATACCGTTCGCACCATTTATAAGCGCAACTCATAGGGACCATAAATGATGAACTTAAACTCACTTTAATGCAGTAGAATTCGTCTCATTTTCCTTTATATTTCTCTTATGTGTTATAGGGTTGTCTCTTAGAGTATGTACAATAACAATGGGGTTTTCCAACTACCTCTCCAAGGAGAGAGAAAATGGAGAGCTACCTCTTATCCAACAATGGGGTTCTTGGATGTGTATTGGGTGTATCTCCATGGAGACATTTTGCAAAGTGTCTTTTGGAGGAAATACATTTGGGATAAAAGAGAAATGACTCTCCAGTGTATGGGGCCCATAAACCAAAACATATTATTGCAATTACTAAAGTTTTATTTTCTTCTTGCAACCATTTAATGATATTTTTTTAAAATTAAAAAAAATGGTAATAATTACTATCCCAACAACTATAATTTTTCTTTGTCTATAAAATAAGCCTAATATTGGATATATTTCATATACAAAATCTACTATCTTTTTCATATCCCAACATTTTTTTAAAAAAATACATTACATAAATTACGTAAAAAATTAAAGTTTTTGTAATTGTATTTAATTTACATGAATAACTTTATTTATATAACTTTGATAGTAATATGAAATGAGGTTCATTTATTGATATGGGCATCACCAAATAGTGAAAAGTTAAATGGAGAGCTCTTGAAAGAGTTTTAGGCTCCCTTCTTTTGGACTGGGAGAAACTGAACTGAACTTTCCATATTTGCATTAAATATGGGTGCAGTTTTTAATGAATTTATGAGGACATATTGGGAATTAAATTATCACAATGAGGGTATTCTTGGTAAAAGTATTGGATTTAATTAGAAAGAGGACTTATATTTTGGGACACTTTAAAAGGAAAGGGGTCTTATATTATGGGACGGGGGGAGTAATAATAATAATAATAATAATAATAATAATAATAATAACAACAACAACAACAACAACAACAACAACAACAACAACAACAACAACAACAACAACAACAACAACAACAACATTGAACTGAATTGAACTAAACTAACCTAAAATGAAAATAAGTCAAAAAACAGGGTCTTATTATTGTTGGGTGTTTTTAGATATAGTTATTGATAGTAGCTTGAAGAGATAATATAATTAGAGAAATATGTACTACTACATCCGTTTCTTTTTAATAGTTACACTTTGCTTTTCATGAGAATCAAGGCAAAATGTGTAAAGTATGAGAGAGAAGCTGTATAAAGGTAAAAGTTGGCATCAACAAGTACAAATAAACAATAAAAAATGGTAGGAGAGAGAAAGTTGGGACCAGTAGCGGGAATGATGATTGAAAATTTGGGACCACATGGGGGAGACTAATAGTGGGAATGATGATTGAAAATTTACCTTATATAAAAAAAGCAAGAGTGTAACTATTAAAAAGAAACGGTCTAAATAGGAAACCGTAATTATTAAAAAAAAAACGGAGATACTATTGTACATGCTCTGTAGACAAGAAGAAAATTGAAAAAATAAAGAATGTGCTAGTAAATAGTAATATTGGAAAAAGGACGGTTGATTGGATCCGAGTGCATTACAGTCCCATCTTGGTGAAAAAGAATGGCAAGTACAATTGAAGCATCTAACTGTTGGCACAAACATTGAACATGCGAGATTGAATGTATTTGAAGGGATTGATTAATTGCCAGCAATCGACAGATCAAGTGCATATATAATGAGTTGGATGGCTACAATCTACAAGAGAGTTGAAATTGACTGTCGTACTGTCTTACAGAGGTGGAGTAATTCTTAACCATGTACTTATAGGGGAAACCCCACAATCCAAAAAACATAGATTAATAGACAAAATTTACTCGTTTTAATCAATAAAAATAAATTTATTGTATGAATTGGTTCTAATAGTTTTTCTTAAAAGATGTAAGAAGAAGTAAGGACACCTTTTTTCTACGGAGAGATTAAAAAATCAAGAAGAATAAATTATAACTAATAGTCGCAATTACAAATGAGATATATATTTAATACAGTAGTTTGGAAGTATTAGTTCTAACTTCTAACTAGTAAAAGTTTATTTTGATCAACATAATTTAGTTTTAATCAATAATAATTTGTTCAATTAGTAAGAATTATAAATTCAATTCAAGAGAAAAGGATCTTACTAAAAAAATGCTTTCGATTAATGTTGAGTTGCCAATATTTAAACTTGAGGTCACAATGTTTAAGCCTTGTTGTGGTCATGCTTATTATATCTTAAGGTGTATGAGAATTGAGATGATGTAGAATGATACTTGGTGAATGAGGGAGAGATATACACATGGGAGATACATGACAAACGCCTATTAATATAGATGTATAGATTATGTTGGTTTTGAAACAAACCATGAAAAAAGTCTTCTCATAATATATACATTTAGTAAATAATTGTCAAATTAAGATATAATATTTGAAACATCATAATTTAACATAGTAAAGCCAGATGCAACCGAGTTGATATATATATATATATATATATATATATATATATATATATATATATATATATATATATATATATATATATATATATATATATATATATAAGGGAAGTGGGGAGGAAGATGGTGTCCCACTCTGAAAATACTATATTTCCTTAATGATTTAATGGAATGAAAAAAAATACAAAGAAAATAATTTAATAATCCTTTCTTATTTCAACTTGCCATTCTAAACAAGTTAAAAATAGTATATGCATCAAATATTTCAATCAAAAAATTAAGTGGACAAAATATCTTGACTTTTTATAAGTAAAGATGGTATACATGCCAGAAAAGTCTGAAACACTCGCTACATTTGATACTCTTTAATTTAGTCAAACCAACTCATTATGTATATTCTTTTTGTTCAAAATTCATTCATAAAAAATTAATATTAAAAATCACTCACAACTTTTGTTAGTTTATTACATTAGCGAATTAATATATCTAAATTCATCTTACTATTAATCTTTCACATTTTAATTGTAATCATAACTATAGTACGGATGGAGTACATAATAGAATAACAAGTTTTGAAATTAACGCAAGTATTGCGTACATATAAAACTAGTATATATAGTATAGAGTTACTACTTAAATATGAAAGGGAACCACGAAAAAGATCATGGAGCTTCAAATTGGTAGCACATATTATGTGTCATCTTCATTCAAATGTTGGATTATTATTAAGTGCATGTGCCATGTGTATGTGTTCATGCTTATTTCCTGTGCCATTCGTGTAGGTTGGACACGTGAAGTTCTGAAACATATTAATGACACATATGAACACCATCTTCCTTAGTACTTTCTTAACACACCCAAAAAAACAATTTTGGTGTTTATGAAACGTGTACTTATGGGAGTGAAAATGAGGAGGTCGGTAACTTATTATGTGGCTAAATATGAGGGTTGAAATGTCTTGAAATTAACGTTTTGAGTAATCCAGCAGCCACGGTGTATAATATTTTTTTTCCTGGTTTGTGGTTTTATGTTTAGTCCTTAGTTAGTCCGAGCCTACTTTAATTTGTTTATGTAATATGGAACACTACATAATATTATCTTACTCTTAACTTAACATCACTATGGATTCTGAGCTCCTCAAGATCATCTCATCGATCTAATAGATAATTCACAAATAAGGTTTGTTTGCTTCACTTTTTTTTGCTATAAGAAACGGAATCAATTACCGATTCCTTTTTCTCTTGTTTGTTTCAACCTCTCATCAATCCGTTACCATTATTCCTCCAATTTGTTACCTTCCCCACCTCCTCAAGTAACAAAATCCATTACTTGGTGATAATGGTTCTTATTCATTCTATTCCTTAATTGACTTGAACCAAATACTCAATAAAGATAACCATTTTTTTACCATTCCCTTTCTCTATTTGTGTCCATTCCCTTTCTATTTCATATCTAAAACTAATCGACAATAGTAAACCGTTCAAGGATAAATCACGCATCAATGTTTCATCCATCTGCTCTAACAATAAGAAATTATCACTTTTGAAAATGTGGTGTTTATTTGTCTCTAAAAAGTAGCCCATATTAATTGATAGGGAGTTATTTTGAAGGAATTTAAGCTAAAATAATACTTCGTTACTTTTCACTTATACTCCCTTTGTTTCTAGCTAGATATAATTGGTAGAAAGGTATTTTGAAGGAGTAACATTTATCATATATGTATTATACCTCTATTAATGGTGTCTTTTAATCACTGGACTTCCTAGCTGAGTAAACATTGAAAGTGATATACTCCCTCCATTTCTTTTTGATCTACACACTTTCCTTTTTGGTCTGTTTCTTTTTAATCTACACACTGTTGCTTTTTCTATTTTTGGTAACATATCACATCTAATTTCTCCTCTTTTTCCACCCATGTCATTCACTTTTTAATTAACCCACTTTTTAATTTCTCTCTCTCACTTTTCAATTTCTCTCTCCACCTTTTCAGTTTCTCTCTCATACTTTTGCATTTTCTCCTTAGTTCTCCTCCAAAGTGAAGTGAATAAATTAAAATGAAACGGAGGGAGTAGTAGACTACTAAATAATGTTTCCTAAAACAAACTCTCAGTCTCTAACTCTCAACTGAAGTCCGACAAGTACATACTCCAATTAAAAGCACTTTCTCTCGACCAAAACCTTAGCCGCAAACCCACCAAACACCTTCAAGCGAAAAGACCAGGGGAGGCTTGCCGCCGCCACAGCAGTACTCGGCGCTCTGTACGCGGTGCCGAGTTTCCCCTGTCGTCCGGTCGTTCCTTTCCTCCCTTCCCCTCCCCTATGCGTCGGTGTTAACCCTCCCCTGTGCGTCAGTGTTCCCTCCCTTCCCTGTGTGTCGGAGTTCCCCTTACCCCCTCCCCTGTGCGTCGGTGTTCTCCTCTCCCCCTCCCCTGTGCGTCGGTGTCCCCCACTTCCCCCTCCCCTGTGCGACAGTGTCTCCCCATCCCCTCCCATGTGCGTCGGTGTCTCCCCTTCCCCCTCCCTTGTGCATTGGTGTTCCCCCCTTCCCCCTCCCTTGTGCATCAGTGTTTCCCCTTCCTCTTCCCCAGTGTAGCGTAGCTCCCTTCCCCTTCCTCGGTGTAGTGTAGTTCCATTCCCCTTCCCCTTTTCAGTAGGCTTCAGTTTCAAATATGAATCTAGTGATCGGTTTCTTGGTTTGTTTAATGTTCGTTTTATGTTTTAGCCTTAGTTCAGTTTCTTTCAGATCCAATATCCCTTGCCTTTTTGCGTATGGTTGTGCTTGGGTGTTAGTAAGTGGTGATTGGTGGGTAGTACAAGGTTCTTGGTTTCCTATGACAAAGGAAGCTCTAGGAAACCTGGTTAAAAGAGCTAATGATCCTGGAGTTGGTCATGGTTTGGTTTATGCCGCTTTAGGATTTCTAGTGTTGGATAAGATGAGAGGAGGTTCTCAATTTAGATTTGTTGTGCGTCGTTCTTCTAGTTCAGAGATTGCGAGGTTGGATCTTCGGATCTATAAGTTGGACGAATTCCATCAATCTACTTCACCCCAAGCTCTCGTGCTGGCTTCAGGCGTCATCACATTAAAAAAATGCATTTTGTGGGAGGCCCTCCAATTTGATTTGGAGCAAGTTTTAACCTCCACGCGCATTTCAAGTTTCAGTCTAGTGAGACTAAACTCTGGGTACCCTCACAGCAGGGCCAGAATTCACCAAAGGACGTGCATTTATTGTTAGGTGAATCAATAGAATCCCAGGAGGATACTTCACTTCAAGAACCTTGAGATTTAGCGTCTAGTGGACATTAGAGTTTACTAGATGGCATGGGGCAATCTTCTCCGAAGATCGTCAGGGTTTTGTATCTCAACTAAATTATGTATCTCAAGAAGTTCCCTCTCATATCAGGTCTTTTTCATCAAGACATATAATCCAGCCCTTCCCACCATCGCTCAAGACAAGCTTCATTTGGACTAGATACGTAATAGTTAGCTTAGTCTTCATAAAGTATGTACGAGCAAATGAAGCTCATGTTAGTTTTAGTTTTATTTTGTTTAGTTGTATTAGCATTAGGATGAATTACCGTTTTTAATTAATGCAAATTTTCTCGATGTCAAAAAAAAGAAGTGATATAGTAAATTTTAAAATCAAACATTGACTTTTATTATTATAATTCGGCAAAAATAGTACTTCCTCGGTCTTTTTAGTTCTACTATTTTCATTTTTGACACTATTTGCAAATTCCACTATGATTATTTTATTATTATTTATACATAAAAAATTTTACAAAAATTATTATGTGTGATCTTATTGGATTCATCTCAATATATATTTCCAAAATATAAACATTAGTAATGTAATGTATAATTTAGGAAATGCTGACATATTTTTTATAGATATGTTTAAGTATTGAATTATTTTCAAAAGCAGATCTGCTACATATATATAAGAACTAAATAAAGTGTCATTTTGTCATACAAGAACATTGATACCACATTAAAAGATGGATCCGAATATTCAATGCTTCTATACAAACCCTTGGAGTTATGAATAATGGGTATCCGGGTTTTTCTGACCTATGCATCTAGTGCATAGGTTTAGCTATTTGTTTTTTATCTTTATTCAACAAAATTGATAAATATGGCATAGTTAATTGAAGGAGTCCGCTTTTAGAGAGCCGGTCTCACGTTAGTATTAAAGTGAGACCATTGATGTCATGCTGACATCACGCGCGTGCATGAAACCAGTAGTAGAATTAGTTAAGCGCTTGCACCTATTAGTTATGCTAGCCTTAAATTGCTTCTGGGTGAATTAGTTGAGCGTTGAAGTATATTAGTTAAACGCTGAAGTATATTAGTTATATCATAAAAATCAGATTATAATGCATTTTATTGGCCATAATTTCAGTATCACGCATAAAGAATTCTCTCTTTCTCAAAAAAACTAACACAATAATTCTCTCTTTCTTAAATAACTATCGCATTTTTGCATTAGTTATGCCAACCTCAAATAACCAATCCAAAAATAATGTTTACTAATGCATATAATAAATAAAACTAATGACTTTAAAATCATAACTATTGACTGCCCATACTATCAACCCTCAAAGTATAATTGTGTACCAAATATCAAAACTATAACCATAAAACCATGCATCATTGTTACTCATGAAATTAATAAATAATTATTCATATGCTATAATTATAATCTTTCAGTTATTTTCTAGACTAAAACTATTAGCTATTAAACCGGCACTAAAAAACAAAAAGTCATAACTAATGTAAAAAACAATAATAACTAAATACCCATATATCATAACTATTTATTAGAAAATAATAACTAATAGCCAGAATCATAACTATCGACCATAAAACCATAATTATTAACCACAATTAATAACTAATAACCTAAAAATCATAACTATATATCCAAATTTCATAACTATTAAGCAAAAGCTAACTATGAATCAGAAAACCATAACTAAGAGTCAAAAATATGTAACTAATTATTAAAATTCCTTAACTGATTGGAAAACTATAACATAACTTGAAAGTGACAAAATCTGCCCTTTAAATTCACCTTTCAACCGAAAATTAACTCACCCATCCAAAAAATTCCACCACTGAACCCCCACTAACCAACCCCACCACTCACACGCCATATGACCTAGAAACCACCACCTGAACACTAATAAAAACCAAACCACCACACCACAACAAAACACACCATCTTCTAGTAACTAAAACTCAAACGTTAAAAAAACATTTGAAAGTGAGATGTAGATTAAGTACCTTTTCATATCTTTAATTACACAACCTTAATTCTCAGAGTTTGTTTATGAGTTTCATTTTCTTCAACCAAGAAAGGGGCTAATGCGACATAGCTTTTGCAAATTTATAAGAGTTGGCTTGAGCTTAGAAAAGCATGAATTAAAAGGGTTTGTTTGTTGGAAGAAGAGCAAAGAAGCAGACGATCATATCGAAATTGGATGTTACTTGAAAGGAGATAAGACGATCAAATCCCTAAAAGAAGAGATTGAAATGAACAAAATCCTAAAATTGAGAATAGTGTTGAAAATCATCGGGAGAAATTGGAATTAGAAATAGAAAGAGAAAGAGCGATGAATTTGGAAGAAATTAGAAAAGGAAAAAGGGGAAAATCGAGGAGGATGTTGGAGGCGATTGGGGAAGGTAAGAAAGAGTGTGTCAGTGAAGTAAAAATGGAAGAAGAAGAGGAGAGAGAAAAGGGAAGTTGTGAGTTTTCAGGAGAGGAGAGAGAAAAGGGAAGTTGTGAGTTTTCAGGAGAGGAGAGAGAAATGAAGAAGAAAGCTGTTGAATAAAATGCCTAGACCAGTGCAAAAGACGGGCCAGTGCATGCTTCTTGGGCCCCGTTGCTTTATTCTGTTGGATTTTAACAGGTCTCACGTTAGTCTTAATGTGAGACCGTCTTTTATAAGACTTTGTGTAATTGAAGATATTATTCTCATAATAGAATTAGATATCAACTATGATATTAATATCCTTAAATAACTATGCCATATATATCAATTTTGTTTCATAAATCTAAAAACAAATAGCTAAACTAGCCCATAACAGCACATTCGTTCACTCAAACAGCGCATTTGTGAGCTCCAAGTCCAAGAGCCTATCCGGTACGAGAAGTTAAGGGTGAATGTGAATTTCTCTTCTTTAGCGAGAGTCGAAAGGTCGTGCTAAACCTATTCACGAGGTGCATAGGTTAGAAAAATCGAATTAACAATAGAGAATATAAAAGGTATCAAAAGTTGTTTTAGTCAATCACAAGATATAGAATTATATTAGGCTTAGAAAAGCTATAAAGCTGACCTAAATATTCACCAAAAAATTGACACCTAAAATTTCAAGTTTGAAATGTTTTTTACATATTATTTTCACGAATATTTGATTTTTGTAATAGTCATATATTGAAGGATTAACCAACATTCTCACTAACCAAAGAACACATTCTTGCATATTCTGAAGAGGATCCTGCAAGATCTAATTATTGTTTGCATTTTCTTTCTTTTTTGTGAGAAAGATATAATGATATAACATGTCATTTTCGTGCCTAATAGAAAGAGGTCAAGCGTTTGATTTACATCCACAAGGCCCACTACACTACACGTGAGAAGCGGACCAAAAGAATGCTCAACTCTGACCCACTATAATCATGGAGGTTGTTAGCACAAAATTATTAAAGTCTTGGCCCTCCCCGGTATGTCAAGGTCTGAGTAGGCCATCCAAAGCCCACTTAGATCCACAAAAAATCTTCCATCTACATCAATCATCCAACCGAACTCAAATGTAAGAGCATGACTAAATATTTAGAGCATATTTGGTTTAGATAATTTACGCTTATAGATTTAGAATCCCTTACTAAAATGTAAGATATGGGGTCATAGATTATTCATAGTATCACATCCATTCCATTCAGTCCATAACCCTTCAACCGACCACACTCATAAAAGTATGTATGTACATCAAATCTGTTAGTTACCATACTCCTGCTTTACTATCGGTTACCTACTATGATTTTCATCAAAAACCAAGTAAATGATAAAAAAAGGTTGGTGGGATACATGAAAATGGCGGGCTAAGAAAAGAAACATTTAAAACTATATGCAAGTAAAATATTGTGGAGGGGATCATGTTCCAAAATAGAAAAAGTGAAGCAACGAAGGATTTTGAAACATACTAAAAAAAGAAAGTAGGTAATTTTTTATGGAATGAAGAGTTGGGAAACAAATAGTAAGAGAAAGGAAATAAGGTGGAGTCCATGTAGTAGCAATTAGCTTAATTTACTCCCTCTCTTTGTTTATACAGAACTCCTACTTCAAACCAATCTCAAATTTCTATTCCATAGTGTATCACATATCTCATCGCCAAGAAAATAAAAAATATACATAAAAACAGAAGAGAATATAAGAGATGCCCACCCAAAAGACATTAATCTTTCCACCCTTCCTTGTTAAGTCGCCGAGAAGCAAGGCCCCTCGACGAAAGATTAGGCGTAGCAGGCAATGCTGGTGACTTGGGAGCCTCTTCGTCATCCCAATGGTCATCCCAACTATCATCCCAACCATCATTTGGTTCAGGACCAATTTTCGACACTTGTGAAATGGGTAGCTCCATATCGATTGTCTGATACATATTCCCTTGATAGAATCTCTTACACAAGCCAGAACACATCCAAGCAGATCCAAAAATGAAAAATACACAGAGAATTAGGAATATTATGCAGTGAGTTCGGGTAAAATTGCTGATACATCTGAGCTTAAAAGAATAATGGGTTTCTATTCTGGAATCGCGGGGTATCAACTCCTTGAAGTCCAGAGTACAGCGGCTATCCTCTGTCGTCAATAATATTAAGCTATCTAGTCCCTCATATGCCACAGTAACCTTAACCTGCAAGATTAAGAATGGAAACATTACCAGCCACATTTTAGTGATCCAAATCATGATTTTCTGTACATAAGATTCACAATGCAACAATGAGTGACTTCCGCCAAACAATGGACCGATCACTTCATGGCATAATGATGGAACAAAATGGACTTGGTCTTTATGGGGATGATGAGTAAAGCTTGTTATGATACAATGAATTATGTTCATAAGGACATCATATCAAATTAGAGAAATCACATTTGGAAGAATGAACAAACTTGAAGAGCTGTCCAGCTGTTGTAATCAGATTATTGTCATGGTAACTGGTAAGGAACGGGTGTGGAAGTCTTCAGACTACATAAAACAATAAGCTACCACATAAAAAGGCCACGAGAATCTCCTTAGAGAAACAGCAGAATGGAATCACTGAAGTACAAAGACCAAATGGTATCAGTATAGAGCATAACCCAACTCGGAATTCAATGACAATACCATTAGCACGCAAACATGATGGCAATTGGTTTATAGGGGATTCAATACCCATACCAGCAAAAAATTTATTAACAGATTCAATAGTTGGTTCATGGCTCAGTTGAACTGGATGTCTATTCCTCTTAGCTTCGTAGCAAATAATCTGGTTCAATCTGCAGTAAGTGGATATCCAAGCAGAGTGTTGGTACTTGATTGGACAAATGAGACTGCACTAGTAAGGAAGGTGGAGAGTTGGGATTACGGGGATTTCAGATGAAGCCGAGGGAGACCAGAGATGACTTCAGCTGGAGGGAATTAAAAAGGATACGAAGAAAATGGACTTACAGGAGCATATAACATTAGATACAAATGAATGGAGGACAATAGTCTTCGTAGAAGACGACATATGATAATTTCTTGGTTCATGCAGCCGATCCCGTCTTTTGAGATTAAGAATTTCACATCCTTTGTTTATTTGTTTGTTTGAATTTGTTTGTGAAATCCAGCAAGTCACCAAGACGGATTGACGAACTGCTCCACTAGATTAGTGCAGAAAGATGCAAGTTGGTTAATCTGCAATCCTGGTAACTTATAGTAGCAAACTAGCAATTATACCTAAGATGTGCAGCATCAACTTGATACACAATTTATCTCTCATTCTCTTGGCAGGAGCACCTTTCAATTAGGTATACAATACAATGATACATACACCAACTGAAGTCATCACAATGGTGACATCTTTACCAACTTACATCAAGCTAATTTACCTTTTTGTCTTCTTTGGGTTGAAGCTGAACTTTTGCTTCCTCCAACTGAACAAATTCAGGAGCTGTAATTGTAACATTAACAGGCTCTGATCCTTTGTTCTGAATCAGAAGTGAAAGATCCGGAGAATCTGGAAATCAAGAAGAAATCACATAGATTATAAGAAACACTAATCATGGCAGAAGCTACAAACATAATGAAGCAAGCCCCTTCCCCTTCCTCCCTCAGGGAAAAATTACTTGAGATCAGGCCATTCTGTTTTGCAAGTTGCAACACATTCGCAGCAGATCAAACTGAGTCACGGAGGGTTATAAAACCAACTACCAAAATGACTGAACAGAGCAAAGGTAGCCAATTTCAAGTGGCTAAAACCCATATGACTAGCAGCATATGCACAGAGCAATCTATATAGGTTCTAGTGTCAAAGTTTTTTGAACATTTGTTACTAGACACCCACAAAGGAAGTCTTTTAAATCAATGTAGACTATATTTTTAAGTTTTTCTCCTGAAGCCAAAATTGGACAGTGGGTATGACTTGTAGCACGTAAAATGAGATATTCTAGGTGGTGCCACATCATGCGTCATCTTGGTCCTAACTCCTACTGCACATCATTGACCCTAAGCACACCAATAGGCGTTATGGGAGCCATGGGGAATTCCTTCTAATTTTCATTAAAAAAAAATTCCAACAGCCAGCAGAAATGGTCTTACATGCATGACATATTGTATTTGGCACATCGTTCAACCTAAAGGATATTTTGCAATCCTAGATGGCATATATTGGCCATTGAAGAGATCTTACAAGTATGGCTATAGCCTGGGTAATGAGGTTCGTTGAGGTGATTCTAGGTTAAATGATTTCACTCCTGATGGACTTTAACCAATCTTAGTAGGCAGCTTGGATATAAGAGAGACCTTTATTCAATTAAAATAGACTTTCCACCAAGTAGTACTTGGTCTAGTGGTAAGGTTTGTGTCTCATAAGTCACAATGGGATCAAACCCCGCTAGAGGCACTTTGGGGATGTGGTTCCCTTATCTCCCCCCCCCCCAAAAAAAAACTCCCAAGGGGCCTTGCCTGTGTTGTTGGGTTGCATTGACCTGCGAGAGATTCCGATCCAGAGGGGCATTTTTCCTTACCAATTTTTTCTTATAAAAAATTTAAAATAGACTTTCCATAGGAAACCACAAAGGGTTTTTTTAGCATGGCTTATTGTCTATTGGGTATAAGTAATTTTGTAGTTGTGTCACATATGGTCTTGTTTGCCAATAGACACCCAATGATACTTCTCTTAAATTTTTCATATATATTTCTGTGAGCTTGCACTAAAAGTGCCATTCTTGGTTCCAATAGACTTCCGTTATCCATGGGCGACTTTCGACAGTCAAGAGACCTTGTCAAAAGGAGCCACGAAAATTACTAATGGCTTCTATTGGGGACAATTTTAGACTTATGTCATACTTTATTTGGATGACTTATAGATGGAAAGATAATCTAATACTATGGGCAACATATCTGGGATGGCACCTCTACATTTTTACACGCTTGAGAAGACCAATTAGATTAATTCATTGTCAATGGGATCAAAGATTTGCTATGTTGGCTTCCGAGTATAGATTCATAATGGACTGAGTCCTTGTTCTTTTCAGTTTTCAACATTTCACACTTGTTAAGGGGGAAAAAGGTCCAAAAGGTAAGAGCTACCAAGTAATTACCAAGTCCATTTTACAACTCAAACTAAGTTCAATTATGACCAATAAGTTGCAAATAAGTTCAGATCAAGAGCTAGCATTTCACAAAAAATGAAGCTTAACTAGAAAAATTTTATGCATTTCTTATCTATTTTGCTTTCAGATCACATGTCTTTTGAAAAGAGCTTCTATGTCAGACTGATAATAGTGTTTATATATAATAACCCAAATTTTTGGTACAAGCTTCTTAAGGGACAACAGTGTCTGAAGTTGATATTGAAAATTCCAACTTACAATATGGTCCTCAACAAGATAATAAGCAATGCCTTTATCTATAGGATGATTTGACTATTTCAGAGTTCATATAACCTATCATTAGTCATAGTTTGCAAATATGAGCATTTCCAATTTAAAAAAATAAAAGCCATCATTTGCAATTTAATTCTTTCTCATATCATTCCATAGATAGCAAGTATGTATTAGTCTTGACGTAAAAGCTCAAATTTATTTCAAACAAAAAAAGCATATGCTCACAAAGAATACTACCCTCTAAGAAGCAAAGAATCACACAACTTTGCCTCAGCAATAAGATATCTTTCTCACTTTTCCCTTGTTCCCCTGGACCCAGTAATAAGATAAAAACAAAATACAGAGATGATACTTTAGGTACCTAGGAAAGATGATCACTTAATGGGTGTTGCTCAATACTGTTGAGATATTATAACCCACACTAAAATGCATCATAAGTCATAAGGTTTCAAGTTTCAACGACAGTCCTTATCCAATAGCTGACTTACCCAATCGACAGTGATAATTAGTCTTCCAATTCTTGAATTATTATCCCAGGTAGAACCACCAAAAGCAAAAATTTAGCAAAGGCAAAATCATTCTCCTTATTAGTACTATCTTTTCTCTATAGCAGTTCATCAAACACACTCGACTTCAATGGTCATCCAAACAAATATGCTCGGCTACATGCCAAAAACTAAAATTAGCACGCACAAAATCTCAACTTCTAATTGTTGAGTTAGAGCAGTGACAAACCAAATTTCTTCATATGGAACAATGCTCGGTCATGTATCAAAATGCAAATACCCCAGCCATAATGAAAATAACCTTTAATCAAACAGAACTTACCATTGCCTGGAACTCTCAAACAGGCAGTTAAATTCTTCTTCTGGTCAACACACATTCTAGATGGATCACATTCATCATCTCGAAACTTATCCTTCTCCATTCCTGTCAAGGAGCCATTTGATTCTTCATTGCCATCCCTTTTAGGCTCGCTTTTCAACCCAGACCCTTCTCCTAACCCTCCTATGTTGCCACTCTCATCATCTCTATATTTCAACTCCACATTTTTACTATCATCATCAATTTTTTGATCATGACCTTCTTTAGACTGTAAAGAATCACTGATATTGCTCCTATCAAGATCTTTCCGAATAACCTCATTCGAAGTTTCGAATTTCTCTTCCTTCTTCACTTGGGTAACTTCTACAGAATCAGTCCCAAATCTGATCCCACCATTTTGTTCATCTGAATTTTTAGTGCCACTATTGTTAGCTATTAAGGGACTATTGAGCTTCAAATCACCCTTTTCCTAAATTACAAAAACATACAGAACAATTACTACTTATAATCTGATTTCCAAACAAAAACCAACAATTTATTAGTAGGATAGAATGGCAAATTTACCTCGAAATTGACATCAGAAGAGTGCACAAAAAGGAGCAGCAGCAAAAGATTAACAAAAAGAATGAATCTTTTTGACAATTGAGCAGTACCCATTTGCTTATATTACAAGCAGATTCCTAAATTAATTTGAAAATTTCAGTTATACCCATTAAATTACAGAAAAAAATTGAAGGTAACCCAGAAAAATTAAAGGTACATACAGTTCAAATAATAATTTCATAACCAAAAAGAATGAAGATTATAAAAGTACTTACTTTCTAAGGTTCCATTTTTAGCAGCTTCTCTCAGTTCTCATTGTTGAATAGCAGACTATTCAAACACCAAAAGAGAGAAAGAGAGGGAGTGGCATTTCTGAAATTTGGAGGAAGTAGCGGGTGACCAAAACCACCAAAATTAAAGGTTGCTTCTAAATTTTGGAGTCAAAAAGTTGTATTGTAGATAAGCCCATTAGGATATTTAACCATTTGACCTGGTTAATAAGTGGGTAATATTTAGTTTGGGGCTGAGAGTATTTCATTGGTGGGCTATTTTGGAGGAGGGGGGGTTGTGATTCTATGTAAAGTTGAGTTTTTTTATAGGGATATCTAAATTGGACGGTCTTTTAAATTGATTACGAGAGGTGCCCTACTGGATTGGAACAGTGTATATTTGACTTGTCTAAAGTCTAAACTAATTATAAACTTTTTTTATGAACTTATTGAAACTTATAAGTTTGTTGTGTACTTTTATAATATACTCCCTCCGGTTTTACTACCTTCGTTTTACAATACATGTACCATTTTATATAGCACACAAACTAAATGAGAAAGAGTGTTGTGATTGCACTTTAAACCCATGTGATTGTGTTTTAAAGGAGGTAATGTATTGTGAAAGATCCAAAAGAGGAAATGGTGCATGTGTTATGAAATACCAAAAGAGGAAAATGGTGCATGTATTGTGAAACGGATGTAGTATTAGTTTACCCACTTTTTCGGGTTGTCATTTATAGTTTATCCATCTCTTTTTTTTTTTTTTAAATGGTCCCACCAATTTTGTATTATTATCTTTACGATAAAAAAAAATTCACTCTATTTTTGGCCAACAATATTAACTTAAGTACAATATGTAATAATTAATACTTTCTTTTCTCTTCTATGACCCACATACCTATTTCTCCTTAAACTTTGTATCAAAAGAAATGGGTAAATAGTAAATGGAACGAATATATAGGAGTTCATTCATCATACACCTGGGTGTACCTAGGGGTGATAATGAGCTCGGCCTGTTCGCGAATAGTTCGGGCTCCGCACGGTCAAAGCTCGGCTCGAGATATTAACAGGCCGAACCGAACTAGGCCAAGCTCGACTCGAAAAGCTCGTGAACAGGCTCGATTATTATTTTACATAAAAAAGTTATTATAATTTAAAGCACTTAAATATTTTATTATAGGGTAAAACACTACAAAAAAGTTATTATACTATACGTATCATTTTATACAAATTTTTACGTTGAGCAATTCATGTCTTTTCTTTTTGTATCATCTTAGATCTAGTTTGTCGATTTTTTATGTATATTTGTAAGTAATTCATTTGGTTAGCATGTAAAAAAGGAAATAAAATATGTTTATTCTTGTTATTTTTTTATTTTAGTTTATTATTCTACAAGATCTATCAACAATTTTTTTAAATGTCGAATATGAATTTTTTGTTTGGTTTAATGTTGTGTTGGCTTATTTTTTTAATTTGTCTCAAATCGAGCTCGAGCCTTGTTAGAAGCTCACGAGGCGAGTCGAGCCGAGCCGATTCGAGCTAAACAACAAACGAGCCGAGCCTAGTACAGTTCGAGCTCGGCTCGTGCGATAAGCACCCCTAGGCCCTAGGTGTACCATGTGCATTGTACATTTTTGCTCATTTAAAATTCTTTTTTTTAGTACATTTTGCTCATTTGGATGATTTCACATGAGTAATGAGAAAAAAAAGCTTAAGGTATACCATGCTCACGGTATACCCGAGTGTGTAATAATTTTTTTAAAGTATGTAGTACTTGTGCGTGGTAGGGTTATGAGAAAACAGAAGAGCAATGCAAAGAGAAATTTTATTTTCTCAAAAATATATAGATAGAACTTGTGTGCCATTAAAAGAAGTGTTATATACTGATTTACAATTATGCATAATAAAACTTATGTGCTAATAAAAAGAAGTATTAGATATTAATGACGAGCTCTCAAATATTGAAACTTATTGTAATCAATACTAATATATTAAAAAAGTGTTCCTAAACAAGGACCGATGCTACGTGGCGCTTCCTTTAGAGTGTTTAGCTCCATGTAATAACCCGTGTACAATAAAAAGTAGAAAATGTGTTGATTAGATTCGACCTCGTGATCACAAGCATATACTTCCTCCGTTTCACAATACATGCACCATTTCTCATATGAGCACTATTCATCAACCAACTTTGACAATCTTTCTCTCAAAATTATGTAAGAAAAAACATAGTCGAGTGGGTCTTGTTAAATTCGTCTCAATGCGAGGATTTCAAATATCAACTTTTTATAATTTTTACCTATACACAATTAAAGATATTATTGTCGAAAGAAGAGCAATAGAGTGCGTGAAAAAGCAAATGGTGCATGTATTGTGAAATGGATGTAGTATACTAAAGTCTTAACCACTAAACCAAGTGATACTTGATATTATGATTTTAAAGTAAAATATTAATAAATAAAAGATATAATCACCCGGGGCGTAGCCCGGTCTTAAAAACTAGTTCTATATTAAATATGAGCAATATGCACATATCTCTATTATATAAATCAAGGGGGGGAGCTACGGTGTCCCCTATAAAAAGACTTATATACCCCTGATTTAAAACATGAAAAAAGCTATTCAAAATTTCACATTCATTTCCTGATTTACAATTATGCATAATAAGGAAAAATGTAAAAAGAGAAAATTAACATAAAAAAGTTTAAGATTGTCATTAAAAGATTACTTACGTTGAGGAAACTAACATAACAAAGAAAATTTCCAACTATGGTAAAGCCAAAAATACAAAGTTTTCTTTTACCTAAATATTCAATAACAATTACAAAGAACAAAAAAAATAAAAAATTCATAAAATTACCGAGAAAAAAAATATAACTAATCTTTTTATTTTTCGATTTCATAAATTGTCGTAGTCAAGATGTTATTCAAGCAACATAGTTAAACCTGATGAGAAAAAGTTGTGTGCCATTAAAAGAAGTGTTATATACTGATTTACAATTATGGATAATAAAACTTATGTGCTAATAAAAACAAGTATTAGATATTAATGACGAGCTCTCAAATATTGAAACTTATTGTAATCTATACTAATATATTAAAAAGTGTTCCTAAACAAGGAACGATGCTACGTGGCGCTTCCCTTAGAGTGTTTAACTCCATGTAATAATCCATGTACAATAAAAAATAGAAAATGCGTTGATAGGATTCGACCTCATGATCACAAGCATATATACTAAAGTCTTAACCACTAAACCAAGTGATACTTGATATTATGATTTTAAAGTAAAATATTAATAAATAAAAGATATAATCACCAGGGGCGTAGCCTGGGCTTAAAAACTAGTTCTATATTAAATATGAGCAGTATGCACATATCTCTATTATATAAACAAGGGGGGGAGCTACGGTGTCCCCTATGAAAAGACTTATATACCCCTAATTTAAAACATGAAAAAAGCTATTCAAAATTTCACATTCATTTCCTGATTTACAATTATGCATAATAAGGAAAAATGTAAAAAGAGAATTAACATAAAAAAGTTTAAGATTGTCATTAAAAGATTACTTACGTTGAGGAAACTAACATAACAAAGAAAATTTCCAACTATTGTAAAGCCAAAAATACAAAGTTTTCTTTTACCTAAATATTCAATAACAATTACAAAGAGCAAAAAAAATAAAAAATTCATAAAATTACCGAGAAAAAAAAATATAACTAATCTTTTTATTTTTCGATTTCATAGATTGTCGTAGTCAAGATGTTATTCAAGCAAAATAGTTAAACCTGATGAGAATAAGTTGTGTGCCATTAAAAGAAGTGTTATATACTGATTTACAATTATGCATAATAAAACTTATGTGCGAATAAAAAGATGTATTAGATATTAATGACGAGCTCTCAAATATTGAAACTTATTGTAATCTATACTAATATATTAAAAAGTGTTCCTAAACAAGGAACGATGCTACGTGGCGCTTCCCTTAGAGTGTTTAACTCCATTTAATAATCCATATACAATAAAAAATAGAAAAAGCGTTGATAAGATTTGACCTCGTGATCACAAGCATATATACTAAAGTCTTAACCACTAAGCCAAGTGATACTTGATATTATGATTTTAAAGTAAAATATTAATAGATAAAATATATAATTACACGGGGCGTATCCCGGGCATAAAAACTATTTCTATATTAAATATGAGTAGTTTGCACATATCTCTATTATACTCTTTCCGTTTCTTTTTAATCTACACACTTTCCTTTTTTGTCTGTTTCTTTTTAATCTACACACTGTTGCTTTTTCTATTTTTGGTAACATGTCACATCTACTTTCTCCTCTTTTTCCACCCATGTCATATATTTTTTAATATTTTAACCCACTTTTTAATTTATCTCTTTCACTTTTCAATTTATCTCTCCACCTTTTCAGTTTCTCTCTCATACTTTTACACTTTCTCCTTGGTTCTCCCCAAAAGTGAAGTGAGTAAATTAAAATGAAACGGAGGGAGTATAAGTCAAGGGGGAGCTATGGTGTCTCCTATGAAAAGACTTATATACCCCTAATTTAAAACATAAAAAAAGCTATTAAAAAATTCACATTCATTCCCTGATTACAATTATGCATAATAAGGAAAAATGTAAAAAGAGAAAATTAACATAAAAAAGTTTAAGATTGTCATTAGAAGATTACTTACGTTGAGGAAACTAACATAACAAAGAAAATTTCCAACAATTGTAAAGCCAAAAATACAAAGTTTTCCTTTACCTAAATATTCAATTACAATTACAAAGAACAAAAAAATAAAAAATTCATAAAATTACCGAGAAAAAAAAATATATAACTTATCATTTTATTTTTCGATTTCATAATTGTCGTAGTCAAGATGTTATCCAAGCAAAATAGCTAAACCTGATGAGAAAAAGTAAGCATAGACCAACTTCTCTTATCTTCATTTTCAATCCAACGTTCTATAAAAATAAATTGTAAATACGAAGTACATGTTTATTTTTCACATTAATATTATTGTTTTTTACGTTTTCGAATATCACCATTAATACTACTATGTTGTCGCACACATAGCGTGCATACAAGGCTAGTTTAAATTAATTGGAATTCACCATACTTCATTATCCTAATAGTAGTTAGTTTTAGGTGAAATTAACAGAGTCTGGCTGTTTTGGCAACAATGATCATTTATGGGATATTGTAGATAGTAAAATGACTAAAATCTAACTAGTATTATCACTATCAGTGGAAAGAATTCCTAGTGTAATTAGTATGTCTTTTAAGATGATTGTATTAACATAATTTAAAGCCTTATTATTATACTTTCTCCGATTTTTATTAGTTTACCCACTTCTTTGGACACAAAATTTTAGGAGAAATAGGTATGCGTGTAAGAATTGACATGGGCGGGTCTGGGCTGGTTCGACAACACCCAGACCCGTAAATATTGATTTGGATTCAGACCCCCCCAAACCCACGGGGTCTGAAAATCTGGACCCTTACCCAGGTTCAATGGGTCTGGCGGATCCTGGCTCCAAAACAGATCCAAATAGATCTCCAAATTATTAATAGTTTCCATTGTTTTTTTACTCGCGATTTTATACGCCCTTTTTTAGTTGTTAAAATGGTAAAACACCAAAATAATAGTTTAATTCTTATACGTAACATTTCAAATTGAACATCTAAAACAAGTGGACTTGAGTCTCGCAGGGCAATGAATATAATGAGAAGTTGAAGCTTGAGGACTCAAGTCATGTGACTCAATGGTTGCGTGAGAGACTAAAACTTTCAATCTGAGGCTAATAAGTGAATTGCTTTTTATATATAATTTATTCATTTAATATGTTAAAAAAATTGGGTCTATGGGCCATAGACCCAGACCTAGACACAATTTTCAACATATAGACCCAGATATGAGCCAAATTCAATGGGTCTTAAAATTCTAAGCCCAGATTCTTTAAAATGGGTGGGGTCCAATCGGGTTTGAGTCGGGTCTTGGGTCCATGTCCATCCCTATATGTGGGTCATAGAAGGGAAGATAAAATGTTAATTTATTGGCATATTGTATTGAAGTTAATGTTGTGTGCCAAGAAAAGTAGAGTGAGAATAAGGTAAAAATAATAATAAACAACTAGTGAGACAATTCCAAAAACAGAAGAAAAATAAATGGATAAACTAATAATTAACAACCCGGAAAAGGGTGGGTAAACTAATAAAAACCAGAAAAAGTAACATTTATATTTTTATATGTCCATTAAAAGAAAGTTTATCTCAAGCGATTGAGATTTGAGAACATTGTGTTTATCAAGCAAGTGGCAACAATTCAACCTTCTAAGTTCGAAGGAGACACTTCTAAAATTTCCTAATTAAAAAGTTTCAAATTACTAGGTGCACTTAGGTTTTTACGAAAAAGTGTCGGTAACTCATAGTGAGATGTCAAAATGGCATCTCACAACTCACAAGGGTATCAAAGTAATTTCATAAGTTGGAGGTACCAAAATAAGTATAAGTTGGTACCAAAGCTCAATTAAATTGGTACCAAAGTGTAACCAAACTAACACTTTGGTACCAAGTAAGATTTACTTTGGTACTGGTACCACAGTGACTCTATTTTGGTACCAATTTGCCTGAGTTTTGGTACCAGCTTATGCTTACTTTGGTACCTCCAACTTATAAAATTACCTTATTACCCTTGTGAGATGCCATTTTGGCATTATGAGATGCCAATCCAACCTCGATTTTTACATAACCTTTAACGCAAGTACGGACCGATGGTAACTCATAAAGCACTTAGGTTATAAGAAATTTGAGATATATATTTATTAGACCATGTAGAAAATTGTCGTGTGAAACTGACATTATCAATTAAGGGTGTCTCACTTTTACCTTATTTTTTCAAAATTAAAGAATTGGAACTAATTTGAACTTATTTGAACTTCTCTGAACTTATTTAAACTTATCTATATTTATTGAAACTTATCCAAACTTCATAATAAACCTAAAACTTTTTTTAGGTGAATAGAACGAGCCTAAAATTAGTATTACCAAATTTTCTTTTTAAAATTTGTTCGTAGTAGAAAAAAGGAACTAGTAGACGGGCCTAACCTTTGGATTGTTTTGAAATTTCGGATACTATTTAATTGCCATGAATTATCATTGCTATTTACTAATGTGGATGTCATCTAGTTGCGTTGGTAAGATTGTAAGGATAGTATCAAAATCTGTAATCTTATCCCATCTACATCACTACATTTAGTCACTTTTTAACCCAAGTTTTCTTGTTTGCTATCTACTACTCACAAATGGGCTTAGTCTTTTTTTAACACAAGTTTTCTTGTTTGCTATCTACTACTCACAAATGGGCTTAAGTTGGCAACAAGAATAGTCTGCCAGTTGAATTAGTACTATGTGTATGTAGAAGATGGGAACTTGGGACCAATTCAGGATTGACAAGAAGCCCATTTCAATTCTAATTATATATATATATATGAGGATGCGGGAGCCCGTAAATCGGCCCAATTTGTTGGTTTCGTTAATCATTATTTTAACAAGTTTTGTGTCCTCGCACAAAAGATAGCTAACTATATTCAAACATTAGCCACCCCAAAAAATTACAAGTGACCCCCAAAAATTATACTCACAAATGATTGATCAGTGACCCCCTAAGATACTTATTCCCAATAGGGGACATAAATAACCCTAACAATTATTAGTAACCCCTACCATAGTAATAAGTAACCCGAACAATTATTAATCAGTAACCCCCAAAAATTATACTCACAAATGATTGATCAGTGACCCCCTAAGATACTTATTCCCAATAAGGGACATAAATAACCCTAACAATTATTAGTAACACCTACCATAGTAATAAGTAATAAGTAATAAGTAACCTGAACAAAAGATAGCTAACTATATTCAAACATTAGCCACCCCAAAAAATTACAAGTGACCCCCAAAAATTATACTCACAAATGATTGATCAGTGACCCCCTAAGATACTTATTCCCAATAGGGGATATTATAACCCTAACAATTATTAGACCCCTACCATAGTAATAAGTAACCCGAACAATTATAAGCAACCCATAGTCCCGTAGTATATTAATTAGTAATCTCAAAATACAATAATTAAGCTTATCATTGGATTGGCCACTTAGTTACCTATAGGTATAACTAGCCACATATAAAATTGCTTGTGTTATTTTATTATTGTTCACTAAGATGGGATATATTAGACTTCTTGAGGGAAACTCATATGAATATTACGTAAATCGTGTAGTAAAATGATGTATATATAACATCAACTTAACAAATCCTTTGAGGGAGAGGTGGTAGCTCAGTGGACTACCACCACGAGGGGATTATTTTTGTGGGTCTTCAGACCTGTTGTCTTCTGGGCAATTTAGCCTTGTACCCAATATCTGAGCTGGTGTGCCTTGTAGTATAGTAGTTTAGCAGAGGTTGGTGTTCAGGCCAATTATCTTTCCTAATAAAAAAAAATTAACAAATCCTTTATACCACTAGTTTTCTTATCCATGTAACGGGTATACATATAAGATACAAGGTCGACCTAGTTGGTTGTGCCCAGAGGGGTAGATGAGGGTGTGCAAAGAGTCCAACAACACAGGGCCCCAAATTATAAGGTCCCTAAAATTTAATATTTTTAAAAAATTTACTTCATATTTGAGGAAATAACGCTTATTCTCCGCCCTTGATAAATTTCTCAATGACCAATCTTTTAATTTTCATCTTTTCATCTTTAATACCCCAACCTTCCATCTTTATTTTTTATAAATTTAGGGGCCTAATTTTCATATTAGAACAGGGACCACAAAAATTTCAAGACGGCCCTGGTTGTGCCCACCTTCTACCTTTGTGACAAAACTTTGATTCTTGCTTCTTGCAAAGTGGGATCCCCGATCCCTTCTCCCCCCCCAAAAAAAGAAATCCCGTCACCCCCTTGCAATAGATCTTCATCTTTCCTTAAAAAAAATGTAAGGGGTATAAATATAATTCCTCCATTAATTTTTACTTGCAAGTTGCAATGTTTCCCATTTTAGAAAGTTGAATATTAATTGTAACATTGATATTTTTGGTATATATTTTCTCTTTCTCTCCTAGTACGTGGCGGTTCTTTTTTATCTCTCTCCTCTCCTAAATTCTTGTGCTATACTTCCATGTTGCAAGTTAAGAAAAAAGAAGGAATTAAAAGTATATATATTGATATATGTATGGTTTTATCTCTTATATTTTTGGTCAAAATGAAGGAGAGAGAGAGAGTGTGTGTTCATATATGAGCATACAAATTTTTTGCATAAATTCAAATGTACTTGAAAATACGTATACTAAACCAATACTGTATTTGGTTATATTATTATTATTACTACTACTAAAAAGCGCTATAAATAGGTTTCTAGTATCATAAACTTCCCCTCTTCCAATAACTCTCACACCACATCAATCCCATATATTTTTATAAAAGAAATATTTCAAATATTGTTAGTATAAAATTTCGAACCCAATACCTTAAGTATGGAAGAGATAGACTTATTTATTAATCCATGACACTTCTAATACTTCTCTTCTCAACAACAATACACAATAACTCAAGACAATACTAGTTTATGTTTTAGGTGACCTTAGTGATTTATAAGACATCTACAACTTATACATGGTGAATGGACCTGTGTCTTAATATATCCAAGTATATAATTGACATGATGAATCAGTAAGGACACACACTTCTTTATACTCGTGTTTTGATTCTCATCACTCATCAATCATTGCATTCGTAGATAACCCTCCAAATCTAGGTAGGTATGTATCACATTTTCTCCTCGTGTAGTCGTGGTTATTCAGTTGTATAAATATTGGCCTCAAGGCTCAAACATACCACCATGGACATGTGACACATGTCAAGGTACTCATGTGAGATGTCAGATGTGCTTACATAGCACAATGGAAGTTATGAGATCAAGCAAACAACAATTAGAAAAATACCACTTGATATATAATGCATGTTTCAGCTAACTTGACGACATAGATTTGGCTATAAGATCCCCTTCTTTCCTGAATTTAATTAATCCATATTTGACATAATTCTTCAAGCTAAGATAGTGCACTAACAAAGGCAAAAAACAAAATAGTAAGGATAATAGACAAATATATATGCATAACCTATCATGTATTGCTAAGATTTGGTAAAAGTTACTCCATCTCATTGATCATCGAAATCAATTTATACACCCTAGAGGACCAAAGTCCTAATAGTACTCAACTTAGAATAAATAATCCTACATCTCTTAAGATAAATAATAACTCCTACTAGTTCTATATTCTATTTCCTAACACCCCCCCTCTCAAGTTGGAGCGTGCAAATCACGAACGCCTAGCTTGCGTTACAAAAATTCAAATTGAGTTCTACCTAGAGCCTTGGTGAACATATCTGCCAACTGATACTTAGTGGGAACATACGAAGGAGAAATAAGACCTTCAGTCACAGCATCTCGAACAAAATGACAATCTGCCTCAACGTGTTTAGTGCGTTCATGGAATACAGGATTCTTCGCAATATACAACGCAGATTGACTATCACAATATAACTGCATCCCTGCAGGATACTGAACTCCAAGATCACCAAGTAACTGCTTAAGCCATTTCAATTCACAAACTATAGCAGCCATAGAACTATACTCTGCCTCGGCAGATGAACGTGAAACAGTGGGCTGCTTTTTGGTCTTCCAAGAAATCGGAGAATAACCAAGCAGAACAAACCATCCACTCAAAGAACGTCGGTTAATAGGGCAACTAGCCCAATCAGAATCACACCACCCCTCAAGGCGGAGATCACTATCAGAACGAAACAAAATACCTTGTCCCGGATTTTTCTTCAAATATCATACCACACGAAGTGCAGCATCCCAATGCACCACCTTTGGTGCCTGCATAAACTGAGATAAAATATGCACAACATATGCCAAGTCTGGGCGAGTCACCACCAAATATATCAATCGTCCCATGAGACGCCGATAACGCTCAGGATCATCAAATAAAGGGCCCTCAGCAATTGCAATCTGATGGTTCTGCTCCATAGGAAAGTCATCTGGTTTGGCACCCAATAATCCAGTCTCTGAAATAATATCTAAAGCATACTTTCATTGACTCATAAATATTCCCTGGGAACTACGAGCAACCTCCAGACCAAGAAAATATTTCAAAAGTCCCAAATCTTTCATTTTAAAACAAGTGCCTAAATAAGATTTGAAGTTCAGTAGAGCTTTCTGATCATTGTCTGCAATAACCATATCATCCACATAAATGAGAACATTAAGCTGTACCTCCTTTCTAGTGAATGTAAATAATGAATAATCAGAATAGGATTGCGTGAATCCATATGCACGAAGGGCAGCGGCTAATTTGGCAAACCAACACCTAGGAGCCTGTTTCAGACCATACAACGATTTTTTCATCATGCACACCAAATTTTTATTTTGTTGGTGAAATCCAGGAGGGATTTTCATATATACCTCTTCCTGCAAATCACCATGTAGGAAGGCATTATGAACATCCATCTGATGAATCTCCCATCTTTTCACAGCAACAATAGCTAGAAAAGTACAAACAGTAGTCATTTTGGCAACTGGGGTAAAAGTTTCATTATAATCAATACCTTCCGCCCGATGATGCCCAAAAATAACCAAACGAGCCTTCAAATGCTGTAAATTTCCATGCTCATCATACTTCTCTGTATACACCCACTTACTCCCTAAGGCCTTCTTGCTAGGAAGAAGAGGTTGTAGCACCCATGTCCCTTGATCTTCAAGAGCTTTGATCTCATCACTCATGGCCTTCCGCCATCCATCATATTTCATTGCCTCCTTAAAACTTTTAGGAGGATTACCAGCAGAAATCGCTGCTAGAAATCTGCGATGTTTATCGAAAATTTTTTCACAAATAACATAATGTGTAATAGGATAGGAAGTACCTGAGGACACTGATGAAGTTGATGGACGCGTAGATGGACTGTTCTTTTTCACAATAGTATGAGTAATAAAATCCCGTAATTTTGTATTCGTAATTTTCGCACGCCGTCCGCAACCCAACTCAACCTCACCCCCACTTCCTCCTCACCCCCCACAGGGGTGCCATCCGCACACCTCGTAGGACTACCACCTGCACACCTGGGAGCCGCATCAGGCTGCCCTGGCAAAACATCTGCACCCGGCACGACCTCCTCGGCCGGTAATAAATGACAAGGGGAAGCCCCACCCACGGGAGCGTCGAGGCGAGGCGCACAAGGCTTCACCAAGCCTGGTCCCTCGACTTCTTCTGCCACAAAATCCTTAATCTGAGCAGTATGTCCCCCTTTAACCATCACGGGAACATTAGACACCAGAGACATATTAAATGGAAAAAGGTGTTCAAAAAACTTCACATCCTGGGAGACAAAAAATTCATGAGTCTCCATATCATAGAGTTTCCAACCTTTCTGAGTGTAGGGGTATCCTAGAAACACGCACTTGCGACTCCTACTAGCAAACTTATCACCACCATGTTTAATATTATGAGCATAAGCCAAACACCCAAAGACATGAATATGACTCAAGGGAGGGGTTTTGTGATACAAACATTCAAACGAGGTTTGATATTTCAACACAACAGAAGGGATTCTATTGATAGATGACAGACTGCTAAGACACAGTCTCCCCAAAATTGTAATGGTAAGTTTGCTTGGAATTTCAAAGCACGAGCAACATTCAGTATATGACGGTTTTTTCTTTCAACACGGCCATTTTGTTGTGGGGTTTTAACACATGAAGTTTCAAATATAATACCATGTTTCAAAAAATAAGGGTGCAAGCAACTAAATTCCATGCCATTGTCACTCCTAAGACGTTTAATGGTATGATTAAATTGACGATCCACCATAGCCACAAAATTCAGAAACATAGTTTGAACTTCCACTTTATTTGATAATAAATAAATCCATACAGCTCTAGAATAATCATCAACTATCGCTAAAAAATAAGATGCACCACAAGTGGAGCGAGTTCGGTAAGGTCTCCATAAATCTCTATGAACAAGTTCAAATATTCTACAGGCACGACTATTACTAATAGGAAAACTCGATCTAGGTTGATGCGCGCGAAGACAAAACTCACAACCATCTTTATTGCAACTATGACTAGTACTACTAACACAAGGCAAAGCACGTAACACCTTTTCCGAAGGATGACCCATCCGTTTATGCCATAAGTCAATGGAAGATTCTCCATCAATCACCATAACCTTCACTTTTGGGACACCGATGAAAAAGAAAAGTCCATCCTTGCGCTCACCCGCTCGAATCAGGGTCCTCGTCCTGCGGTGTTGTATGACACATATGGTATTAGTGAATTGAACAGTGCAATATTCTGATTCAAGAAGTTGAGGAATCGAAATCAAATTACAATCAAGTTTCGGAACATATAAAACATTAAAAAGTTTTAGATTTCTTGGAAGCACCACACTTCCTGTGTATGTTGCATCAGTAGAAGTGCCATCAGGAAGCCCAACAGGGCAACCTTTAATTTTCTGAACATCCTGTAAATATTCAAAAGTACCAGTAACATGGTGAGTTGCTCCAGTATCCATAATCCACATAGGCTTACCCTGGAGGCGATCTTTAGATTTAAGACCATTCAATAAGTCAAGGAGAGTCCCCCATTATTCTGAAGTTAATCCCGCAAGGCCCGAAGCCTCAACATCTCTTGGCTGCTGCTGTGCGACGGGAGGGCTGGTGCGCACACTAGATCAGTCACCACCTGACGCGGTGGCTTTGTTCGCCCGCACCGAAGACGAGGCGTTGTTGTTGGTGCTGCGTCCCCGCGAGACCCTGCTGGGTTACCACGACCCCCCCCCCATGGCTAGTCACCCCACCACTCCGGGTACTTGTTTATTTGAAAACAAGCTGAGACGTCCTGGCCGGCCCGATTACAATGGGTGCAGACCGAAAATTCGCCTGATCCACGACCCCTGCTACACGTATCCACTTTGAAGGCCACCGCGTCTGGCGCGGCAGCGGATGAAGAAGTCAGAGACCCTCGAAGTGCTTCCTCCTGAGCGATTTGCTGATAAGCCCTAGTGAGTGATGGTAAGGGATCCTGAGAAAACAGAGTGGATCGAATAGAAGCGTACGGGGCAGCAAGCCCAATGAGGAAGCAATGAAGACGATCCTGTTCACGTGCTTGGGTAACAAATTTCAACACTTCACACTTGTTTCCAGAGGAGCAGCAAGGAATTGGTTCTTGGGAGGATAATTCATCCCACAATCGAGTCAATCAGCCAAATATTCAAGTAAGGATTCGTCACTTCCTTGTTTGCAATCACTGATTTCTGATTTGAGTTGACATACTTTTGTGCCATTAGAGACACAAAATCTCTCCTTTAGGTGATTCCACAAACTATAGGCATCATCAAAAAAAGGTAAAGTAGATCGAATATTGGGTGAAATTGTATTGAGTAGCCAAGAAACGATCATACAATGAACTGTTGTCCAATCCACTATTTTGTCCGATTCGGTAGGTTTGATGAGACTTCCATCTCTGAAGCCTAATTTTCGTTTTGCAGTCAGAGAGGTGCGAATAGCACGCGACCACTCATCAAAGTTGTCGATTTTAAGTTGAATAGGCGTAATTAGGTTCCCGGGATTATCATTAGAACCAAGGAAGTACACCAAATCAGGTTTAGTTTGGTTGGGCTCGCCTCCTGTCATCACCGCTCGTCGGGAGCGTCGGGAATAGGTAAGAAGTGGCGCAGCAATTTTGGGCAGACGCTAAGGTCAGTGAAGAGGGGTCAGTTGAGAGGAAAAAAACTGGGTTTTAGATGGCTCTTGATACCATGTTAAATATGGGCCTGGGCCGCACCAATCATAAGGAGAGAGAGTCCACTTCACAATACAAAGGAGGTTCCACCTTAAAACCATATGGCAATATGGGGAGTAGCCCCTTTGCATTATAAAGTGAACCCATCTCTCTTCTTTAATCAATGTGGGACACTCACATGTGGTGTGCACTAAACATCATAGCTTCAACACTCCCCGTCACATGTGAGGTCCCTTGTTCATTTGGCCCATAGTAAATTAACGGTCCCAGCCGTGGGCCTGGCTCTATACCATGTTAAGATTTGGTAAAAGTCACTCCATCTCATTGATCATCGAAATTAATTTATACGCCCTAGAGGACCAAAGTCCTAATACTACTCAACTTAGAATAAATAATCCTACATCTCTTAAGATAAATAATAACTCCTACTAGTTCTATATTCTATTTCCTATGTATACTGATAACAATTTCTTTATTTGGGCCCCCTTTCGAAAACCTGTGGTAAGAAGAATTTCCTCTAGGCTGCCCTCGCACAGGGTCACTCACCCAGAGTGTTTCAAACGTGTTTCACATATTTCCTCTGTAACAAAACCACTTTGAAAATTGCACTATTTACCTAATATATTTGACCATGCATTTTTTAGTTTTATTGAATCAACCATTACTATATGATATGTCGTTGGATTCATCTCAATGTATACTTTCATAATATTAACTTCTTATAATTTTTACAAATACACAATTAAAATTATTAATGGTCAAAGTACTGCATCGACAAACGTGAAAGTCAAAGTGTAACATCTATTTTGTTACGGAGGAAATAATTTATTTTCGTTGTTTCAAAATCATATTTTTTTTACTAATTCAATGCACACTATGTCAAATTTCTTATTTGCATCTCTATAAAAAAATGAATTTATGAATTTTTAGTTCTTAAGTCTTCAAATGAATCCCCATTATATCTAGTCTTTACCCCTAGATAGTCACAACTACAGTTTATAGTAGAATAGTTCTAATTGTAAGGTTGTCTTTTTTTTTTTTTATAATTGAGCTTGCATTCTCATTAATCAGACAGGAAAGAGAAGAGTTTCGACTCAAAGCAAGGTATCCCATCATGAAAGAGGGAAACTTTTATAGTGTCAAGCACACCTTGCACTGAGGAAATACTCCTCCTCCTGCAAACAACATATCAGGTTCAGAATACAAGCCAATAGTAATTATAAAAGAAACTTACATCTAATCTAAGGCCATACATACTATGAACAAACAATCTCTGCCAAACTATTGCACCGAAGGAAATGGTGAACTGGGCACAGTTGCTTTGAGAATATTCACAGCCATGCTATGAATTCAGATTGACGATGAAGGCCCTGCTTAGCAAATGAGTCAACTACGAAATTTGCGTTGTGCCCCTTATGAACAATTGAGATATCAAGACCCCTCTTGCGAGCATTTCTGATGAAGTTTAATTGAAAGTTCAAATTCCAGGGACCTCCGCTATCACTATTACACCATAGAACAACGTTTGCTGAGTCGGATTCCAAGATTAAACTTGCACTTTTTGTCAATTCACTCGATAAAGAAATCTTGATTGCCCTATGAATTGCAAGTATTTCAGCACTGTTTATTTCCATAAAAGGAATAGGGGATGAGAATATGCACATGAAATTCCCTAAATGATTCCTCAATACTCCACCAATTGCTGAGCATGATTCTAGTGGATTGACTGATGCATCCACGTTCCACTTGATTACAATGAGAATAGGGGGCCACCAAGTCACTGGACTCTTTGAGATAGGATTGATAGTGCCCAAAACTGAATTGCCATTCCATTGCAAGCATGACGGATTTCTCACTATTTCAATGGAAGAATACGGGAAATTTTCTTTCCATTCCGAGATCCACCACTCAATTCTAAGCAAAACCATATCTTTCAAATCTTTGATAGATGAAGAAGTGCCACCAAAGATTGATTTCTCTCTTTCCATAATGTCAACATAATGATGAAAAAAACAGCTGACCATACCTTTTTGAAGAAAGGTGATTTTTTTGGCCACTGCCATTGATTAGATGCTTCGCGAAGATTGAGCGGAAATACCCAATTGATGTGCCATAAATCGATCCACCATGTCCATAGTTGAGAAAAGAAAGCGTAATGAAGAAGAAGATGCTCACTCGTTTCCGGCTTTAAAGAGCATAAAGGACAAGTGCTGCTTTCAATTGGAATAATCCCAATTGATGCTAACTTGCTACGAGTGTTGAATTTCCCCATAAGTGCAATCCATACAAACACCTCAATCCTATGAGGAACACGTCCCCTCCACACTCCTTTAATTGCATCATGATGAGGGGGAGGGCGAAGTTTATCAAGTTCTAGGGTGAATGATTTGGTAGAGAAGATACCTGATTTGGTGTAGGCCCAAATAATATAATTCTTTTTTGGTAATTAGATGAATATCTCTTGTAAGGATTTGGTTGTCTTTAGTGGCGGGTCTTGGTCAATAAAATATGAGGAGCCAAAGTTTCCAACTTCAATCACTTGTTCAATATAAGTCCACTCAATCTAATATAATTCTTTTTAGGTAATTAGATGAAGATCTCTTGTAAGTGGAGGATTTGAAAATCTCACTTTACAAGAGGCAACAATTAAATCCTGTCACAAGGGTAAAAAAAGAGGTCCCAACTAACTAAGCTAACCTTAATTTTTAATTAGAATAATCTAATATATCACACCGTTTTTATGTATATTTTAACTTATATAATTAATAATTGGGAAATTCTCAGTGGTAGCCTTCAACTTTGGCTTTTTATCGTTGGTAGCCAAAAAAAAGTTTGATTATCAGAAATAGCCTTGAGGTTTTGGCTACACTTAGCTTGAAAATGTCGCATTAACAACGATTTTTCGTTAAAAACAATTGTTGAAAGGGTTATTTTTGAACTAAGTATGGTTCCATAAGCTAGAATGATACGAGTTTCTTTTATAAAATCTATTTTGCCTTCGTGTCTTATTGAAACCTTATTTCACTCGATTTTACAAAAGATATGAACAAAAGAAAGTTTGTCAAGGACAATTTATGTTATTTTAGATATTACAGACATTAATTACGACGAAAACAACCTTCTTAACAATTGTTTATAGCAGAAAATGGTTGTTAATACCATATTTCAAGTATAGCCAAAACCTCAAGGCTATTTCTTATAATCAAACTTTTTTTAAGCTACCAATGATAAAAAGCCAAAATTAAAGGCCACCACTGAGAACTTCCCTTAATAATTCGAAATATTATTGTAGGTCAGGATTGGCCTCGCTGGAAGGTCTTGCTCTGATTGTCTTCCTAGCATAATCAAAGTGACCAACTATATATACTTCCTGGCCCCGTTCTAATCAAGTGACCCCTACTCCCACCACCCCCTCACCTCCCTGTTGCCTACCAACCACAATGTTTCATGGCACCCCTTGATATATTTAATGGATTCATGTATATTGTAAGACTTTGTTTTGGAAAGATATCATGTATAATATGGGTTAATTTGAGAATACACAAATTCTTTGGTGTAACTGTTATACCATAATTTATGGTGTAACAACCCATAAATCACAGTTCTTTTGTTAAAAAAAAAAAAACTCAAATGACATGAAATAAATTACAAAATGATATAAGATTCATAGCATAATTTGTATAATCCATGTCATTCTTTTTGGAATTTATGTCATTACACATACATGTTGCATAATAAGTTATGATGTAATATGTTACACGCAAGATGCACTTTTTTGAGAATAAATTGACAAACGTAGAACATAATAGGTATACATAAATCTTACGAGAACTCGTATATTTCTACTTTTTTGATAGAACAGAAACAAAATGAAATAAAAAATTGTAAAAATTGATCATTAAAAAGATAAGTGTTCCACTAATTAAAAAAAAACAACACAACTGATTGAGAATATAATAAATGATACTGCAACGCCATAATATATCCTACTTGGCTCTGGTGTTGACAAGATTGCCACATGGCAAGCGAAGAATAAGTCAACTTACCCAAATTTTAAGCAAAGAAGATTGTGATGACAAGCCATGCATAATAATACGCACATAAAAACTTTATAGTATGAGTATATATTATAAAAAAGGCACTTTACAATCTACACATGAATATGCATTGATTAACTCTTGAGTTCCACTCCCCAACTTGTAACAAAAAACCAATACGTACACCTAAAAGCAAAGACTTTTTTGTTGGGTGTTCATTGATATGTTAGCCCTCTATCCTCGAATACAATCAATGAAGCTTCGCAATGTCATCTGCAATAAGTAAGTAAGGAAGTCAACATTATCTAGAAAATTTGAAGCATTATTAGAAATTTTTGTCAAACCGCCCATCTTCCTTTCTGCATATATAAACAAGAAAATATTCCATAAGATGAGGACATCTCACTTATATTGAAATTTTCTAAGCATTTAGAGGGACCTTAGTGTGACTGATATGACTACTGGGTCACCCTGAGTCTCTTACAAGTCGGAGCAATGCAAATGCAAGCTAATGTATTATCAATTATGTGTGGACTGTTTGACCCATTCTACGCCGGTGTTAGCCGCGATTATGATGTTGCTTTATTTATTCTAGAATAGTAAGTACTACTATATATTTAAACTTGTCAATATTAGCAACTTATGTCAACCCAAAGAATAGAACATTATTATGATCATTCTCGTAAGTTCTAACATATAACGCTAAAGATGTCATCCCATTTAATTTGTTAACGAAATACGCTTTATAATTATTAAACTAGTTATTTGGCTCGGGCTATGCCCCGGGTAAGCAAATTTTTTATTTATTATATTATACTTTAAGATGATAACACTAAATGTTATTTGGTCTAGTGGTTAAAACTTTAGAATATGTTCTTGAGGTCCCGGGATCAAACCCTATGCTATGCAATTTCTATTTTTTTTTATTGTTGTGGATTACATGGAGTAAAACTTCTTTAGGGAGAACGCCATGTGGCACCCTTCCTTGCTTATGCACGCCTTTTAATATATTAGTATAGATAGATGATTCATTCATATAACACTAATCTCACCATACATGATATACCAGTTTTACATAATAGTTACTCAAAAATTGCATATCTATAGATTCTTGGTAGATTGCACTTTTTCACATACGTACATTTTTCGTTACATAGTTCAAAATTGGGACAGATTAGCTAGGTTTTCTCATCAATAATATAAATTGTGAAAAAAGTGATAGATTAGCCTGCACAAACACACGCTTCATTCGATGACATGTAGCCCATACCACATACAAATACGGTGGGATTCCATAGTCTTATATGTTGTTTCACCTTTTCTGCTTCAATGTGGTACATCTAATCTGAACTAGTATGTGGGTTACCAAGAACGTTACTACTACTCGCAAATAGAGGAGTGTTTCGCTTAGTTTGTTTATTGACAATTAGCATGCTATAGAATTTTACTTTGATAGTTGAAGATTGCGTATATAATCATACATACATAAATACACACATTATTGTTTTGTTGTAGGTAGGTAAGTTGCAGTCCCTTGCAAGAAGGGAGGACATTAAACCGGGGATCCTTCTTGCAAGGGGTGAGACTCGATCCTAGAGGTCTTGAGATCGGTGGTGATGCCAATACCACTAGGCCATCACCTCTACGTATGATAAGTGCATATTCTAACATCATTTAGTTGCATATTAGGGTGCATTTTCATGTATCATTAGAGCATTCACATTGCATTTATGCATATTTAGGTCCCTTTTTATAAGCTACGGTGCTTTCACGCGTTGTTTGGTATTTTGATGTAACCTTATAAACTTTAAACTCCTATTTGAGGACATGATGATTAAGGCACTTGGATGACCTTCAAAATGATATATCATGTGCCCAAAACGGATTGGAAATGAAGAAGATACAAACGATTTTGTGTACTTGTGAGAAATATGACACCTATGCACCATTGTGCTCATAACTTTTGACACAAAAATGATAATGTGGTAATTCTAATTGGGTTGGAAACTAGACTTCAAGGGCTTTCCAAGGATATATTACATGTGCGAAACAAAGATTTGGATAAAAAAATTATAGTTGTACGAATTTGAGCTGAAGCTTCTGCCTTGCTCGTGTGACCAAGCGATATCTCGTTGGACCGTGCAAGACCTCGCACGACCGTGCGATAAGCTGCTGGACCTGCAACCTGCTTTCTTAACGAATAACTTATGTCGGTTTATATTATACTTAGCTTATATAATAGGACTTTAAAATCTTATTTAAAGATTTTAGATATTATTATCATAATTTATTAGTTTATGAATAGGGTTTTTTAGAGAGAGAAACTTATAGATCTCCATTGTTTTCCAAGATTCTTCCTTTCTTCCACTAATTCAAGTACTTATTTTCTTTTTATTTTCTCTTTCTTTTCTATTACGAAGTTTAATTATTCTTCAGTAGTTTGTTTGTTTATTTCGATTATATGCTTGAGTAGTTCTCTTGTCTATATGGTTATGTTGAACCCTAGTATGAATTAATTCATGATTATTTATTTAAATTTTCAAATTCATTGATTAATTGTTCTTGCTTAATTGATTGTGCATATTCCAACACTAGATTAGGGACAACTAGTGTTGTCATGATTCCTTAGTCTTTATCACGATGAGAGTTGGATTTTGACGAATTTGAATATTTTAATTAAGAGCATGAATTTCTCTATGGGAATAAGTAGATTGGATTGCTAGGAATTTAATTGTGATGATATACTTAATGTCTCTTTCTTGCATGAATCCATGGGAATAAGTATGAATGCTTACTTAGGGAAGCCACAGATACTTGAGAGATGTTTATGGTATTTGTAGGGCACATTACTCCTCATGAACATTTAATATAGTCTGATTTAGGGTAGGAATCATGATTGTATTGTTTCATACCAGTGGAGATACTTAACTATAGAGATTTTATTCATTAGATTTCTTTTATTATCTTATTATATACTTCCTCCGTAACAAAATAGATGTTACACTTTTAAAAACACACTTTTCTAGGCAATTTTTTGAAGAGGAGAGAGATAGAGAGAAAGAAAAAAGGGGACCCGTGTGATAGGAGAGAGATAAATAGAGATTGTTGCCTAAAAAGGAAGTGTAACATCTATTTTATTGCAACCATATTTAGAAAATGTAACATATATGGAGGAAGTATAAATCTTGATCTTCTTTAGTTCTGCCATTGTTTAAGAGCTAATTATAGAACAATTTTATCTCTTTGGGACCAACCCTGACTTCTCTACTACATTATAAGGAGGATTAGTTAGGTTAATTAATTTTGTTATTTGCGCGACATGCCTATCAATGTAATCCACATATATTATGCCAATCAAGGTTGTTTGTCACAGAGTACAAGCTTAACCCAGAAAAACCTTTGTACACCTGAGCATAACATAAGTATGGTACACCCCATTTTTGCTGTTTTACTCATTCAAACCTTTCTCAATCTTCTTATTTACTCATTTTGATAGTCAAAAAATAGACTTGAATGTACTATGATCATGGTCTACCGAGTGTATTATAAAAATTTTATCTTACAACCTTCTGCAACAATATAAAAATAAAAAAACCATTGATAATGAGATTTCATTGCACACTCCTCAAAACTAAATATCTTCAAATACTTAAAGGATTTTAGACAGAATTGTTACAAATTTTCCTTTTTTAGATTTTACCCGCAAGACTATTAACATTTGTTCATGCAATAATAAAAGGCATCACCTAAACCTAAAAACTGGTTAATTACTCATGTAAAGGCGTTAAAACTAGTGTTGCTTTCAACCATTTGTCCTAATAACAAAAGTGTGCACTTGTAGCCTTGTGCCCTTGTAGGTGCATGTACTAATGCCTAGCTATTGGTATGTATATAAATCATCCAATTCCAGCCCTGCAGCTTGCCAAGAAGTCTACGACAAGTTACAAAACTTGACCTATTCAACATTTCAACTTAACTACATTATCAGAAACGAGAGGGCACAGAATCAATAATGCAAATTTGATTTACCCTGACAATACACTTAGATAGCATGATTGATGTTCTATTACATCCATGTCCTTCAAATTAAATTTCCAGTGAATAAAAAACGCTGTAAAATTATGATACTGGGCCCATTTGCAAAGTCAGATCAGACAGCATGAAGATCATATCCATAATGGAGGGACCACGGTCCATTCATCATACATACCCATCAATTATGTGCATATGAAGAAAACGTCTTCAAGAATACCTCTCTTTCTCCAACTTTTTTTAAAAAAAAAAAATTTTATTAGTTGTAAGTTTTTGTTGGGGAACTGGGATATTTTGAATCCGGGGATGTGAACAACCAATATGTTCCATTTTTGAGTTAATTCCGTTTAGATTATTAGAAGGGTACTATATAAATTTTTCAATTCTTTTGTCTTCATATTCTCTATTTTGTACCTTATCTCCTCAAAGATAATAATAAATAAGGGTCTCCCTTGCTTGTGAATGTAACGTAAATCTATGCATTCTTCTTCTTTGATTTCTTTCTTGTCGATTATTTCTGTCGCACCAGTTTAAAAGTGTAAGTTTTGGGACAAAGCTTCACTTAAATTATTGAGGGGTCGGATTGTATCCATCTTTTGGCTAATCTAGACATGATTTACAAATAATATTGCTATAAGTCAATGTAGTATCAGAGGCTTTGGTAATCATAAATGGTTGAGATCCCATAAAAAATCTAAAGTAGATTGTCCCTCATCCAAAAAGAAGAGGGCATAAATCACTTTATAGGTTTAAGCCTTATGAAGATACTTAGAGGTGGCAAACGGGTCATACGGGTACAGGTACAGGTTGGTTCATAACCGGGTCAACTTTGTGTTCGGGCTACATTCGGGGCGGTCCGTTCGGGTACGGGTCAATCTCGGTCCATTAAATTTCGAGTCACAGCGGGTTGGGTTAAATCGAATTTAGATACTTCTTCTATTACTAATTAGTTTTAAGATCAAACCGACATATTGAAAAATTTTGAGGGAAATAAATCACTTTACAAAGTTCAGATGTTAGTAAGTTAGTGGATGAAATCTCTCTTAAATTTGCATATGGTCCAACTCTTCTTCATTGATAAGGTGCAGCCGAAAATCAACTCAGGCTATGTTTAGTTCACCTTAAATTTACAAATCTGAACTTATCTGATCAGATCTGAACTTATTTTTTCTGATCTGATTTGATCTGATCTGAACTTATCTTTTACAAAACATATTATTACTAATATTATTATTACTTTGTATTTCATTACTAGTATTACTATTACTATCATTTTATTACTATGCACAACTTTCAATGATAATAATAATAATAATAATAATAATAATAATAGCATAATTATTTTTATTTTTTTTGAAACAGAACACATTAGTATATGAACATACAATTAAAAATAAAAGACCACGGACTCTTGGGTCCAATGGTATGGCTTCCTACCTCCCACATGGGTAACCAAGGTTCAAATCTTGGTGGAAGCATATATTTCAATATTGTTGTGGGTGGGGGAGCGGGGTTGGGGCTTGTTAAGTCTCTAGGTGAGTGACTCTGTGCGAGGGCAGCCTAGAGGAAATTCATCTTACCACGGGGTTCCCGAAAGGGGCCAAAAAAAATTAAAAATAAAAGACAACACATTTTAGGTAAAAAAAACATATTGTTCATGGTAAAGAGAACATATTGTTCATGTTCAAGGTCCGTTAAAAATAAGAATTTAGGTAGTAATGAAAAGAACATATAATGATATTAAAAAAAAGAACATTTACTGAAAGAGCATACATAATCTATTTAAAGAACACATTCTAAAAATAAAAGATAGATGTTATTTTTATATTGATGACATGTTTGGATTTAACTAACAAATTGTTCTTTGTTATATCAATAAATTGTTCTTTTTATTATAAATAAACCTATAATTTTTTTTTGAGGGAAAAAGCAAGCTAATATTACTCCAAGGACAAATTGTCCATCAAAATATAGGGAGCCACCTGCCCACATCCGAAGGAGAGTGGTTCTCCCAAATTTGTTCAATCCCGAAAGGGATTAGCTTAGCTAAATGGTGGGCAACAAAGTTCCCGTTACGCTTAATATGAGACCAAATAATGGAATAAAAATGAAAACTAGAAGAGAAAATATTATGGAGTACAATATCAAGATCCGAGAGGAAGATAGCTTGATTGGAGAGACGATTAATCACCGTGAGACAATCGGTTCAATAATGACATCCTTTATGCCATAACGAGAGCTTAAACGAATAGCCATTTCAATACCTTTGGCTTCGGCAACTTCAACAGTCCAATGGGAACGAACGCGACAAACAGCAACGAATTTTACCTCCCCAGTCGAGTTTCGGGCAACAACACCGAGTCCTACCCAACCTTCTACAGCAAGAGAGGCGCCCACATTGATTTTCATCACTCCAATAGGTGGAGCAGCCCAAACACGCCTGCTCGAAGGAAACCCCATGTTGTCAGCATTGTAGATGTTTGAAGCGTAGGCACCATGCTCCTCAACGATCCTAGAGACACGATCAAGCATTACATGATGGGGAGTAGTCTTGTTGTTGAAAACAAGTGAGTTGCGCTCACTCCACAAACACCAAGCTAGGAAAGCCCCTTTGATACGCACACCATTCTCAATCTCACGCCAGCTTTGCACAACATCACACATAGATGGACTAAGAGATTTTTGTCGAAGCTCCTTACAACCACTATCCAGCCACAAAGCTCGAACACAAGGGCAATCAAATATTGCATGAGTTTGAGATTCAATCTCACCACACCCCTAAGGGCACGAGTTATCCTCGGTCAAGTGATCGACGATGAAAAAGAAGGCTTCGAACCGAGAGAGAATGAGAACACATGCGCCAAAGGAAGTGACGAACCTTAGGGCTATAAATATATATAATCATATGATCTTGAAGAAAATGGTTAAATATTCTTCTTATATCGTTGTCTTGTTCTATATAAACTTTGTTTATAAAGATAAGTTGAAATCCTTTGTAGGAAAATTTTGAACGTGATGACAACACCATTAGGGTATCCCATGCTACTCATGTTTTATATAAACTAGTAACATATAATTTATATTATTCTACCAAAATTGTTTAAAAAGATAAACATCATATACTTTTGTCATGTTCGTTACATGTACAACATCAAAAAGAACATCACATATCAAAATTCTTAATTAAAACAAATATAAAAAAGAACATCATATATCAAAATTATTAATTAAAACAAATATAAAAAAAGAACACGTACAAATGCCAAAAGAACATTCTTCTTCTTGAACACAAATAGCTTCAAATAGTGATATCAATGACATTTATAATAATAGCAACGACATTAATATTAATTACCAATATTAATAATTAATAAGTACAACAATGACAATAATAATAATCTTTTTGAACAAATGTACTAGTAAATAGTAATATTAATAGTAATAGTAATCGTATAAAGTAATATTAATAATAATAGTAGTAGTAGTAGTAGTAGTAGTAGTAATAATAATAATAATAATAATAATAATAATAATAATAATAATATTAATAATAATATTAATAATAACAATAATAATAATAATAATAATAATAATAATAATAATAATAACAACAACAATAATAATAATAATTATTACAATAACAATAATAGCATTAGTAACACTACTAATCATAATAATCATGATAATAATAACAATAATAATAAGTTTTTAAATATAAGCATAATCTGATCTGATCTGGTATGGTATTAGGGATGGCAATAGATCCTGGACCCGGTCCGGATCCGTTTTCGGATCTGGATCCTAAAATTTCAGACCCTTCGAATCCGGGTCCGGAACTGACCCAAGACCCGGATCCGCATATCCGTTTTTTTAAAGAAAAAGGCGGGCTGGGCTCTAATTCATCTTCACAACTCATGTGAGTCACAACTCACAAGTATTCAAGCCTTCCTTGTCTCCCTAAAACCTAACTCCCACCACGCCACCCCCTTCTATCCCCCTCTCTCTCCTCCATCTACCTAGGGGTGTTCGCGGTTTGGGTTGGTGCAGTTTGGGATGTAACCCAACCCAAACCGCAAATATACGGTTTGACATTTTCCCAACCCAAACCGCACCGCACTTTTGCCCAAACCAACCTAAACCAAACAGCGCAAAACGGTTTGGTGCGGTTTGGTTTGCGATTTAACCATTTTTTCCTCCATGACATTAATTTTGTAATCTAAGAGTAAAAAAAGGAATTGTTAATAAATATAAAGAGTCCAAATAAATATGAAATTGACTTCATAATTAAACATAAATAATAATTTATCAAAAGTGTCCAAGTTCTTTACCTCAAACTTCTTTTTTCAGTTGTATACTTGTATGCCACATTGTCAAGTGTATTTAAAAAAATCAAAATAAATAATTTTTTTAAAAAAAAATCATATATAATTACGGTTCACGATGCGGTTTCGGTTTACAAAAATTAAAACCCAAACCAAACCGCAAACAACGGGTTGTTTGAAATCATAACCCAAACAGCAATTTTAAAACCGTAAACCAACCCAAACCAAATCGCAAACAGCGGTTTGTTTGAAATCATAACTCAAACCGCAATTTTAAAACCGCAAACCAACCCAAACCGCGAAAAAACGGCTTGGGTTGCGGTTTGGTGCGGTCCAGACCGCACTTTGAACAGCCCTACATCTACCTGCCTCGCCACCAATCACCATCCTTCACCGCCCAGATTCAGCGAGGCCAACCATCCCTCACCGCCCAGATCCCCATCGCACACCATCATGCGAAGGTTGTTGATTATTTAGGGGGTTTCATTCGAATTATTGTTTGGGTTTTGGTGCGAATTATTAAGTTGTCCTGATATTAATCCTGAATTTGTCTGTTAGATTTGTGGTAATCTGCTGAATTTTGTGGGTTTCATTGGAAGTATTGTTTGGGTTTTGGTGCGAATTACTAAGTTCTGATGTTGAATTTGTATATTAAATTGTAGTAATTTGCTGAATTTTGTTGCAAAATTGTAGTAAAATTGCTAAATTTAGTTGGAAAATCAGATTTATATAGAAAAAGTAGGTAAAAAATACAAATTAAGAATGAATCCGTTTCGGACCGACCCGCCGGATCCGGGTCGGGACCGGATCCAATCTTTCAGAACGGGCCTGGATCCGGGTC
Organism: Beta lomatogona; assembly: GCA_947646795.1. NCBI lineage: Eukaryota > Viridiplantae > Streptophyta > Magnoliopsida > Caryophyllales > Amaranthaceae > Beta > Beta lomatogona. The sequence goes on along the minus strand of CANSNZ010000584.1, from coordinate 286,918 downwards.
CATATCCGACCCGTTGTCATCCCTATCTGGTATGATCTGATCTGGTCTGATATGATCTGATCTGAAATAAGCAAAAATATGGTGAACTCAACATAGCCTCACTTGATGATTGACACCTTTGACACAAATTATGGCAAGTTGGCAACTCATAAGTCATCCAAAGAGAGTTTCGAGAATCAAAACCCTTTTTTATTAGGAATGGAAATTTGGCAAAGCTTAGTAAATAAAAATCTTGCCAAAATCATCGTATAAGATGAACACTAGGCCTTAGGGTAATATTATCAAATTCTATATTGGAGTTATCTACACATACTTCCTTCGTTCTTATATATAACTATTCATTTATCATTTTAAAATTTCAAAATAGATACAATGTTATTTTATTTGGCATTAAGTTTCCTGTATCTTCTTTCAAAAAAAAAAAAATGTTTTCTGTATCTCGTTTATCATCAAATGGGTCCCTATCTTTATTTATCTTTATCTTTCTCCTCTCGTTGGTTCTTGTGAACCCCCCCCCAAAAAAGTCAGTCTACATAACACCCATTTTAGAACAGAAAAAGTATTAGTTATTAAGCGTTAGCAAAAAAGAAAGATAATAACCTTTTAAACTTGAAACTTCTTCTCCGAGAATATATAATGAGAGAGAAAAGTATGATACAGTAATTTCATACACATATTCACACATATAATCAATTAATCACGATATTGCTATTTAAGCCCCATAGGGTTACCTTCCCAAAGGTCAATTATACATTTACATCCCATAGCCGAATAATTTGAAGACAGAATTTTACTTGGACTTGTATAGGTAGCTTAGCTTTCCTTCTTAATTATTGATGCATCCCAGACGCGGTTCACAAACGTCGAAAGTTACCATCAACTCATCAAGGTCATGCGTACAAAAGAAAGGGACCATAATCCAATACCTTACCCATCAATATATCATGTGATTCTGAAGAAATGTCTTCAAGAGTCAAAACTTCACTTTCTTCTCCTCTATTATTTTATATATTTTTTATGTTCAATGGCCATACATAGATTATTCACCAGATTTGGAGGAGCTTTCGCTCAATAAAATTATGCAAATAGGGTTTAATTTGGAGTGATCGGATCTAACACCTTAGAACTAAAAGTGAACTCACTCTCTCTTTTCTTGAATAATTTAAAATCATCTCATTATTGCTTACTATTATATGTCAAAAGTCACTTGAATAACTCCTTCCATTTCTAAACATACGAACGTTAACTGTAAATTATTGGTCAAAAGCCAAAAACGAAACTAAATAAAATATATTGAAAAGCAATTGTGAGCTACGTTCGACAAATCAACTATTATATCAAATGCAAGAAAGATAAAGAAATCAACTAGTAAAGAACACACCGATTCACGCTCTTCACCTACAATGTGTTAGCTATTCATGAGGCAGAGGATAGGAAGTTTTACTTGAGTAGAGTTCTAAATACAAAGAGAAGTTAAGAGCAAGGGAGTTTATATAAGGAGTTCACTAACAATGCTGAATCAAAGTCATCACACAAAGCGCAAGATTCAATACATCCAAATATAAACTTCACAAGTCCAAACACACTAATTTGACCTTAAACAAAAATTTAAATTTAACTTAAATCTCGTTCTCAAACTCGACAACCAAATAACTAAATGAGGCTGAACATAAATGAGGTAATACTCAACTCGTGTTTACTCAAGTATACCCTAATCAACTGAATTAAGGAACAGATACAGTTTTTTTTTTATGTTGTCTCCTAATAAAGTAATCTCCTAACATAGCTCTTCACTATGCTCTTAGTTCGTTCCTTGAAATTCTTATCTATTACTATGGCAACAAGTACCTAGGAAGAAGAAGAGAGCTAGTGTAAAGTACTATATAAGGTTATGCCATCTTGTCCTTGTGAAATACTAATAAAACATTGGTGTACTCAATAAACCATGTGAGCTCAAGTTATGGGGCAAGAGAGGGGCAAATGTGGAAAAATAGTTTTAAAAAAATGAAATCAAGCAAGATATATTTAAATAGTGAAGTTATAGTATAGACAATTAAAGAAAAATTTGTTAAGAGAAACAAATTAACCAAAATATAAGCATTGTGAGTATAATATGTTTAAGACTATAAATTTATCATTAACTTTAAGGTAAGATGACTATCTCTTGCACAAGTGTAGGGGAAATTGGGAATCACACTTTATATGGGGGAAGAATCGAACCCTTGTCACAAGGGTGGAACTTGGAAGGAGGGTATCCAAGACTCCAACCAAGTAGGCCAACCTTAATTCTTACTATAAATTTATTATGTAACGTTGATTTTCTATAAAGTTGTGTCATCTTGTCCATGTAAATTTTTTTTTTTTTTTTTTTGACGGGAAGAAAATATATCATTAATAATAAGCCAAACGGCACATACAATGATAATTAAGATCTGAAAAATAAAGATTTAGCAAATTGCAACAATTTTCACAATGGAACCAATTAATTTTAAGCATACTCGAACACAACTCCAACTCCACCGCTTCAAGCTTGACGCGAGCAGTGTACTTCGATGTCTTTGCATCTTTCCAAGTAGATACCTTCACAATCTGATTCTGTGATATAATTGTCCCCAATGACGAATTGCTGAAAAACTCTAAACCCTTATGGATCCAGACCATCTTCCAAATTATTGACACCATGAAAATAAGAAATTAAACTCATACAAATATGAGAAACAACCACCAAAAAGGGGACAAAAACTCTCACAGAGAAGAAAGCAATAAAGAAGATAGTAACACTAAAAAAAACACTAAAATCTAAGGAAAAGGGTTGAAAATAGTCTAATTTCTAAAATTAGACTATTTCCGGCCAAGGAGGCCAAGAAAATTAAAAACCCTAGAAAGAGAATTGAAGAGGGAGAGGGAGAGTGGAGAGGAAACGGCTAGGGTTAAAATGCTGCCCTTGTCCTTGTAAATTAAAAGGATATATTGTTAAACAAAAATATATCATAATGTCTATTATGCACTAGTAGAATAATTGTTTATTGCTGCGATGGTATTGCTGCGGTTTTACCCATACGCAACAATATATCACTTAAAAAGAAAAGGTAAAATATAAAATAAAGATATTGCTGCGGTTTCGGCCAAAAACCGCAGCAATATGGTTTCATCGGAAATTTTTTGAAAAAAGTTGACTTTTTGACCAGACATATTGCTGCGGTTTCTTTCAAGAACTGCAGCAATATATTAAAATAATATTTTAATATATATTGCTGCGGTTCTTTATGGAAACCGCAGCAATATATCATTTGAACTTCACAAAAGCCGCTAGGGTTTGGAGTCTTGGACTTCAGCCGTTTTCCTCATTTCACTCTCCTCTTTCCTCATTTCACTCCTTTCTCTCTCCTCCTTCAAACTCCTCTTCGACCAATTCACAGCCGCTCCTCCTCTCATTTCTCATCATCTCGCCGGTTGTCCTTCGTCCCTGCTATCCTCTCTCTCTCTCCTCGACCAATTGATGACTGTCTTCGTTACGTCGGAGGTCTCACTCGCGCCATCTCCGTTCATCGCTCCATCTCCTTCTCTGGTAAAACTCTTTCTTTCTCTCTCGAGTTTTTAAGAGTTTTTCGTTGAAATTGTGTTGATTTTGAGGTTTTGGAATTTATTAATTGAGTTGTTTTTGTTCGAATTACAGAATTAATGTCGAAGCTCGAGATTCAACATTATCAACCTAATCCCCAATATTCCGACAAAATTCAGGTGAATTTTTGAGTTTATTTGTCAAAAATTCTTCCCAGATCTTGCGAGCGCTTCTAAAAGAGAATAAATTTTGGATTCATCGACATTGCACCAACTTCGTATCGCCGAAAATTCCATTCAGAATTATATTCTTCCAATTTTGGGTTTTTTTCCTGCCATTTTTCAGTGATAATATAGCTTGATTACTTCGAAATTACGGGGACAAGATAGAAACAACTACTTTTATTGAGGTTAATTGCGGTTATTCAGTCAATCTTCGCTCTAAGCTTTCGAATCCCGGCGCCACAATCAACACCGGTGATTTTGATGTTGAAGGTTGTTGCGAAGACCGATGTTGAAGGTTGAAGCGAAGACCGATGTTGATGATTCACTGTTGATTTAGTTCTTGTTTTTAATTTCCTTTTGCTTTTTTCTTCATTTTTATTTTTTGAGACTCAATATGATGTTTAGGGGTTCTGATTTTTATTTTGTATACTTTTGTTAGTTTTTATATTATTTTTGCAATTGTTTTGTATATACTGATTTTTATTATACTGAATTTTATTTTCGATCGTTATATATATTTACATTGTTGGTAGCGTGATTTGTTGTTGATGAGATTTCTTTAGTTTTATTTGTATTTTTCAGTCATTTTCCATTCAAGCTAGCAAAAAAAAAAATCCACTCACACCTATTGCTGCTGTTCCTATAAAAAACAACAGCAATAGGTTTCATTTTTTTATTACAAAAAATTCCTATTGCTGCTGTTCCTACCAAAAACAGCAGCAATAGGTTTCATTTTTTTATTAAAAAAATACCTATTGCTGCGGTTTTGGGTAAGAACCGATGCGGTTAAAAACCGCAGCAATAGGTTAATTACCTATTGCTGCGCCCTTAATTGCTGTGCGGCCAAAACCGCCGCAATAGGCCACTTAATGACCGCAGCAATAAGCATTTATTCTACTAGTGATGATTGGTTAAGCTCCAAGTAACTTGTCAAAATTATTTAATTTCAAATAAACATAACTTGTTAAAACTAGTCATCATACAATATACCAAAAATGAAACTAGTCATCTGAACATATATCAAAAATAGAATTAGCATCATTCACTCTTTTTCAGTAGTCAGTTAGTTAATTATTTTATAAAAATCACATGTAGAAGTATCAAGTACGGATCCCTTCAATTAGGAAAAACAAATTAATAAAATATGACAAGAGATATGATGGTAAAAGAAAAGCACGTACTCCCTTTGATTTTTTTTATCTTACTTACTTGAAATCTTGAAACGGTTCACATTATGAGAGAATGTTCTAAATTTTCCTCAATATATAATCATGTGGGGTTTTGTTTGATTTGTTACAATAAGTACTTTTTTTTAGGAGAATTACAACAAGTACTTTGTTAAATGTTCAATCGTTATAAGTTTTACTAATATATAATAAAATATATATAAGATTAAAGAAGTATATAAACAAACGCACACGGTTGATGTAGGAAACAAACGCACACGATTTTTCCCCCATACCTTTATGTCCCCATGATGTCACTATGATATCACAGCTTGGGGCGATTTTGGAATCTGTCAAAACGCGGCGTTTTACTCAACTTAAGTAGTAAAACGACACATGATAGTCTCTCTGTCACCAAGATCTGGTAAAATTTGGCTTATTTCAGGACCCTAATAGGAAGACGCGTGGCAAAAATTGGATGAAAAATATTGTGGGACCTCCTAAATATTTTCTTTAGGCTGGAAAAAGAAAAGGAGGAAGTTATAAGCTGATAAGCATTTGGGCCGTTGGACAACCTGGCGTATGGACCACTCACTCCCTTGAAGTCGGCTGTTTGTGGGCCCTGTTCTTTCTGTACTAGTACGAGTGTATGACCAAAATCCCTAATACTTCCAAAACTTACCTTTTTCAAGTTTTCCATTCCAATTATTGTCCTCTTTGCAACTAGATTAGGATGAAACTAGAGACTAGAGAGTACCTTTTCCTTCTTTCAATGAAAATAGAAAAGAGGATAGATAGGAGATAGCAATGGAGATGATAGAGAGGGAAAATGAATAAATTACAAAATACATTATGTAAATAAGGGTGTTATTGTCTTTTCTTTTGTATCAAATGGTAGTTTGAGAATTTTCTTTGCTTTTGTCATTTTGTAGTTGATATAACTTTCGTTTTTAAATAATTATTATATTTTGACTTTTGACACTATATACAAATTTCAATTTGACTATTATTTGTGATTTATGCGTAAGGAAAAATATAGTCATGTGAGATCTTGTTTGATTCGTCTCGATATGTACTTTAAGAATATCAATTTTTAATAATTTTTACAAATACAAAATTAGATATATTAGTGCTTAAAGCTTTACATCGGTGTATGTAAAAAGTGAAAGTATAACTATTATTTAGAAACAGAGGTCGTAGTTGATACTTGATATTGGTAGATTTTTATTCATTTTACTGATTTGTTACTATACTCTAGGATGATGAGATCAATCATGGGATAAAATTTCACTCTAAGTACAACCACTTAATCAAAGGTCTCAAGTTCGAGCTTTAAAAAAACATCAACACTTGTTGAGAGAGTTTTCCTTAATTAGATCTTTCTCGCTCGTATCTGGATTAGTCAGAGTCTATTATACTTTGAATTATCGATGGGTTTCATATACAAAAAAGTACAACCATAAATGATTGAACAACCATAATAAATCAGTAGGCTTATTAAATCCAATTAGCAAGTTCAAACCCTTCTATAAACTTGCAGATCAATGAAGTAAATTCATTCTATTCTTGGGTGAAATATTCCTAATACTGTAGCTACTTTGTAAATTCTTAAGCAATTTACTGCTATTTTATGTTTGCTACCTAATTATATCCATGACTTCAAATAAAAGAGCTTTTGTTTTTTATGACATCAATAAGTTGCAGACATGTAACATGATCAAACTTGTGTTAGATCATTAACAAGTTTGTATACAAATAACATGGAAATGTTGTGATATGAACAGAACTAAATATTGTGATATGGAACAAAACTTGTTAAAAACTAGGCTTTCACTACTAGTTGTATCTATCTTGCCTTTTGAACTTATTTGATTTTTAGAGAAAACTTTATTAGGAAAAAAAACTTTTGCCCACTCTTATACGTAAAGAACCTTTTTGTAAGTTGTCTTTTCAACTAATTCTTAGCAACAATGCGATCATTGTCAAAAGAATAATAATTAATGTTTATTTAATTAATATTTCAACCAACGTACACTAAGAGATATACAAAATAATCATATAAGATATAGAACTAGATATTGATTAAGCACAAAATAAAACATATTTGTATATGACAAAACTAATATTACATAAACCTTTTTAGTGAAAAAAAATAGCATTTAAGTTAATTTGATTCATAAGAAATATAAAATTTAATGATTTTTAAATATTCATACTTCCCCCGTATCAAATTAAATGCAACAAATCCCTTGACCCGGACTCCTAGGCAAAATTTCTTAAGGTATGATTAATGCAAAAGTTTAACATGTGGGTATGTTAATAAGGAGAGAGAAAGTGCGGCCAAAAAAAAGGGAGGGTATTGGGTATTAGTTGAACATAACAAAGGTTTATTACTTTTAGTAAGGGTATTTGAGTCATTTCACACTCATAATCTTTACCAAAAAAGGAAAGAAGGCAATTGTTGCATTTAATTTGAAACAACCATTTTTAGAAACTGTTGCATTTAAATTGATACGAAGGAAGTATTAATTATGACTATGAAGATCTAGCCTCCAAAATAATTCTGCATCAATATTTTTAATTCTACAATTATTCTGTATCACTAGAATTTCCATATAATTATATATTAAATATGATAATCCAAACATTTTTGTTGAGCAAAGAAGGGGAAGGAAGAGCTAGGTAGGATGGAAGTGAACAAACTTAAGTAAAAGGTGATGATAATGACTGAGAAGAAAAGATAAAAAAAAAATATCAACAGTAGCTAAAAAAAGGGCATGAGAACACCCCACATATTGACTTTTGTAGTGGTTAGGCTTTTAATTTCACATGGACATGTATTGAATGGCTTTTTCGCCACTAAAAGATTGGGTGATTCACGAGCCTTGTCCTTTGAGAGGCCCTCATCTTTCCAAGCTTCACCTTTACATCTTAAATGCCTCTTTTTCTAACAACGAAGGGCCCCCCATTTGAATGTGATGTTTGCCTTTATGTATTGATGAGCTTCTTATGAATTGTCCTACTACCTTTTTTCATAAAACAACCTTTTTAACAACAAATTCGATAGTCGATCCAAAGATCTACGGACTATAAACTACACTGCCTTCATTGTTAATGGGTTTTTCTACAAGTTTAAGGTAAAAAATCTTTCAATAATATCTAAACTTGAGAAATTTTGTAGGATTAAATACAAGAGTTAGGTTGATGTGTCCTGATTTGAAAATCCCTAAAGGGCATAGTTAAAAAGTATGTGACTACTTTCTTTCTCTTTCATGATAGATATAATAAAACTATACAACACATTAAAACCTTTCTCATTAGGTATACCACATAAGTGTTTGTTCATATTGTATACATTTAAATATCTATGTTATATAAAACATAAGCGGGGTGAATAGGTCTTTCTATTAATGAGGCTTGACATTGTCTAAATAACTCTTAAAGCTTGTCCTTACAATTTGCAACCCAATAATGGGAAGCCATGGAATTAAACTTCCCTAAACCTTGTTAAGGAGGTGCTAGAAGTGTGCTTGAAATTAAGATACAACTACGCCGAAATCTTACTCACCAACATGCGATTAGTTACATGAGTTAAGATATTATCTCCTCTAACAGTCTAATTATATCCTTTTCGTTAATTTTCTCTTGTCAAGTGTTATATACTTTTGTATACCTACTTTTTCCATTCCATTCTTAAGACCCTCTATTAAAGTCATCTTTGGCATCTCCCTACTTACCGATGAATCTAGCCTTGTTGAACAATACTCAAACACAAATAATTACCACAAAATATATTTTGCTTGATGTCTCATGCTCAAACCAACATAGTGATCCATATCTTATCTTAACATGGGATAAGTAAGTGCTAGTATCAATATGATAAATCACAATAACAATAATCCTAAAAAAAAATGTAGTAGGTTTTTAAATTTCACCATATACCCCCGACAAATTGGAAAATTCACCATATACCCTCAATGTTTCAGATATGCACCATATACCCCTGACTTTTCAACATTGTTCACCAAATATCCTTTTTGGTAACAGACGTTAAGTTGCCGTTAGAGTTATTTACAACTTTGCCACCCTAACCCTTAACCCTAACCCCCTAAACCCTAACCCCCTAAACCCTAATTCTAACCCCTAACTCCAATCCACCCCGGCCCTACCCCAACCCACCACCCCCCCCCTCCTCCTCCCCTCCCCCTCCAACGCAGCCCGGCCCGCCAAACCGTCACCATCGCATCACCTGCCGCGACACCGGACCGCCACCACCGCACCATCGCATCACCTCGCCACGACACCGGACCGCTACCAACGCACCGGATCATAGAACACCAATGATTATGAAGAAAATATCTCGAATAACACTAATAATGCCAAATTTTCGAAGAACATCAACGAGATCCGACTAATCGTTCCGTAAATTTTTCCAATGTCTTCATCTCCACCGCACCATCGCATCACCCGCCACGACACCGAGGACGCTGCCGATTTTTTTCACTTCTCGCCTATGATGTTCTTCGCATTCGATTAATGTTGACCTCAAAATTTCTTATTCTCCGTCTTGTTTTTAGATTAGTTCTTTAATCGGTTCACTTGATCAGTTTTTCGCATCCGGTTGATGTTCTTCGATAAGTTGATTAGAATAAAGATAGATGAGTGTGAGAGCACGAAGACGATAGGAGAGGGAGGGGTTGGGGAAATCGACGAGGGGAAGGGGAGGGGGGAGGGGTTGCGGCTGCGGCGGTGGAGGGGGGGAGAGAGGGTGGGGGTGGGGCGTTGGGTGGTTGGGGTGGATGGGATGGGGGTGGGGGTAGGGGTAGGGGTAGGGGATGGGTTGGGGTGGTGGGGGTGGGGAGGGTGGGTTATGGTTAGGGTTAGGGTTAGGGTTTAGATTAGGGTTAGGGTTAGGGGTTAATAATGGCAAAATGGTAAATAAAACTAACGGTAAGTTAACTTTCGTTAGAATAAGGGTATATGATGCACAGTTTTGAAATTCAAGGGTATATGGTGAATATCTGAAACATTGAGGGTATATGGTGAATTTTTCAATTTGTCGGGGGTATATGGTGAAAAAACCGTATTTTGTTTTAACATATAAACTTTTTTTTTTACTAAAATAATAGGAATTCCGGTCCAACCAGTTCGGACCGGAATTTTCCGGGTTTGGACCGGACCGAACCTGTGGTCCGGAATCCTGATATCGGCGGACCGGGGACCGGGGACCGGACCGGTTTGTGCACAACTGCACACCCCTACATGCAACTGCCAAGGGAGACAAAAGTTGACCAAGTCTTCAAATTATTTCCTGTTTCTGCGAACAAACATTTCAAATTTGCTAAATTGAGGTGGGAGTAAATTCTTACTACAATACTCCCCTAGAGCTATAGGTCGATGACCCTGTCAAAAAAAAAAAAAGAAGCTATAGGTCGATGACAGAATCATTCAATTAAAACAGATAAAAAGCAAATAATAATACTTACTTCTATTGCTCCTAAGGTAGAACATTTAACAGAGTTGCGCTAAAAATTGACCAATTTGATAAATCTTGCAGAAACTATAAAAAAGCAATTGAACAAAAAATAAGGGCATAATAAATGTAGTCCTGAAAAGGGATCAAAGGAAGCAATAAAGGATAGTTGGTTCAAGTAAATGACGCGTGGGTACAGTACTTATTGCCATCTAAACTGTAAAATCTGTAATCAAATATACTCTGCTACTGGTATTAATGAAAGGAAAGAGAAGGAAGCGCCCAACTTTCGGTTCAAAGTCCAAACAACCAAAAGTCAAAAAGAAACTTTTTTTTTTATCCAAGAACCGACGAAAGTCGACAGGGTCAAATGGGTCACCAGTCACGAGAAGGCTTGCCCTAGATAAAATCTAAATGACTTTTTACATAATTTTTGTTTATATAATAGCGAGAAAAATCTAATTTCTAACTCGAGAAAAATGAATGACGTTCATGTTATGATATAATTATAACTAAGTGCACTAATGAGTTAGCTCATTGTCTTCAATAGAAAGTATATTAACGGGAGTTTGGTTTAATGATTTTATGTTGAATGTGTTGAACTTGTTGTTGATGGATGCTTTGAATGAATCATAGTCCTCTTGGAACTCCGTAAATAAAAGAATACAAGGAAAATCCGAAAAACATATGACTATTTATAAATACTAATTTGGCTGGTGAGAAGGTTAATCATTCAGATTTCAAGCTCCATCAAAGCTATTATGCTTAGAAAAAGTTGTCCATAAATGCATATATACCAAGTTATCTTGGATTTTATTGGGCTACATAAACAACGATTTGAGTTCCTACTTCTACTTAGAGAAAAAACTAGATACTTCAAAAAAAAAGATAATATAATAACGAATAGAAACAATGAGCTCAATTTTAATAGATTCTCTAAAAATTTGCAAATAACTAACCTACACCTTTTCAAGTAGTTTAATCTTTTACTTGAATCAGATTTCTCAAGCATTTCGTATTTACATAGAACATATTGTTTAACAAGTGATATGACCTTAAAAAGTTAGCATATATCCCTTCTGTCCATAATTAATTATCTTGTATACTATTTTAATAAGTCCATTTATGATCTTCCGATTACCTTAAATGAAATATTCACTCCATAACCCACTCAACTAATCAACCTGTGTGATATGGTCTCTCTCTCTCTCTCTCTCTATTTTGTATACTATTTTTAATAAGTCCATATATGATCTTTCGATAACATTAAATGAAATATTCACTCCATAACCCACTCAACCAGTCAACCTTTGTGATGTAGGTCTCTCGCTCTCTCTATCTATGATCTCTTATAATTTATATGATATAATACCTTTCGCTAACTTAAATCAATTTCTTATTCTTACTTTTTACCCTATCCATTCAAAAACCTACTCTAATCTAATATATATTCTTAATATGCGTGTCCAAACCTTAGAGCCTAGAGGGCAATTATTGTGGACGGAAGGAGTACATAAAGTTGCTCTAGATTATATGTAATGCTAATATAAAGTGTGTTACGCTAGTAGGAACATTATCAAAATGGCTTACTCAGTGCTTGTTTGGTTGATGCCAAATAGACATGGGAAGTGGATAATTTTTAGAGGTGAAAAATAGTGGAATTGTTTGATTGACATAAGATACATGAAAGGAAAGCTCTTGAAAAGTTCTACTTTTCACAAAATTGAAGAATTAACTTACCTCACTCCCCTTAATAAATATAGAAATTCGCACGTAAAGTGGAACTTCTCATGTTCAACCAAACAATTTTTATACTTCCCAACATTGAGTGTTCATAATAAATTATAATTCACTCTATTCAACCAAACTATTACTCGAAGTACCTACATTCTAAATATAAATGAATACTACGTAAAACTTATGACCTGAAAAGAAGTCCTAGAATCTAGAAGATGCCATTCCAATTACTTGGCCAACCCTATAAAGGAAGTACAAAGGTTGCATAAAAAGTTGTTAAAAGTTCCACCATTGACACTTGTAAACACAGCAAAAGTCTTAGAAACTCATAAAATCAGCCTCCAAAGCAATGAAGATCTTCCATGTAGAAGATAATGTCTAACTACGTACCATTCGTAGCATAAAGTTGATAATGAAGGAACCAAAGAATAGAAAGAAAATGAAACTTTGTGGGTGTAGTTCATAATCAAACAAAGTGAAAACAAGGGGAAAATGTTAACACAATTTCTTGTTATGACGTGTGAATAAAACCTTTTAACAAGAGCTGCTAAAAGGTGAAACTTTTCACCACTTATACAAGGGTAATATTGTCTTCTTCCGCTGAAGCTATCAAGTGATACATAAAGTCGTGAAAAAAGCTGTGAACGGAGCTTTTCAAAGTCTACGCTATATTACACTACTTTTACCCTTGTCTATAAATACACTTAAGTCCCTTTGCACAAATCAAACCAACTTCATCACAGAAGCTTTTACACTTATTTCTCTCTTTCTCTCTCTAGGCCAAAAAAAAATCTTCTGTGATCCAATTCATCTCTACAAAAATCCAGCAGGAATCAAAATCTTCATCTTAAAATCTAGTGTTCCTCATTTTTTGGTGGGATCACTGATTTTTTTTCCCCTCTTTTTTGATCCTCTGTTTTTAAAAACAACTAATCTATTCTTCAAATTTTCAGGAAAAGGGACCAATATTTTTTTGAAGTACCCTATTTCCAGAACATTTAACTACAAAATCCTCAGTTTTTTCCAAAGTTTCTGGTGAAAAAACCACTCAGAAACTTGCACTTTCTAGAAAAACCATGGAAGACAACAGCTTTTTATCTTCATCATTCACAGCACCAATTGACATTAAAGATTCAGTTTCAGCACTTATCTTAACAGCAGGTGCTAATAACACCAATACTTTGGACTCAATCTTCTCTTATTGCCCACCTTCAAATCCCATCACTAATAGCAACGATCCTTTAATTGAGTCACTAGGGTCCTCAGTTTACCTCAAACAAAGGGATTTACTCCAAAAATTCTGGCTCAATAACTTGTCGAAAAACAAGATTCATGGCTCTTCATCCTTGAGCTCACAGTTGCTCCAAAGTTCGAGTTTCGGTGTCAATTCCCAAATGAACAATCCCGGAAAGAAGAAGCTTTACAGAGGAGTGAGACAGAGGCATTGGGGTAAGTGGGTAGCTGAAATTAGACTACCTCAGAACAGAATGAGGGTATGGTTAGGAACATATGAAACAGCAGAAACTGCTGCTTATGCTTATGATCGTGCTGCCTATAAGCTCAGAGGAGAGTATGCTCGTCTTAATTTCCCAAACCTAAAGGATACAACGAAGCTCGGGTTTGGTGACTCAGCAAGGATGAATGCAGTGAAATCTGCTGTTGATGCAAAAATCCAAGCCATCTGTCAGAAATTGAAGAGGGAAAGAGCTAACAGAATTGCAAAAAAGAAACCAAAAGAAGCAGATACAAGTGACAGTGATGGTGTTGGTGGCGGTGGTGGCGGCAATGATGGGAATAGGAATAGTAATACTCATAGTGGTGATAGCAACTTGAAAGAGAATGAAAGTTTGATGAAGGAATCATATTCTTCATCATCTTCATCATTTTGTTCAACAATGGTTAATGACAGTGGGATGGTTTCCCCAAGCATTTCTGAAGAAGGTTGGTGGAGCAATGGGAATGGAACTTCGCCTTCTTCTGATTCAATGACTAGCTATCCTATTATGGCAGATGACTTTGGTTTTAATGATTGTTCTTTAGAAAAGATGCCATCTTTTGACCCTGAATTGATCTGGGAAGTTCTTGCTAATTAGGACAGAGTTGATATATATATATATTTAGAGGTTTAAAAGCTATGTAATATATAGATTAAGTAGTTTTATTCTATATTTTGGTTAGTGTGTTTAGAGAGGCTCTAGAGCATGTTACATGTCCCTATGTATGTCCCTATGTATGTTTGACAAACAATAAATGTTTGGATGGTGAAGGAGTACTAGCCGTATATTCTTGTCATATGCTCTAAATTACTAAAGAAAATATCTAGGTGGTTAAAATTTTAGTAAACTAAAAATGCGTTCTATCCACCTTGAAAAATTTAGTTTTGTGAAATTTAAACTCCAATAAGATAAAAAAGAAGTTTCAATGAGATCAAATAACTTCAGGTCAATTCAGTTGAGCAAAATTAAGGTGAATAGAACAAACCCTAAATACCAGATAAGTGGGCAATTGGTGAGTTTTCACACTAGCTGAAGTTGCATTAACTCATGTGACAAATTTAACCAGCCAGAATTAGTTAACCATTGCTCATACCTAGATATTGTGTCTAGCATGTAAGACATTGACACCTTAAACCCACATTAAATACACACTAGAAGAGTAAAACGATAAGGTCGATCGAGGAACAACTGAACTTTTTTGTTTCCCGTTATGGTTGTATTAGGATTTAGGTGGGATAGCATTTAGCCAAATATTTGACCTGTATGTTGGCAAAGGGGTAGAATGTCTCTAGACCAATTTACTACTTAAAGTTGGAATTGCTGAGTACTACATATAATAAACTGATTATGGACTTATGGTAGTAAGTGACATCCTAATTGTACTGCCAAAAAAAACATCCTAATTGTCCCAGATTATGTTTCTTCTCTTCACGCCCACTAGTAATGGCACCTGAGACGGCTCGTATCGTATGGAAATTGTTTTAGAACACCAGACAAGGATATCCTAATACCAAATTAATAATGATGCACTTTTAAGAGCATCCAATCTCATGACGCAGTTACAAGTGTTATAGATTGATAATCCACCATAATACATCTAGCACACTATATAATACTTCTATACCCTAAATTTTAAAGTGAAAGGTGTAACTTTTGTTCAAAGGTGTAACGGCGGAATTTTTTACTTGGTGTCGTATCGTCAAGGTTTACAGGAATAATGTTGCTCCAGCCCATGAGTTAGCGAATCTCTGTCGTTTGTCTAGTTTACCATTCCATTCATGTTGATTTTGCTCTTTTTACTTTTCTTGTACGATTTCTCGTTGCCAAAAAAAAAAAAAAAAACTAAAAATTCCAGTTCAAACAGGTCAAATATACACCATAAGCTAAGCCAAATCAAAATTCTCTTGCTCCAACACGCGACCTTGTTTGAGTATGTTTAGTTGTTCATAGTGTAGCCCAAATTCAATTTTCGCATCAACTTTACTCAGGTTAATCTAACCATACATAATCAAAGGCTTTTGTATGTCCCATATTCTAAATTTACACACTGATTTCAAGTAAATCAACAAATTGAATATTGATGGAGTAATTACATCGATCAAGAGAGTGTTTCATTTGAGGAAAATTATTTTTCCTGAAAAAGTACTTTTTCAAGTCTTCATTTGTTGGGTTTATAAATGGTAAAAGCGTACTTCACAAAAGTTAAAAAAAAAAGTCTCCCAAAGATGGAACGCACTTTCTTTCAAAAAGATGCCACACTTCTTTCTCTTCTTCCATCTACCCTTTCTCATATCATTTTTCTTTTTTTTTTTTTCCTGACAATATCAAAGATAAAATTAGGAAAGACAAGAGGCACAGAGAAAGAATCAGTCATAGCAAGAGCTAAGTCCTTGATCCCCTTAACCAAAATGTTGGAGTCCGTCCAAATTTCCATATCTGGAATGCGCAGATGTTGTATATCCTTCAGACTGAATAGCATGGCGTATGCTTCCGCTTGGTTGCTCGAGCTGGCATTTATTCTATTACTTCCTTCCGCTTTCAAAACGCCATTCTCCATTAAAACCCACCCATAAGCTGCTCTACCTGAATCCTCAGCTTCCAAGATGTTGGTTTTCCACGCTCAATCAATGATTAAGATCATATTGTTACTTTTTTGCGACCAGTTTTTCATCCAGCTATAATTTTGCTTACTTTCCACTATGTCTTCTTGAATTTGGTAAGCTTTTCCCTGAGTGATGATTGACATTTGTTTTTGCCCACGACTTTGCTTCCATCTTTGGCTCCAACTAACCATATTTGTGAAAACTTCCAGTGGTCTAGGCCTTTCCCTTGGGTTGAAGATCACTTTGTTTCGGAGTAACCAAATACCCCAAAGAGTAGCAATGAACTCAAAAACTTTTGTACCATTAATATCGTCGTTATGCATCAAGAACCAAATCCAATTTCTTGTCCAACTTTTGATATTACAATGTCGAGGTTCCTCCGATTTTATGCCAAGATTTGAACTTTTCCATATTCTCGTCGATATTTCACAATCTTTAAACAAATGAGTATCCGATTCCTCATAATTCTCACAGAGTGGGCAAGGACTCTCGCTTAGGATTTTCCTTTTCCTAAGGTTTACTCTAGTTGCCAAAGCACCATTAGCTAGCTTCCAATAGAAAATTTTCCATTTTGGCCAGAATTTTAAGTTCCATAATTTCTTCCATAATACAGAGATGTCTTGAAAACATAGATATTCTTTAGCTCCGAGCCAGTAACCTGATTTTATCTCATAACAACCATGTTTGGACGGTATCCAAACAAAAAATCTTCCTCTTCTTGCTCAGGTATGTGAATTGTCTTGATTGCTTTTGCCACATTAATATCAAACCATTTTAAAAGTATGGGGTCATCCCATTGCCTGCCACCCTGCATAAGCTCACTAACCCAAACTGGCTCCCTCTCGTTTAGGTTACTAGCATTTTGCTTAAACCTAACTTTACCTTTTCCAACCCAGTTAAAATCAAGAATTTTTGTTTTCAACCCATTCCCAACTCCAACTCCTACTCCATCCTTTAAGGAATGCACACTTTTCATAATGCTTCTCGCCCTCCACGAACAATTTTGAGGAAATTTTCCTAATAGACTCTTTTCAAACCAATTGTTAGAATACTTTGCCCTGAAAATTGGCTTTTTACTTATGGTCAAGTTAGAAGAACTCCACCAAAATTTGATGAGGGAAGAGCTAGTTTTCCTTAACAAAATTTTGGAAATAAGTACATGGCCATGATGTGGGAAGCATAAGCAATTAAGATACTATTGATCAGAATCAATTTACCCGCTTGATTGACTGAAAATTTCCAGGAAATGATGGTGTTGACTATTTTTTGGGGAAGATCTTGAAATATGTTGAGCTTGTGACCATTTACATCCACTGGGCAGCCCAGATATTTGCCCAAATTTTCCTTATGTTCCACCTTAAGGCCTTTGCTTAGCAGCCTTATGAACTTCCTTGGTGTATTCCTACTAAACACAAAGTATGATTTCTGTAGGTTAATCATTTCACCCGACAGGGTGCAAAATCTTTCCAAAGTATTTCTTAACGTCCAGACGTTATCAATTGTGTCATTTAAAAAGAACAGGGCATCATCCGCAAAAAACAGGTGTGATAATTCCGGAGCTTTCCGGTGGAGTTTGATACCCTTAACCTGACCCTGATTTTGTTGGTGAATCAGCTTCCTGGATAACACTTCCATACATAGGATGAAAAGGTAAGGTGACAGAGGGTCCCCTTGCCTCAGAACGGCTTTTGGTTTGATTAGCCCCGCAGGCTCCCCATTAACCAGGATCGCATAAGTAACCGTAGTGACACACTCCATAATTAATCGTATCCAAAGAGGAGGCATTCCAATTACATTCAAAACTTCCTCTAAGAAGGTCCAACTGACCCTGTCATAAGCTTTGTTAAGATCCAAGTTTTGAATGAGAGATCTGGTAGTGCCCTTTTTTTGCTTTTTGATGAAGCTTAACATTTCATGTGTAATAATGCAGTAATCATTTATAGATCGACCGAAACAAACGCATTTTGGTTTTGCCCAACTAGAGTCTTTAAAAGGGGATGAAGTCTTCTAACCATGCATTTGGATATTAATTTATATGAGGTATTGCAGAGACTAATGGGGCGAAATTGACTTACTTGATCTGGATTTGCAACTTTTGGAATAAGTGCTATGTAAGTTTTGTTAGTCTCTCTAAGCATATGTCCCCCACATAAGAAATTTTGAGTAGCTTGGCCCAACTCCTCCCCCATAATATCCCATTTCTTTTGAAGTAACACCGGGGGGGCACCATCTGGCCCCGGGGACTTTAGAGCCTTCATGCTGAACATGGCTTCCTTGATTTCTCGAAGCGAAAACTCTTCCATTAGGTGCTCCGATTGTTCCATAGTGATTTTTGGCATATCAACCATCCAATCCACTATCTCACTAGCCCTCACCGATTGATCCCCAACATTGTCAAAGAGATTTGTAAAGTAATCCACGAATTCAATTCTGATATCGTTAGCTCTAGAGATCCAAATCCCATCCTTGTTCTTAATAGTAGAAATACCTTGTCGGGATTTCATACTCTTATAAAAGTAGCTGGTTGGTTGATCTCCCAATTCATCCCACTTTGACCTTGCTCTTTGCTTCCAATATTCTAGTTTGATGTCCGTAGCCGCTTTAAGCTTCTTTCTACCTTGCAGTTCTTCTAAGAAGTTGCTCGATGAAGCTAGGTTATTTTGAGCTTCTGCTAACTCGTGATGCATTTGATTCCATTGAACTCCATTCTTTGCCTTAAAATTCAAGCACCAATTTTTGCACCCATTTCGGATATACTCAATTTTCCTTTGTATTTTGAACAATGCTGACCCATTATAGCACTCTTTCCATGCCTTCTCAATGTTTTCAAAGACTTCATCAAAATCCAAGCACCAAGCTTCAATCTTATAAGGTCTTTTCTTCTTTTCTTTTTCAGGCTTTGAAATCAGAATTATAGGACCATGATCCGAGATAAAAATCGGGAAGTTTATAAGACTTGCATTAGGAAAGGAGGTCATCCAATCGTCATTGCAATACACTCTATCCAATCTCTCAACAATGCACTCTACATCTTCCGTATTATTTGTCCAAGTGAATTGAACTCCATGGTGTTGGAGTTCAATTAAGCTACAGTCACATCGCCAAGAACTAAATTCAGCGGCTCCCTTCAAAAATCTATTTCCTCCATGTTTTTGATCCGCAAATTCTACCTGATTAAAGTCAGCCCAAATGAAAGCTCTTAGGGTATCCCAAATCTCTTGACGGTCTTTGAAATAGGAGCACCATAAACACACACCACATAATAAACGATATTACATTCATCCTTAACATTACAACATACATAATTTTCAAAAATAAAAAGAATGGACACTTCTAGAGTACTAGCCCAGCACAAAATTAGGCCTCCCGAGAGGTCTCTAGAATCATGCCCACTCCAGTTTTTAAAGCCTAAACTAGAAATAGTAGGTTCTAGCTCCTTAACTAAACATTTCGTTTCAGATAAAAACAGGAAATCTAAAGCTTGACTACTGACAATCCATTTTAGGAAAGGAATTTTCGGGGCGTCAGTAGATTTAAGACCCCGACAATTCCAGGCACATGCTCTCATATCCCTGACGGGGGCTGTTTTGGGCCAGCCACCCTACCCATCAGAAATTCCGAATCTTCGGAGCTTGAAATTGAACTGTCACCTTCACTTAGGCCGAATTTGAGTTTTAGTTTTCCCTGGTACATCTTTTGTGATTTGTTCCTTTTCTTGATGGGAATCCAGTAATCAGCATCATTGAATTCTTCATTCAAAACTGATTTCCCCAATTCAGGCCCCTGTCCCTTCTTCCCTTCCCTTGGACTGCAGAAATTCGCCCCCAATACCCCTAGCCCAATTGATGATTTGTTTCCCCTTGTCATAGATCTCTTAGCCCTTTCCTCCTTGATTTTTTCTTTGGATTTTTTCTGCTTATTATCATTCAGGCCCAAATTCGCAATTTCATCAAGTAACTCCTTAGTTCTGCCCAATGAGTCATTATCCGAACTGTTCCCCAAATCCATAATGATATCAGAATCCACTGGGCTCAACTCAAAATTTGCAGAAAAGAAAAGTTCACCTTGCGGGCCTTTTAGCGGAAGCCCAATGAAATTCGGACCATGGTCTTCCAAGTCAACATGAATATGTGGCAGATCCACATTGATCTCGCCTTTCCCCTCACCAAAGTTATACACCGACCCTTTTATGAACTCGTGAGGCTTTGTGGGCCCGATTGGGCCTTTGACTTTTGTTGTTGAAGAGGTTGGAATTGTGTTTGGGCTAATACTGTTAGCTTTTTTGACCGATATTATGGGACAAAAGAAGGTGAAAGATTCCAAAGAGGAATCTTCACTTGATAAAGAGGCCGAAGTAACTGGGCTTGTGGGGATTGGGCTTTGAAATAACTCACTAAGAGAGAGGTGGGTAAGATGACCCAACACAATGATATTTTGTGGAATGAAGGAGTCACTTAGTGGATCATTTAGGAAAATAAAGCGGTCTAATTCAATAATTTGAGGTCCAACATCAACCACCCATTGTAAGTCCATGACATCATTCAAATTTTCCATTTTTTGGAGTTGAATTTTTTTACCAGGGGAGAAAGGGTAGCTGTAAAAGTGAGGATGAAAAGGATGTGACAATGAGAAAGTGGGGAGATTGCTATTTAAAAGCCTAAAAAAGGGGGGGATTGCAGACAACAAACTCAAAACATTATGGTTGGGTTTCCATAAATGAACTGGGTGTTCCATACTTTGACTGGAGAAATTACAAAGAATATTGCAGGGGGAAGTACAACATTCTAGGCATATTGGGATATTAATCAGATGAAGTGGAGCAAAAGTCTCCTGGGAACTAACTAAATCAGTTGTCATTTTAGCAAGAGAACTCAAAAGAAAGGGAGAGTGAGAAGGCAGTGTCTGCAGAGAGATGGGCAATTGATTTTTGACGGTTTGGGCCCTTAATTAGCTCATTTGAATAATTGACTTTCCAGGCCAAGAATTAGTTATTTCAGAGAAAGCCCAATTAATACTATTGGTAGTGTTCCCTCTGTTACTAACACTAGAAAGGTTAAAGAGAAGAGGAGAGACACTTAGCTTTTGACTGACATCAATGTGGAAGGTGGAGACTTTCTTCCTCTTGCTTTCTAAGGGCTCCACCAGGTTGTACGAACAACTTCTTTTTTTCCCAGCATAAGAAACCGGATTCATACAGACTTTGTGACGCTGATGGTTAACACTATTTCCCGCCGGAGATTCATGAGAACTAAGCTTTGTTTGAGAAGTAATAATTGGAGTAGGCTGATTGATCCTTCTACGCAACCATAATGGCCTCTTTGGGTCCGAAGATTCATCACTTGATGAGTCTTGGCGTCTTCTCTTTCTTAAACTACTACATCCAGCATGGCTGCAGTGACCTGGTCTTGAGTCTTCCGAAGAGCTAGAAGACTCAGATTCCGAAGATGAGTCCGAAAAACTCGAAGCAAATGGAATTTCGTCAGAAGGAAAAGCTATGAGATCAATACACGCGAAGTACGTAAGACCTCAATTCTTCTCAACCCAATAATCTTATTTGAAAAACATGGTGGGGGAGGATGTCCCACCATAAGATTTTGAGGGTTATCACATACTTCTGCCATACGAAATCCAAATTGTCTCTGCGCTTCTTCTACAGAGAGCCTACATCTAGAAATTTTATGACCTATCCTTCCACATTTTCTACAGTAGATGAAAACCCCCTCATAACGAAAATCGATCCACTTAAAATGATTTCTAACATACTCATAGAAATATCCCGGAATTAGAGGTTTGTTAACATCTACATAAACTTTTGCTCTAATAAACTCCTTGGGCCCTTCCGACAGGGAAGCTTCATCGAACCTTACTATACGCCCCAACTTTTTCACAGCCCTTTCAGCTACATGAACTCGATTCGAAGTCAAAGGGATGCCTTCCACTCTAACCCACAGAGGGCAAGATTCAAAATTAAAGCTTCTAATGGCAGCACTAGGGAACCAACAATTAAGTACCAACAATGCACCCTTGTAGCATGCATTCCTTTTTGCTAGAAGGTTATCTCGATCATCAATATGTGTACAATAAAAAAAGAAAGTCTTGCCTGATTTGCCTACTTTGATCTCTTCGTTTGTGAACCAGCATGAGTTCACCCACTGCTGAATTTGAGTGACTGTAAAGTTACGATAGTCTTTGAATTGGCCCATGACTGCCATGGGGTATACTACATCCATGGGTTGCGTATCTCCTACCAAGGAGTGAATGACTATCCCCATTTTTTTATACCATTAATCGGGCAGTTGTGGTAATCTACGAAGTTTGAAGACATGATTAGGATTGTAAAGAGTAAGAAAGGGTAAAGGAAGAAAAGAAAGAGAAAAGGAGGAATGGAAAAGAGAAAAAATAAGGCTCTAGTTTCCTAGAGAGAGAGGCTCTCAGTTTTTTTGAGAGAAATTTTTTGTATCATTTTCCTTTACTCTCAAACTTTTCTTACAAAAAAACCAAACAAAGGAAAACATCTTTCCAATATCTTTTTTCCTTGGAAAATATTTTTCGTAGAAAATCGTCATCCATAGTAAATATATCCGTCCAGCCAAACAAAGTCTTAGTTCCTTTTTGCTTTTCTTATTTGTAGAATTATATAAAAAGAACCACTAATGCCATTAACAATGAGAATAATATTAAGTTACCTGCACCTAATCCTACATAAACGACATTGTGAAAAATATTCCCACGACCAAAGCATAGTTTGGATTTCATTTTTTGTGGAATTATTCAAGAAAATCATTTACTCAAAGTTTGACTTTGATATGAACAAAATCGGGTTGCCAAGTTGATACGGGTTATGAAGGTTTCATTATTACTAACCACTTCTTAAACTGTAACCAAAAAAACAAATATGAAGAAATCAACAATCTCCTCTGACACATGAACAATTTAGTTGACCTTAAATTCAAAAAAAAAAAATATGACGCTTGGATACCTCAAATAAGCAGGAAAAGATATCCAAGAAAGTTCTAAGACTAGCTTGATCTAGTACAATTTAGCCCAATTCTATAGACAAACTGCCGTACTCAAGATTGTTAACCAGTCCAAGTAAGAAGCATAATATAATGACAACAAATTCTTCTATCAAGTATCAAATCACGGGTGAAGGTAAAATTGTTAGTACTTAGTACCTGGTAGCAAGTGTTGGCAAGGCCGATAATCTGATCCTCTTATTAGCAAAGTGAGGAGAGAAGAGGAGGGTAGTACAATAGCTCACCACTCTGGCATATCATTATGAGAGGCGTGGATGCTACCATTTTCACGTGGTGGTCCTGTCCTTGACATTCACTGTAGGTGGTGTAGAAACCAGCTTGTGATTTGGTGTGACCATCCCATACAAAATGACAGCACATGGCAAAAAACAGTTTCGAGCAGTATCATCTTTTAGTTGGTACCACCATATTTCGTGCGGATTTAATTTGAAGAATGAGGAGGAAAGTGAAAGGAAATTTTAAATGAAACAAGTTATAGCAAAAGACATTCTAACATAAGCAATAATAATACGACCTTGGACTCATTTCTAAAATAAATTCCCTGCAAAGTGTGTTTCTTTAAGATAATTTAGCTAATATAATAGGGATTTATTATGGCTTAGTCTCTCTTCATAGTACTACATGATGTTACTTGGACTTGGGTTCTCGTTTTTAATACGGATATGTGTCCGAATGTCAACTATTTCATGTAAAGTTCTTGTTCCAAAATGAAGCGTTAATAGTCCACACCATTGTCGAAGTGTCATGGATCTAACAAGGATACTGAGAGACAGATGAGGAGTTCGAACAACTCAACTCCAATTTCATATATCAGAGGAAGAGCTAGGCATAAATAATTCCAGAATTGAATGGATTAAAAATCAGTGCTACGACCATCGAAGTGTTACTAGGCTATCTAATAATTTTACTGGTTTAGGACAAGAGCTATTCCTAGGCTCTTAGCAAAGTGTTCAATCTCCTGACACATGTTTTCGACGGAACTGGCAGATCATCGAAATATGATGCCTCGAAAAAATAATTCTCTTAAAAGGATAAAAATTAAGAGCAAAGAGACCCTCAACAATTTGGTCTAGAACGATTTTTTCTTGTACGCGATAATCTATGATAAAGACAATCAAACACAAAAACAGGAAGCAAAATGGAACCGTACAATGACACCATAAATCTTCACGTATTTGTATTGCCACAAAATTTATAGATACTACTACTAGTGATGCAGTAGAGTGACATTACAATATTGTAACCTGGACTGCAGGGCATTTCTATAGTACAAATTATGGATTTTTCCTACTGAATAATAACAAATAATACATGATTTAGACACTTACATAGCCACGGCAGAAAACAGAAGAAAATCCTAGACTCCAGATTAACCAAAAGGAAACGTCTACCAAGTCAACGAGTCCTTGCTCTGCTGCAGCTTTTTGTTATAAGAATCTTCCAATTCTTCCTGCAACATTCAGAGCATAAGTCAGCTCCGAATTGTACGAACTGTAACTGGCCGTTAACGTTTCAATATCTTCTAGCAAAAGTTCAATTGTACCCCTCTCAGCAAATTTACTCTGTTCTTCTAGCAAAAGGAATGTCATTTCTTTAACAAGGATATACTACGTCCTTGACAATACTGAAGGTATGCAGCGTCCTTAATAAACAATATCTCACAATCCATAGGGATAAGTTCCTGATGTACCATAATATGTACTAGCCTAACTTCAAGTGAAAATCCTACCTTTTACCTAAATAATACTTCTATTATAGCAACATCCCCCACAATATGAAACCTGACAATTGCCAAACATACACGAGCTTTGCTGTTCTTCTGATTTCTACCACATAAATTAAGAGTATCATTAGCACCATTGAATTTAACATAATAAACAGGTTAAGCCCCCCCCCAAAAAAAATCACAACCACCTAAAAGAAGCAGCTCCCCGACCCTCGTTTGAAAGGGCCTTACCATAACCAGTTAATAGGTAACTACTTCACTTTATTAAGAGCATATAGGATATAATATAACTAGGATTAGAGCTTATAGTTTGCATATTTGCAGGATTTCTCCATGTCTGGACTCTATTGCTCCTAGGTCATTTTGCTTAATGGTGTCCTTTCAGGATAAAGTGATGCAAGTGGAGTGCATATCGGGAAAGTTTGGACATCTAAAGATGGATATTCAATGTTCTCATAGAAGACATTTTAGGCACGGACATGTTGAGGGTCGTGCGCAAAAGGATGCAATGATTTAGAGAGCTGCCTCATTACACACGACCGTGTAAATGGTCATGCACCTTGTCCATCACTATGTTGACAGCTTCTTTGTTCCACACGGTCGTAGCAAGTGCCTCAAAACATCCATATTCACATGACCATGTATAGGACTGTATGCTATGTGACGTTCATAGACACAGTCGTGTGTGACGGGGTCTTTGTGGCAGCTTTTCTCAAACCGACTTCTAAATTATTTGGAAATTTAAGAAACTATAAACAGGTCTTTGGACGTTATTTTAGACTTAGTTCACATAGCTTTCAGAGAGAAACATCACTGGATTTCTTCCTTTCATTGAAGCACAAGACTAAATTTTCTCCATTATTCTTTACTTTTTCTTTTTGGAAGTGATAAGGCATCAACCTTCAGGAAGCAGGGATAAGAAATCAGATGAAGAGGAAATCTTCATTTATTATGGCCTTTTAATTCCTCTGCTCATTGTTTTATTATATTGAGTAATTTCTCAATCTAGGATTAAGTTAACCCTAGTTATAATTGATGGATGATTTTCCCAACTCACCATGCTAATCAGATTGAATGTGTTCTTCCTTAATTGAATTGTGCTTATTACCGATAATGAACTACGAGATTGTTGGTATTAAATTGATTCCATATATCTTGACTACATTGGGAATTAAATCTAGATGGATTGTGCTTAGATCATTTAAGAGCATGAATTTCTCTATGGGAATAAGGGGGTGTTTGGTTGGGGGGTTACAAGAAAGGGAAAGAGAATCAAGTAAGTTGATTCTCTTACTTCTTATTTGTTTTGTCCATTCAATCATTCACTTTACAGTTTACCCCTTTGGCACCCCCAAACTCCTCTACATTGATTCCCCACTCCCCCAAGATTTCACTTACCCTTTCTCTCCTCTAACCTCATGGTCACCATGAACACCACTATTTTGCCAACGAACCACCACCCCTCCACCACGAACCACCAACCCCACCTGAAACCACCACCCAACCACCACCCAAAGCAACCCCACCACCATCAAAACAACCCACCATACACCCGAAATAACCCCACCACCACCTGAAGCAAACCCACCACCACTCCACCACCTATAACCACAACCATCCATCTGAAACAACCCTAACCCTACTCGAAACAACCCCACCACCAACCAAAACAACCCTACCCCTAACCGAAACAATCCAACCACCACCCGAAACAGCCCCACCCCACCCCACGAAACTTTATCCTTCCACCCGGATAAACAACCATCCAATCACCCAAAAACCACCACCATCCACCAAAAACACCTCCCTCTCTCCAAGAATCACTAGATCTACCAAAGAGATAAGGAGAGAAAAAAATTACCTTCAGGTTCAAGAGAAGTCGCCGGCGAAGGAAAAGGGAAGAGGCAGCGGCGGGGGAGGGGAAGAGTGGGGAGATAGAGGAGCGAAAGGGAGGCGAGGAAGGAGGTGGAATTTCGTAGTGCAAGGGTGGTGGTGGTTTTCGGGGGAAAGTTGTGGTGGTGGGAATATTAGGGTTTCCCTTTGATAATATCTAAACAAACAACTTAGAAAATCAAAGGGTAACTCTTTCCATTCTCCTTGTAACTCTTTCACAAATCCTTTCTCTTTCCTCTTAACAAACCAAAAGCTCCCTAAGAAGATTGGATTGCTAGAAATTAATGATGTTATGCTTTAAATCTCTCTTGCATGAATCCATGAGAATAGGTATGAATCTATGTTACAGAAGCCATAAATACCGGGGAAAGGTTTATTAGTAATTTCTACTGCACGTCGTGAAGATTTCATCTAATTAGTTGGAAGTAGGGGTTTGTCTTTGCACCAATCGTGCTAGTGAAGATACTTAACTTTGGAGTCTTTATTAATAGATTAGTATAATTAAGCTTCGGTATTTATCATACAAATTCATTTAGTTTTACTATATTTGTGAACAAATCATAAACAACTTTCTCTCTCTGGGATCGCCCTAAGTTACCTACTTCATTAGTTAAATTCACTTTTGCTAGACTCGCAAGTCAAAGGTCATATCACCATAGACTAATAGTGAACAAAATTTATACTTGGGTCAACTAATATGCAAAACCATGCAAATTCCTACTCGTAAAAAACATAATATGAAAATGGAGAAAATTTTACTACGAAAAAGAGGTTCCACATACTGCATTCAAACGTAAGAGATCCCTACAGTTACTACTTGACCCTATCACACCACAGAGTACAGTTTAAGTGCTGTTGCAAATCATGTTCTTAGCTTTCAAATAATCATGGGAAAAAATCAGTTTCCCTCTGTTCCTCAATTATCTTTTAGCACATTTGTGGAAATGAAGACTAAGAATAGAAGCAAAAAATCAATAAAAAACCTGAACTAGAAAAAGAGATTGAAAGGACGTATGAGAGTGTTGGGATGCGCCAAAAAAATAGGTTAGTGTGTTGGATATAGAGTCAAAACATTAGTTATATTGTTGTCTTTGACTCAAAATAGAAATGCGAACATAATTTGGGACACTCAAAAAGAAGATTGTGAGAAAATATTATGGTGCAGATGGAGTACTTTAAAAGGTGAGACCTTACCTTGCACGATTTTAACAGGGGTTGCAAAAATGATGACCTGAAAAGTGCAATCGACTTGCCAAGCGAGGTTTTCTCCAAGTCTGCCACAAATTGAAACAAGCACTTTGTTCCTTTAGAGACAACTTAATATGCTTTTCAACCGACATGAGAATATTTATCTAACTTCTCTTGCATTCTGCAGAAGATCTGACGATAATAGAACTACATAGTAGTTTGACATCTGACATGCATTAAAACAAGATTTGCATGTGTAACTACATTCTAATGGCGACCAAAGAGATATGCATATACTTTAAGACATATGTCTCATAATGCATTTAGCCATCTCTTTGCACTAAAAGAAAGAGCAAAAAACCTACCAGTTTCGATGTCCCCACCAAGACCTCCTCTATTAAGTTCATCCAGAAGCTGCAGATTTTTCCAAACAATATACACGTGAGGTAGTTAATCCACACAAACATGTAATAACAGTACATGTGCAATATGCTTCAGAGTCTAACTTCATGGCATTCTATCTTGGCATAAAAAAATCTTATAACAAGCTAACATTAGATGGCATAGCCATCTGCAAGAAAATCAAGTAGTAGCACTAACAAGCTGACCTGGGAAAGGGTTGGTACAGTGGTCGGGTCAAATTCCTCACACTGGTTGGGATCAATAGGAACACATACACGACCTAAACATCAACATATAGTAGATCTATTAGAAAGAATTTCATACAGGCTCAGAATGCATAATGTTCCTCAAATGCCAGGTAGTGGTTTATAGTACTCCAAAACTTGCCAATATAACCCCAACAAATAAATTTTAATAAGCAAGGGTTGCTGCTAACCTGTTTTTGGGTGTACACAGAAAGGCGCTTTTAATAAATGGTTCATGTGTTTGGAGACCTGAAATAATAACATATTTTCTTAAACTAATCAGTCATTGAAATTTAAGTATAGTGTTCTTACAACATGATGGATAGCTTGAGATTGCAAAAATTTGAAATATTAACTTGTTAACAGGAGACAACAGACCTCACTATCAAGCCTGGGGTATGTATAAGAGAATACAATCTCTTCAACGCACCTGCGAAGTCCTTGTCCCTGAAACATGATGGGTTATTAATTAGTTTTGACTGTTTATTCTCATTCACCTGTCTAAATGCTATTTAAAATATCAAAGCAGAAACATTAGGAAGATAAATTATATTAAAAAGTCAGCTAATCATTGCTCATTAACAACCTTAAATTCAGGCAAGAAAAAGTCATGTTTCTCCTTCAACCAAAAAGATACAAAAATTGCACAAAACAATTTCTCCTCCTAGATAATTTGAGACTAGACATCATCCATGGAAAACATCAGTAACATTAAGCTTGGACTAGATAGCGTTAAATGAGAGTTTCCTGACTCCTATCCATACACATAATTTGGAACCAGCCACGTGATGGGTCAATTAGCCCTACTTATAGAGATTATAAACTGGACCCCTAACTTCCTTTATCTACGTTTGTAAACTCATGATACTCGAGTTACTAGAATTCACAAATAAGAGGCATGTTCATGACTTGGTAATTAAATAAATACCTTTTGCTTCCCAGATTGAAGGACATGCTTTAGTTGCCCCCAGCGAACAATATTAGTGTCTTCTCTACTTATGGAAGATCTTCGATTATCCTGCCATTTCCCCCGTAGCTCAGAAGTAATAGCTGCAAATGCACCAATTACCATATCGTGTAAAAGAATGAAAATTAGAAGGCTGCAACAAAGCAGTATTACTGCTGTTATTGGTAATTGATATGGACTGTATTTCCAATTGCATACATTCATCAGGAATCAATTCTAGAACCTTCTCATATCTCTCTTCTGAAGATAGTAGCTTCTGGCTACTTAGATATGTATCTTCAAAATATTTCCTCAGAACTTCAGTGTATGATCTCCTGTAAGATAATATGATTCAGTGATATGAGATTATGAGATCAAGCCAAAGAGAAAATAAACGATAGCAGATCCACACTTACGCAAGAAATGGATGAAGAGCAGAACCCCCTAAGAAAACCTTTTTCTGGCTATTCTCATTGCCCTGGGAAACTAATATATAGTTAAAATCAAACTCTTTATGAGACCAGTCAACATGGCTATACTGACTTATTATCTAGCCAGCAGTTTATTACCTTGTACACATGAAAATATTCTGCGATAGCAACTCGTTGTTCATTGGTTAACCTGCAAAGACAGCAAGTTAAAAAATTTCGAAGGATCTTTCCAACTACAATGCAGTACCTACGTTGTCACTTAACCTTACCTTCTTGCTTTTGCATCACAAACCCAACAATGTACACCACGCCGGCCACTGAATACCCAAAGGATGTGATTGAAACCAAAATCATCTGTATATAAAATCAGAGACAGCATTTCGAAATCATGTTCAAATATGCTATGAAACCTCAAAAGAACACTTTTTTCCATGATAATACATCATTAGCCATCACTGGCATATTGGGGCAACAAACCTAGAGGACAGATGAACATGTCAGAGTTCAGACACAGTTGATATTTTGATTGGACATAAAGCTCCTAGTTAGAGCAAATACAAGAACTGCCTACTTAGATATAACCATGGATATTATCAGATGCAGTTAACAGAGCAAATTGAAACTAATCTCGAGCTCTCAGATTTCACTTTGCACATGTACATATCAACCTTTATAATGTGAGAACATATTTTCTGAAACATCACAACAATTTCTTCAAGACTCTCAGTTGTTAGCAAACTCGGAAGCATCAAACATTTATTATAAGACTCTTGCAATCATCACAATCAACATAATGATGACACCACAAAGGTTAAACAATATATGGCTTGATATACCTCTAAGAGCAGTGTCAATGATTTTAATAGCAACTGTCATCAGAGGCCAACACTCCCGGCATACATCAGCTCCAGAACAGCAATATCTGACATCATCATAGTCTGTCATATCCTGTAGAAAGAAAAACCATGTAAGCCACACACAAATCAACTAATGAATTCAATTAAGCAGTGAAACTTTGTAGTTCTCGAGCTTACAATATCAAATATCAGCTCTCTTTCCTTAGGAGTGAAGACATTGTCCCCAGTTTGTGCATACGCATGTCTCTTAGATGGCTGTAGCAAAGTGCAATCAACCATTAGACAGCAATGTCTTAAAGGTTACTCATTGAGTGGTCAATATGCAAGAATCATGCTCCCTTATAGCACCGATAATGATATACTTATATAGTAAGCAACATGAACTCCAATTGCCAATTACTAATGTGGAATTATTGGAAAGAGCCGCTACTGCACAGAAAGCTAACGAAACTTCAAAGTTTACATGGGTGCACAACTGCAGCACTGCACAGAAAGCATTTCATGCATATACTAGAAACAGTGCGAAAAAAAAACATAATAACTCAAATCTGCTGAACATTAAAGCCAATACAATACCCAAAATGTCCTAATTGACACACGGCCCCAAATGTCCCGTGCCTTAAGACTGTAGCCATTTCCAAATATTTTTGAGTAGTTTGGATCATCAAAAGTAATATCAGGTCTAATAGCCCACACTTGTATATGAATAAATTTATAATGAGCAAACATTCAGAACGTCATAGCTTCTCTTATACACGTACAAACGTTAACACCTGAAAGAAGAAGTATAAGTTCATTGCTAAGACAGAGAAACAAAATAAGGGGTACTTACATCAACACTATAAACCGGCCCAATGTCTATTTTGAAGGGACATTTTTCCTTGACTGCACTTTCGAGTTCTGAAGCGCTTTTGAAAGATTGAAACCGCAAATATATGTCATTATCCAATGTAAATGAAAATTCCCTTCTGCCAAAGTAAGACTGATCACATCCTGGGTGTTTTCCATCTGCGATATAAAAGGATTAACCAAAAAAAAATAAACATGGCTGCACGGCTAACAATAGTTGGCAATTCAGTATCATACAATCCTTGAAGAAAAATCGCAGTGGAAGATTACCATTTCCATATGACATCCATTTAAACATATCAGAATAAGGAAACAGCTTCGCTGGAATCACAAAATAATAATATATTTAAATAAGATTGCTGAAAATTAAACTACCTAACATTACTAGCAAAATCAATTAAAAGTAACCAAAATTAGCAAAAAAAAAAGTACATAGTTGTACCATAATAAAGTTTGAGGTAACTGGCATTGAAATCTTCGGGAATCGCATTAGGGTTAGGGTTTTGTGCTTCCGGACCATCGATTAGCATGTCATCTCTTCCATTCTCAACCTCTTCTCGCGTCATCTTTAGATTCTACCACAAATTAATCAACTTGTAAGATCAATTTATTCCAGAATTCAAGAAAAATCGGCCTAATATTAACATCAATTTGGTGAAATCTTCCGCTAAAATTGCAAAATTTCAGCACAATTTCAATGAGAGAGAGAGAGGGTTTATACCTGAGAAAAATAAAGGTAGTGCTGACTGCTGAAGTTAGTTGTAGAGATCAAAAGAAATAATCGAAAGATGAATCGATTTTCTACTGAGTGTGAGAATTGAGGTAGGAGAGAGAAAGAGAGTGAGAGTTTGAGGGTTTCAAAATGGAGAGATGAAATTGGCGCTGAAAATGTGAAGTTGGGCTTTTGGCGGGAAGAGTATTTTTAGAGTTTGGTATTCTAAGGTTATGTGACTATGTCGTTGGTTAAATGTGGACTGGGCCGCTTTGTCTTGTCGGGTACTATTTTTCGGGTGGAAAGAAGAAACAAAAACGATCTAGGACAATGGATCTAAGAGCACCATTAATGGTGAATGAAAAAAAAATCATCCCACTCTCTTTCTAAATTTCTCTCTCTAAAAAATTACATCCCACAATCTTTTTCCACTTTCTTCTTAACAATGAACCAAAAAAAAGATCATCTCAACTACTTTTTTCTACCCAACTACCTTTTACCCCACCCAATTATTTTTTCTCTCTCATCACCCAACCACCATTATACAATATTTTTATTATTTACTTTTTAATAATATTTATTATTACTAATTGATAAAAAAATTAATGAAATAAATACATAATTAGCGTTTTTAGCATTAACTAAATTAAATGTACAAAAATATTGTTTATTTTTTTTAGAGGGTAAAAGTGGAAGATATTTCATATAAAATAAGCAAAATTATAGAAAATTAGTAAATAGCTAGAAAAAAAAAAGTTGTCCAAAATATTACAAAATGGGTCTCTATTTGTAGATCTCTGAAAAATAGAGCCATTGGTAATTTTTTTATTATTTTTGGCTTTGTATTTTTTAAGATATTGCATTTTTAATATTTGTAATTGTATTATTTATCTAACCTGTCAGAATTTGACAAGTATCAAATTCTGACGCGCGCGTCAGAAAATCTGACACACGCGTCAGAAATCTGACGAAATATAATTTTTTTTGGCTTTCTCTCAGCCAAAACGACGAGTTTTGGCTTAGCTTCAGCCAAAACGACGTCGTTTTGGCTGAGAGAAAGCCAAAAAAAATTATATTTTACCAGATCAGGCGGTGGGTCCCACTCCCACGCCTGATCATCAATTCAATCGTCCCATACAAAATTTTTTTGCCAATCAACCCACAATCTTTGTTTCACTCACCATTAAGGGAGGTTTTTTAAGATTATGTACATGATCTTTTTTTTATTTTCACCATTAAGGATGCCCTAAACACTCTGTTGTTATTTACTTGCAACACTTATTATTTTGGGTAGTTTTAATTTATTTGTAAGTTGTAACACTACTTTTTTGGATATTTTCTCTCTTTATCTCTGTTCTCATCACATGAGTCACCTTTTTTCCCCTTTCTCTCCTCACCTAAATTAGCCTTTTTATGTCAAAAACTACCTTATAAATACCTACTTTAGAAAATACTTAATTACCTTATAGAAAACTTTTTTTTAAACTACACCAAACATCCAAAACTTTGAGTAGCACTACCAGTTGACAAGAAATGTTAGTAGATTCTGTCAAAGGGCCCCACTTTTTTCCCTCCCTTCTCTTATACCATTCTCTCATACCTCCTTTTATCTTTGCAAATCTCTATTAAATAAGGGAAGCGGGGAGCAACGGTGTCCTCTTTTGAACTGACTATTTTGCCCCCCTTCCCTTTCTAAATTACAAAAGGAATCTCAATACCAAAATGGGGGTCAAACAAAGCCACCGGGAATTAATTTTCAACAATCACTCAGAAATCACTTATATGAGGAAACTTTACAAATCACTCATAGAATTGAGAAAATCACGTTGTAAAAATCACGCAAATCACTCAAATGATCAGGAAACTTTACAAAAACTAAATATTAACTTACAAACTAAAACTAATATACTAGGACGTCAATACATACAAAAACATTCACAAAATTCACTTATAAATCATTGTTCTCAATAACCATTCACAATTACATACTCACAAAAATTACCTATAAACACAAATCTGAGAAAAACATAAGATTTTGACAGTGATATCACACATTTGTCGATTGGCGATTTGCGAAGTTATAAACAGGTACATAATTCTTTTAATCTTTAAAGTTATTTCACATTAGTCGACTGTTATGTAGTTGAAAAAATAGAGATAATAGCAATTAGTTGAAAAGGGCTTTTATATAATTAGACTTAAGTTTGATTCATTTTCATATAAAATCAGAAAACAAGATGTGTATGAAGTTTGATTCATTTATGACACTGATGAAAAAGTTGCAAATTTAGTTCTTTTTAAAAAAAAATCCAATATAAAATATTTGCCCAAAACTTTTGCAAAATATCCATGTTCAGAAATAAATTTTGAAAAACAAAACAATATCAAATCTTTTTGCAAACAACTTTTGCAAAAATCCATTTTCAGAAAAAAAGAAATTTACATTTATTTGCGAAAGCCATTTAATGTGAAATTAGATTGTGTATGAAAAATTTTAAATTTCATTTCAAATATAATTGAAACTCAGAGTGTTAAAATTTAGAAAAGGAGAAATATTGAAAAGGACCATTTCATGCGAAATCAGATTGTGTATGAAAAACTTAAAATTTCATTTCAAATATTATTGAAACTCAAAGTGTTAAAATTTAGAAAAGGAGAAAAATTAAAATGACCATTTCATGCAAAATCAGATTGTGTATGAAAAATTTAAAATTTCATTTCAAATATAATTGAAACTCAAAGTGTGAACATTTAGAAAAGGAGAAAAATTAAAATGATGAATTTTTTTGAATATCAATTTGTGAAATCAGAATTTAGAAGTTAGATAAGGAAAAAAACTGAAATTGTATTATACTTTCCAGTTACAATTTTGGGATCATAGAAAAATTACTGAAATCCATGATTTAAGAAATTACCTTTCTTTGTTACAAAATCGACCCAATTAGATCTACTGCTGCTTAAGACTTGAATTGAAATGCTTGATTTTTTTATGTTGTTCTTTGACGTTGACTTGAAAATCTACTGTTGCATGTAGTTCTTTGATGTTGTTCGCGAATTAGATTTACTACTTAAGACTTGAATACATGGATGAACTGGGTTCCTTCAAATATGAATTAGGTTCCTTCAAAATATAGGTTGTAGATTTGTAGTGAGAGGAGAGAGAGAATGAATAGTTAGAAAAGTACTGAAATTATACACTGAGAGAAGAGAGAGAATAAATAGTTGGAGAAATATTTTTTTGTTTGCCTGATGGGTCTTCACTCTTCACCGATTTAAGTGGCAAATAAGTATATGGACCAACTGTTCCCGGTTAACAAGCAAGATTTTTTTTAAAAAAAAAATCCTCCTGAATTAAATCAAACAGGCAGTGCACAAGTTTTATTGCTCAAAATAAAAATAACCCAAACCAACCCATCATGATTCATTTGGATGGAATTTCAATCTATCACCTTAACTACTAACGCATCATGTGGATAAAAAAAGAAACTACTCTTATCTAAATCAAAGAATTACTATCACAATCTTCCACTAACAAACCACTTTTCACCAATTATGTAAAAAAAAGTATATTGCAAGTTAAATTATAATATAATATTTATATGAAAAGAACACTACATAATTAATTAGTAAAGGAACATATTACTCCCTTAAGAAAAAGGATAATATGTGAAAACAAAATTTTTATGTACTATTTTTTTTGTGGGAAACAATATTTTATAATCTTTCTCACAACTTAAAACTTTACAACATTTTGTATTTTTCTACGAGAAATCAAAAACTATTATAAATTACAAAAATGAATAAAACAAAAAAAAAAGAACATGACGATATTTAGTAAAGAACATCATATTGATTATAAAAGAACATGCGCATATAAGACTTGAGAAACAAAAAACTATTCAAAATCACAAAAATGAATAACAACATAAAAAAAACATGGAAGAATCTTATTCACAAAATGGAGGTGAACTTAAATACTAACTTGCATTTTCAATTTGTTTACTACTTAGTATTAGGCCTAAAAATATCATCGCACGCATCGCGTGCACAAAAGGCTAGTATAAAATAAAGGAGCTCTTGTTCTCCAACAATTTAGTAGAGACGAAATTCTTGTATTATATTTAGCCATCTCTTATTTCTAAAGGTATCTATTATGGTATTAATGCTTCAATTAGTCAATTAGGGTTTTTTGAATTGTGTCAATACTAAGGTTCTTAGATTAATTGAGCCATCAAAATTAGGGTTTGTTTTTGGAATTTAGGTTTTTTTTATTGCGTCAATTATAGGGTTTCCAATTAGTGCAATTATATATTAGGGCTCCTAATTAAATATTCAAATAGTAGTTTAGGTAACACAAACAAAAAAATGCTACATAATACAAAGCTTCGACAACTAATTAAAGTGGTAAATTTCGTACAATTTTGGTAGTTTTCCCTCTTTATTGACTCTAATAAACGTTTATGCTCTTTTCATAGTACCCAATTGTACCGTGTCCTTCCTCCTTCTTGCGGTCAATGGCAGTGACAACTTAATGGTGTACTCAGTGAGGTAAGAAATTTAGAGAGGAAAGTAGAGGATTGAGGATTTGGACTAGGAAATATTTGAGCAAAATTCAAATTTGCAAAAGAGAGAAGGACAAAAAAGAGAAGTTATGGAAAATGACATAGGAAGGTGGAAGGTTGTTAATTTAAGAGTAACGGGGTGTTTGTGTAATTTTACAATAATAAAAGAGAGGGAAAACATAAAGTGGGGTCCTTTGACAAACCCTACTTAAGGTTTTCTGTCAATTGATTATGCTACTTAATAGTTTGGACTTTTTTAGGTAGTTTTATTTAAAAACAAAATGTGTATTCCATCCGTCCCAGAATAGTCTGAACACTTTACTTTTATGTTTGTTCCAAATTAGTTTGAACACTTCTATTTTTGGCATCGTTCCACTATTATTATATTATTTCTTATATAATCATTTGGCCCACACTCTACCTTTTATCAATAAAAAGTTACCCAACTTTTTCTCTCCTCTAATAAAAAATATCCCACCAACTCCTATTACATCTACTTTTGAGATAAGATAATATTTGTTAACCACACTACAACTAGTATCACCTTAAAATATGTGTCCCAACAAGTGTTGAGATATTTCTGGAACGTAGGAAGTATAAGATAGTTAATTATTTTAAAAAATGGGTATTCATAGAATACTTTTTGACAAAAAAGACCCTAAA
This sequence comes from Beta lomatogona, assembly GCA_947646795.1. NCBI lineage: Eukaryota > Viridiplantae > Streptophyta > Magnoliopsida > Caryophyllales > Amaranthaceae > Beta > Beta lomatogona. Next base: position 249,146 of record CANSNZ010000584.1, on the reverse strand, counting down.
TTATTGTGCTCTCCCCGCCCCTTGTTGCAAGTAAATCAAAATGGAGAAAGTACATCACTACATCCAAATTGAATTGTCAAATATAGCTACCCATTTAGTTAGAAATGGCTAGACTACAAAAGGGAACATTGGTCGAGAAAGAAAAAAGGAAAAAGAAAAAGAATATATATCGATGAATATTAAAAGTAAGAAAACTAGCTAGAGGAAAATTATGATAGATATATGTAATTTTATAAGCCATTTTGATTGAGTATGCATTACATAGAGAATCCTTACCTACTACTCCTATTTAGCTTCCCCAACAAAGAAGATTGTTCTTATAGATTGTTTTGTTGCATTCACACAAATAACACAATACTACCCACGGCGGTGATTAGCTACCTCACACCATATATATTTCAAACCCCCAATGTTTTATCGCACGTTACTAATATGATTGAATGATAACTTTCCTGATCTTCGCAATTTTAAAACTATATAAATTGACATTAGATGTTAAGTTAAATACAAGATAAAATATTATTCTTTCCATCCTCTTATGGTATTACGACTTTATATTGTATTTCGAATTAGGTAGGTCAATTTAAAATTGTCTATCTTTTTTATCCAGTTTGGGTCAATTTTGTGGTCACGTCAATATTAAGTTTGATTTTCATATTCGAATTAATAGTACCATTTTTTTTTGGTGAAAAGAGGCAATCCAATTACATAATAAATGAGTTAGAGTTATTACAATCCGCAGTGAAATGTGCCATAAAGTAACTAGGGGAGTGGGGAAAATCCTAGTTACAGAGAAATCCATTTCCATGATTCTCCACTGTTTTGCTAGAGCATCTGCAACCCTGTTGGCCTCCCTCGGGGAGTACCTGAACCACACCTAGGGAAACCTAATGTGCCACTGCCTACATGCGTCCACCATATTGGAATATTTGTCATAGTCTTCATCACCAAGCACAAGGTCAATAGCATTTTTACAATCAGAATATATAATAGTCTTAAAAAATGAGTGAGACTCGACAGTGAAAAGGGCTTCCTGCAAACCTAAAATTTCAGTTGCAAGAGAGTCTTGAGTGTACACCCTCTTACCAAAACCAGTAATCCATTGTCTTTCACTATTTCTCACAACCTCCCCAATACCAACCGGGTCCATAATGCCAATAAAAGAAGCGTCCACATGAATCATGAAAGTATCTTGAGGGTGAGGATCCCCCGAGCAAGGCTGACGAGGGTCTAAGGCTTGTATTTTAGTTGCTTGAATGAGACTTCTAGCACACATACTTGCCCTAAACATAATGACATTTACATGCGCGGGCTTACCATTGTTAAAGACACACTCATTTCTATCCTTCCAGATTTCGTGACACACATATGGAAAGAGGTCTCCCCACACAAGGCCCCTAAACTCGACAAGGCTCGCTACATTTTGAGCAAGCCACTCCTGAAAATCATCGGCCACAATCACAGGGACACCCTAGTACCATTGAATGATCAATTTTCATAGGATTTTCATTATTTTAAAACTATTGAAATTGACAATAGATGTCAACTTATATACAAGACAAAACCTCACTCCTTCAAACCTATTTTGATACTACAACTAGAGATAAAAATCTGGTGGTAGTTGGATCAATTCAAATTTGTCCTTCTATTTGATCGAGTCTGGGTCAGTCTACAGGTCGTGTCATGTTAATAACAAGTTGACCTTAAATTATCGAGTTCACGTAAGGTCATTTTGAGGTTAGTCGCATCAAATCACTATATCCATACTTATTATGTCTTTTTTTTTATTGCACCCAAGTAAGAGACTTGACACGATTGCTAATACACAACATTATAGTAGCAGAGTTGGAGTTAAGGAAGACTGAAACATCTATCCACCGTATAAATTACTCATAACACTGTTGAGTTGCAAACCACTTATTATTAATATCTATCTCTATTATGGAGTTAAGGAAGACAAATTTTTTTGGGGTTCAAGTGTTTAACTACTAGTATTTTTTGCACGCGATGCGTGCGCGAACATCGCGGTGATATTGTACATGTTTCTTTTGTTTTCAAAAATCAGGAAATTACTTTCACTAAAAAAAATGTGGTAGTTTTTGTAGGGGAAATGGCAGTTACATTAGAGCTTTTTTTTTTTTTTAAAAGTTATATGATTTTTTTGCCCTCATTAGTTATCTTGGAAAAATAATAACATAAAGGATATTTTAGGAAACTCAGGTGGACACCAAAGTCCTCAAGAGTTCCCATATATAATAGAGATTTAATAGTCTTCCTGAATTATGAGTCATGACTCATGAGTCATGAGTACCATTTCCTTTGGCAGTGAACATGGCAATTAATTCCTTAATCAAATTAACACTCTTTTCCCCACATCACTATATCAGTCTCGTGATGCTCAAGTCCTACAGAAGACCAAACGTCTTCAACCTAAGTAAGATTCTTACGCACTCTCCTCACTCTTTCCACCTCCTCTCTCTCCTTCTCCTCCATTGCCGACATAATTCCAGCTTCCTCGTCCCCTCTCTGTTTTTTAACAACAGATAATAATCTTTCTCAACTACCTCAATTTTGGACCTTTTCTTTCTCTCTCTGAAAAATTTCTAAAGCTGTAAGAAAAAAAGGCAGACATGTACAAAATAACGTCGGTGCTCGTAATCCTCTTCCTGTCGTCGGCGATTTTTGCCGGCGCCGACGACGAGGTGACGTGCTCGGGAATCGTTCCGATGCGAGGCCGGTCCGAAAATATATCGATAAATGATTTCGGGGGCGTCGGTGACGGAAAAACGGTGAACACAAACGCATTTAGAGCAGCCATTTATAGGATTGAACATCTCAGGCGAAGAGAGGGGACACTGCTGTATATACCTCCAGGAGTGTACTTAACCGACAGGTTTAACTTGACTAGCCATATGACTCTTTTTTTGGCTACTGGTGCTGTCATCAAAGCCACTCAGGTAACCTTCATTTATTTGTTTATTTATCTTTACTCCTTTATTTATGATGAAAACTGAAAAGTAGTATTTATGTGCGTGCATAATGCATTGCACACTTTTGGGGCTTGTTCCGGCAACAACTTCTGGATTAGCTTTTAGTGTTTTGACTGAGTCCTTGGATTGTGGTGGGTTTCATATTTGGCAAGTGATGAACGATTATTGTGAATTTGTGATCATTTGATAAGTGATGGTAATTTGGTGTAAGTATATTAAGTCATTTTATTCGTACCATGCTGTTATATAATTGGAACTTAAGCGCTCGACTAGCATTAAAGGCCAATAATATCACTTATATTTTAAACTCACTAGTACTAGTTCATTGATATTTTTAGTATTGAAAAGGTTATTAACGTGGCCTGTGTAACACTGTAACAGGTATGCACGGAATATTAGATACTAATATCATACTATACTATGGATTTGGCTCTTATTAAGTTAGAATTAATATAATGCTGATTAGCTAGATATAGTATATTAGTATGTAGTTAGTGCACCTGTGGTCCCTCGTCAAGCTAAGATATTTGCCTGAGTGACTAAAGGCATTTTTCAATAGTGTCAGCTACTTTGCTTTGTGATAAAGTTAACAAAGTGCCCCAGTTCATATGCTCAGTCTCTCTCAACTAGAGTTTGTCAAGTATACCTTATTTTGCTGGCCCTCTTAGGCCCTGTTCTTTTGGACTTATTTCCACTTCAATTCAGTTATTCTCTGCATTTCAGTTTCTCTCACTTCAGTTTAGTTCATTTTCTCTCAGTTCAAAAGAACGGGGCCTTATTATTTTTAATTTTTTTTATCTCATTGCCTGGAGTCACCTACTAGTATTTGAACTCATTTGGGACTTGACTGCTTGAGGCCGCGTAATGATAAACATCTATTTGAGAGATGTTTAATTGTATTTAGAGTTTTAGACTGTCAAATATCAATGTACATGTAAGAATAAAGGTAAACTTGTCGTTTTTTTTTTGGCTAAAGCTTGATCTTCATTTATTAAGCATTCGAAATTGAGTTTTCAAGAGGGGGATTGTTTGACTATCAGTTAGTTCTATTACAGACATTTCATGAGTTAGATGAGTTAGTTTATCGATCTCCAAATATTTGGTACAATCTGTAGGAGGTTGGTGCAAAATACATACGTCTATGAGGCATCCCTCATTCTTCCTTGCCCATTTAGCTGCTGGATCCCCTGCATTGTTGCCTTTTCTACCTTCACAGTGAGTCTGTTTTCTTGTAACTGGAAGTTAGATTTGATTTGGGCCCAAGGTGCTAAGTATTTTGTCCGTCGAACAAAAAGTTGACCATGGAAAATAATATGCTAACAAATAGTCTTTGTGCAAGTACAAATAGTATTCATTCAACTACATATAGTAGTTTATGCAACTAACAAATAGTGTACATGCAACCCAACTAGTGTTTGCATATATTAAAAAGTAAACAAAAATCTGCAAATGAAAAATATTGTTTTTTCTTTCTTCTATTGTCTTCTATTGCTTTTGTATTCCTTGCTAGATACATCTTTGTATCTCTCAGATGGATGTTTTTCATTTCTCACTTGAGGCCGAGGGTATAAGAATCAAAGATATCAGCCATGGGAATGTTGTTTTTCTAAAGAGGCTGTAGAGGATTGAAGTTACTTCCCTGAGAGAAGGTGTTGGGCCATTTTGCTACATTTGTTCCTCACGATCTCACTACTTTAAAGAAGCATATCGTGCTCTAATTTGTTGTCATATGTCTCAGGATACTCCACATTGGCCGTTAGCTGATCCGTTGCCTTCTTATGGAAGAGGGAGGGAGCGGGAGGGAGGGAGGTACATGAGCTTTATCTTGGGTGACAGAGTCCATGATGTTATAATTACTGGTGAGTTCAGATGATCTTCTCAAGTTGCAGAGTTGGTTTTTCTTTGATGTGACTGTATCTGATTTCAAGTAGCATAATCACTGTCAATTTCATAGAACACTTTGATGAATGTTTAGATGCTTTATCTGTGATATAATGACGTGCAAGTCCTTCGTTGGTACTTCTTATATTCCCTATCAAGCGTCCTTTATTGTTATGCACAATTTTACAGAAAATGTTAGTTAATGCATTGGTATTTAATTACAATAGTGCATTGATTTTGAAGGAAAAACATAACGATATCCAAATTTTAGTCGATTGATTATATGGAACGAGAAAATTTAACTTAAGAGTGGAAATAATATGGAATAGAGGGGGTAATTAGCCTTGCTATTAGTAACTTGTTTGCTACATTGCAAATATTTGGACCATGACATATTACCATGTATGTATGGATTTGTTCTAGAGAGCTAACATGTATCAAATTCCCCTAATCTTTTCATATTTACAGGTGAGAATGGAACAGTTGATGGTCAAGGAGATGTTTGGTGGAATATGTGGAGACAAAGGACTCTTCAATATACTAGACCACATTTAATAGAATTCATGCATTCCAGCCACATTATCATTTCCAATGTGATATTCAAGAATTCTCCATTTTGGAACGTTCACCCTGTTTACTGCAGGTAGATATTGCAGTCTTTTATGCCAGAGCATGCTATATTTTGAGTCGGTTATATCTGTGCTATGTTGACAAATGACAAAGCACCATAAAAACTGTTAACTTGGGTCTGAAGTAACACTAGATGATCATCTCCCTGGAAAAGTCCATATTTCACTGCTGTGAGGGTCGGGGTTCTGGCCCAAAGCCTTTGTGTAACACTGTAGGAGGTTCTACACACTGACCCACAGCCAGCAAGATCCATCAGTTTTGATGGCATGGGTATGGACATGGTATTCTACATGCTAGGACTATTTAATTTGGGTTTAGCATACAACTCATTATAGACACTAAGCATTGCTTGGTCTAGAGGTCAGGATCTGTATATCACAACCCATGAGGTTGTGGAATCAAACCCTATAAGAGGAACTTTGGGGGACCCGGGGGGGAGTAGGGATTCCCTTTACTGTCCTCCATAGGGGCCTGGGCCTGGTTTACCCGTGAGGAATACTGCTCAGCTAAGGTCTTCTTTTTACCAACCTAAAAATATACAAAATTATATAGACAATTGTCACTTATCGCATGCTAAATTCATTCTTATTTGGTCTTCGCAGCAATGTTGTTGTCCGTTATGTTACTATATTGGCTCCAGTTGACTCTCCCAACACTGATGGTATTGATCCAGGTACTTGTCAAATTTCGTTCCTCTGCAATTATGAATAACTTGTCCATGCTCTTTAATAGTATGTCACACAAGAAATCAGATAAGCTAAGACCACTTAGGATTTCTAGACTTTAGTATATTTAGTAGGTGGTACTAATTCATTTTGTCTCCCGATCATCCTGGCTGGTCTAGAGCTTCTCCAAGTGAATTTGGATATCTTGTTAGATCAGTCCGTGTTTCCTAACTTATGCAATTATTAACTATAATAAGCTATTGCCTATTTGCATGTCTCATAGTCGCTAGAATCTATGTTAACTTTAGGATCATGAGACTTTATTATGCTACATGATTTTGCTCAATATTTATTTCTTCACATGGAATTGCTGGTGTTTCTTTCGAAAATAATAGCTGTTGTTGTGTAATGTTTTCCCTTTAAACTAATTGTAGTTGTGTCCTCTTTTTGTTCACTCTCTGCATATATGCACTTTGTTCTGTTTTCTACATAAAACTCTCAAGGTATCAATAAATAATTTTTAGTTTTTGAACTAGTGTACTGATGAAATCATAAAACTGAGGATCCAATAGTGTACCTTTTTGAGGCAAACATAAGACAACAAAGCCACCAAGACATGTGACTTGAAACTAGAAAAACAGATACTCTGAAGTTGCTTGCCGATGCATCGTTTCATGTCTCTGCTTAACAAATTCACTGTATCTTTGTTCTTTATTTAAGATGTGAAGTTTTTTCAAGGTCATAAACTCATTGTCCAAGTATCCACGTTGTGTTGCATCTTGTACTATCTTAGAAAGACTAGCTTGCTGTTTTGCTTTTCTTTTTTCTATTTATTATTATTAGTATTAAAACGTGAAATAATCTTTTTTTTCTTGTTTTTCAGTGGGCTTGCGTTCTTCATCTCCCCTTATCATCTCCCCCCCCATTGTCATTTTTTCTTACCTTTTAGGTCACCCGTGTAAGATGGACCACGTTACAAATTGCTTTATAAATGTTCAGGTAATACTAACTGATCTAATTCGTTACTCTAACTCAGCTTGCTTTAATTTTCATTTAGATTCAAGCTCCAATGTCTGCATAGAAGATTCATACATTTCAACTGGTGATGATATGGTAGCCATAAAGAGTGGGTGGGATGAATATGGACTTGCGTTTGGTCGCCCTAGCTCTGACATAACCATCCGGAGGATAACAGGATCAACACCATTTTCTGGCATTGCAATTGGTAGTGAGATGTCTGGTGGAGTGGAAAACGTGTTGGCAGAACATATTAATCTTTTCAATATGGGAGTTGGAATACACATTAAGACCAAAGTTGGTAGAGGAGGGTACGTAAGAAACATAACAGTCGCAAATGTATACATTAAGAATGCCAAGAAAGGTGTTAAGATTTCTGGTGATGTTGGTGAGCACGCAGATGACAAGTTTGATCCAAACGCTCTCCCTGCTGTCCAGGATATCAGGATGAAGAGCATATGGGGAGAGAACATTCAGCAGCCTGGACTGGTGAAGGGGATAAAAAACGCCCCGTTTACAAACATTTGTCTTTCCGATATCAATCTTTATGGCTCTTTTAAATTGCGAACGAGACCTTGGGAATGTTCTGATGTCGAAGGATCATCTTTAGAGGTAAGCCCATGGCCTTGCTCTGAACTGCTTAGCTCTGGCTCTTGTTTCATTCAAACTTAAGTTAACCTTCACATTTTAGGTGTAGTATTTGTATTTTCTACTGGTTTAAGGGAGGCTTCAAGTCTCCAGTAATAGAAATTTGCAATAAGATGAATTTATTTTGTGATGTTGCCCCCATGTTTAGTTCTTTGACTCCATTATCACTCGAAAGCTTATAATTTTGAGTTCAGCTAGGGGATTTAGTGAGACTGTAAATTACCAATACTCTCGCAAGAAGCCATACTTTGTTGAGGAAAAATATTTCTTGCATGCTAGTTTTTGATGTGTTACATCGTCTCTTCATTTCAGATCGAAAACAGTGATAAACTTATTTTGGAGATTTGATTATCTCTTTGCACTGTTTGCAAAAAAAAACCTACTTATTATCGTAGATCAGTGTATGAAATTACTAATAGTTTTATTTATGAACATGCAACAAAGTCGCACAGAATTGCATCAATAAACTACTACTCCATAACATGATAACATCCTCGTCAAAAAGAATGAAAACCACGCAAGTAGGCCCAATCTATCATAGAAGTATTACAAATCACATATCTACTAGTTTCCTATGAGTCTATGACATTAACATCCTCATCAAAAGAAAATGTAGTAAATCAAAATACTGCAGCTTATTATATCACATTATACACAACCCTCAAACCAAAAAACCATTTTATTAGACATAATCAGTAACTATGTAGCACGGAAACGATTGGGATTTCGAGGGCCGAGAGGCCCTAGACGTTGTACAAACGAATAAACCCCATAGATAGGAAGTGACAATTTCACAAAAGTCATCTTTTTCAAAAGTAACCTAAGAACTCGTGAAGAATCTTGTTCCAAAGTTTTTTCTCCCTATGCTCATGCTCATGTTCATGAGCATGATCATGATCATGATCTTTCTCAACCTCTCTCATCATCTCAGCCGTCCGATCATCATGATCATGGTGATGATGATGGTGGTGATGACGTGGACGGTGGATTTGGTACCGGTGTTCATGTTCATCTCTCTCATCTTCTGGATAGTTCCTCGCCACGTGGCGGTGTAGGAGAACTTTGCTTTCAACCGGAAAAGCCAAATTCAAGTCAACGTTATTCCGGTCAAAGTTCATTTCATCAATCCCAACGAACCGGCGAGGGTACCGGGAAAACCGATGGCGATGGTGGCGGCATCTGAGGGGATTAAACCGAAAAGAAAAACGGTTCAACCGGTCTTTCAGGTGGATAGGATGCCGGTTAATTAATTGATGGTGATCAAAATCCACTTCATTTATGGCCTCAAAGGGGTGGGATTGGGTGTGGTCAAGCACAGGGGATGATTCAGTGGGGAGGAGAATCGTGGAAGATTCTGCACCGTCTGATGAGTGTTTGATGCTAAGATGATGATCATCATCATGTAAATGGGTTGGGTTTTCTCGTACCACTACGTTCCGAGCATATGAGAGGGTGAAAAGGAGGAAGAAGAAGGAGAGGGAGAAAACGGTGCGTTTCATGGTGGTTTTTGAATTGGGAAATAGTTGAGCTATGTGTTTTAGTTAGAGAAATAGGTGTTGATGCTTGATATATAGGGGAGATGAGTCAAGTAAATTCGGAGATTTCAAATTTTCTTGGCGATTTTTTTGGGGTTTATTATTTTTTAAATGGCGTGGATGACGGGATAAGTAGACTTTTGTGGGAGTTGTGTAGATTTGATGTGCGTGTCAATGTGGATGATCAATTATTCAATTATGCCATAATTAAAAATTAAGCAGTCCAAATTTTAGGGATGAAATTTTTATTATTGCTCATCTCTTTTTTTTTTTTTTAAATAGAAAGAAATGAAATTTGACACCAACTGTGCAATTATTATATCATGTTGCGAAGCGTCTTGCGTGCGGCTGGTCACACCTATAAATATAAATGTGGTTGCGCGCGCGTTGTCAGCTAGCCATCTATTTTTCAAAAGGTCATATCTCAATCGTTTCTCATCGGAATTGAGTTTTTGACCAGGCGTTGGAAAGCTATTGAGTTAAATTTTCATCTCCAACTTGAATTTCCCAAAGATATATATTGAGTGTGATGTGAGATATGACATTTTGAAGTTGACCCTTGTGCATAAACTCTTATGAACATATGGAGTTATATTTGTAAATAATTGGCGTTACTCGTATGATTAAATAGGATTGTCTTATGATTAAATGAGGTTATACATGTGAAAGAATGAGGTTACTAGTATGAATAAATGAGGTTATTTTTGTGAATAATTGGGGTTACTCATATGATTAAATAGGGTTGTCATATGATTAAATGAGATTACTTGCATGAAGAAATTGGGTTACTTTGGTGAACAATTAGGGCTACTCGTATGATTAAATAGCATAATCGTATGAGTAAATGAGGTTACTCTTATGAACAAATGAGGTTACTCGTATGAATATACAATGTTACTCATATTGATAAATGAGGGTTATTTTTATGAACAATTGTAGATACTAGTGTGAATAAATAAGGTTACTCATATTGATAAATGGAGGTTACTTTTGTAAAAAATTAGGGTTACTGGTATGAATAAATGATGTTACTCATAGGTTTAAACTAGGTTACTCATATGATGAATATAAGTTTTTCATAGGATTAAATTACAAGGTCACTCCAAAAACTAAACGAGTTGTAATAAATAAATGGGGTTACTCATATGATACTTTAAGGTTATGCGTAATAGTACAAGGGGTTACCGGTTACTCTTGTAAACAAAATGGGGCTACTTATGTGAACAAAATAAGGTTATTAAATGGGGTTACTCCTTATAAACGAATTAGGTTACTCGTATTAATATATGGGGTTACTTGTGTGAATAAATGAGGGTTTTAATATGCAATTCGCGTGCAAACGTGACAAAGACAAGGTCATGGCAGACCATGGACATTCGATCAGTACCTTGTGATGCTTCAAGAAATCGATGAAGATATTCAACCTTCGAACATTGTGATGAAACTTTGTCCGTTCTGGTCTGATTATATAACCTTCCCATGCGAAGTTGTTCGGAGGCTCATATTCAGATGATAGGAGGGAGTCTTGGTGATGTTCTTGAACTGGATACAAATGAAATTTTATGGGACAAATTTGCCAGGCTTCGAGTGCTTGTTGATATTACTAAACCGCTCCGAAGGGTGCAATGTATTTCATTGAGAACGACAGCTCGGCTATGGTGGAGATTAAATACGAGCGGCTGCCAACCTTTTGCTTCTTTTGTGGAGTAATAGGTCATATTGAACGTGATTGTATGGAGTCTACAGAGGATGTTAAAGATGTTGAAAAACAATGGGGTGCCTAGCTTAGGGCATCTCCAAGAAGAGGAAACAAGGGTGTTCTTGAAAGGAGCCCGAAGTATTGATTTTGAAAAGTCGATTAAGGAGACCAAGGAGACTTGTAAGCAGCTCGAGGTGGAGGGGGAGTCAGTGCTTATTTCGCCAACTCAACCTACTGTCGAGCATGCTGTCGAAACACATGTCGAGCCGGTTCTTGAGATCTTGGCTGCTGAAACTTCTGTTGCTGAACCATCCCCCATGCTGGAAATCGTGCACAACACTTCGATGGAAATTCATAACTCAGGTGATATTTTTAATTCCTTCTTTAACTTTGTTGCTGGAGCTGGCGATGTGGCTACAAAATTCAAGAAACCAAACCATAAAACTCGTTTAACAAAGAATGTTGTGGACTCCTTAAATGTGAATCCCTACAATATTGCTACTAGTATTATGCTTGGTGAAAAAAGAGAACTTGTTGATAATATGATTGTGGATGATGGAACTGATTTTGATGATTTAGGCTCCAAGAAACTTAAATTGGATGGGTCTTTTGAAAATGGCAGTAGTGTTGATATTGTCGAGGCGGAGGTTGGTTGTAACCAACCCCGCCGGGCGTTATGAAAATATTGTGTTGGAACTGTCAGGGTATGGGTAACCCTTGGACAGTTCGACAGATGAGAAGACTTAATGCTTCTAATACCCCCGACATTTTGTTTGTGTCGGAAACGAAGGTTACAAAAAATATTGTTGAGCAGAAAATGAAGAGTCTTGGTTTTTTTGGTGCTTTTAGGGTGTCTTGTGCAGGGAGAGCGGGTGGTTTATGTATGTTTTGGAAGGAAGAAACAATTTCATTTATGATGGTTTCTTTTTCTCAAAACTATATATGTGGTGATGTAGTTAGTAGTGGGGATGTGCGGTGGAGGTTTGTGGGAGTTTATGGTTGGTCGGAGTAGGAGAACAAACACAAAACATGGGCTTTAATTAAAGGGTTGTGTGATGAGTATGAGGGTCCAATTGTGTTTGGGGGGATTTTAATGAAATATTGAGCTATGAGGAGAGGGAGGGGGGTGCTTCGACAGAGCGAATAGCCATGGAGGGGTTTCGAAATGTGATGGCAAGCTGCAATCTTGGGGAATTACGTTTTGTTGGGCAATGACATACTTGTGAGAGAGGAATAAGTCCGAAGACCCGTATTAGAGAGCGCCATGATCGTTTTATTGTTTCATACTCTTGGTTGCGGTTATTTCTGAAGGCTTATATTGATCATATGGTGAGAAACTGTTCATATCATGCTGCAATTCTTTTGACGTGCTTGGGGAATGAGGGGGTGTAGAGACGTCGAGTTAGAGGGTTTCGGTTTGAAACCTTTTGGATTCTTGATGATTCATGCGAGGAGGTGGTGAGGGGTGCGTGGAGTGTTGCGGAGGGAGGTAGAATTTGCGAGAAACTAGGGGTTGTGGCGAGGGAGTTGCAGGGTTGGAGTAAGAGGGATTTCGGGTCTCTTAAGAAACAAATTGAAGGGGTGGAGAAAAAAATTACATGAAGCGCAGCGGGAAACCACGACGGATGACAGTTGTGAGAGATATACAGCTCTTGAGAGGGAGTTAGATGAGTTACATGCAAAAAATGAGGCTTAGTGGTATCTTAGATCGAGGGTGGCGGAGGTGAAAGACGGGGATATAACACCTCCTATTTTCACCATAAAGCATCTCAGAGGAAGAAACGAAATTTCATTCATGGCATTTTTTATGGTGAAGGGGTGTGGCAGACGGAGGAAGAAAATATTGAGGGTGAGGTGGAACGATATTTTGATACGATTTTTACTTCATCTAAGCCTTCTGCAGATAACTTTCAGGAGGTAGGTGATGCAGCATGTGAGGGTCTCTGTGACCTAGGATTATAATGATATTCTTCTGAAGCCTTATTCAAAAGAAGAGATATTTGCAGCTTTGAGTGATATGCAGTCTTGCAAAGCCCCAGGGCCTGATGGTATGCCATCTTTTATCAGAGATTTTGTCACATTATTGGTGATGAGGTGTTTAACTTTGTTAGTAATATTTTACATAACTATTCTTGCCTAGGGAATGTTAATTGTACAAATATTGCTCTTATTCCAAAAGTTAAATCTCCTACTATTGTATCTGAGTTTAGGCCTATAAGCTTATGTAATGTTTTGTATAAATAGCTTCTAAATCTATAGTATTAAGGCTTAAACAATTTCTTCCCTGTATTGTAATGGAAAATCAAAGTGCTTTTGTGTCGGGAAGGATGATCTCTGATAACTCCCTCATCGCTCAGGTTATTTTTTCATTTTATGACGAAGAAAAAACAGCAGGAAAGGCTTGATTGCAATGAAGCTAGACATGAGTAAAGCCTACGATAAGGTGGAATGGGGCTTTCTCTGTAAGCTGTTGTTGATTATGGGCTTCGATGGGAGATGGGTTAATTTGGTGATGAGCTGTGTAATATCGGTGACTTACTCTTTCATTGTTAATGGGCAAGTGAGTGGTTCTGTATCTCCCTCCAGAGGATTGCGTCAGGGTGATCCTTTATCTCCCTTCCTATTTATTTTGGTTGTTGATGCTTTTTTTCAGATGATTCAACGTAAGGTAACTACCAGAGCTCTTCACGGAGCTAGAGTTAGCCGAAATGGTCCGAAAATTTCTCAACTTCTTTTTGCAGATGATAGTCTTCTTTTTACAAGGGCTATCCGACAAGAATGCTTAACAATAGTTGATATTCTCAACCAATATAAAGCAGCATCCATACAAAAAATTAATTAGGAAAAGTCGGAGGTATCTTTTAGTAAAGGAGTAAGCTGTGAGAAGAAAGAAGAGTTGATTAATATTCTCCATATGAGGCAAGTTGATAAGCACTAGAAGTATCTTGGTATTCCTACCATCAGTGGAAGATCTAAAAAAGTAGTTTTTCGGGAACTTTTAGATAGGATGTGGAAAAAGTTGAGGGGATGGAAAGAGAAATTGTTGTCTAGGGCAGGGAAGGAGGTTCTCATCAAAGCTGTTATTCAAGCTCTTCCTATCTATCTGATGGGTGGGTATAAAATTCATGTTGCTGTCATTAAGGAAATCCATAAGGCTATGGCTCGTTTTTGGTGGGGTGGGAAAAGTGAAGAAAGGAAAATGCATTGGTTGAGTTGGGAGAAAATGTGTAAACCTAAGTGTATGGGAGGTATGGGGTTTAAGGATCTTGCTGGTTTCAATGATGCTTTGTTGGGTAAACAAGTTTGGCGTTTATTGCACTATAAATATTCTCTTGTGAGTCGTGTTATGAGCGCGAAATATTATCCCACGGTGACATTTTCAAAGCAAGACTTGGCTACTCAAATAACTATGCGTGGCGTAATATTTGGGGTGCTAAGAGTTTGGTGATGGAAGGTTTAATTTGGAGAGTTGGGGATGGCAAGATGATTGATTTATGGGCGGATCCTTGGGTAGGTGATGAAGAGGGGAGATTTAATAAGAGCACTCATGTGGATGGCTTGAATGTAGTAGGGGATTTGATTGATGAGGCTAGGAAGGAATGGAGAGTGGAGATCATAGAAAGACACTGCAATGAGAGAGACCAACGATGCATCCTTTCTATACCTTTGAGTTCAAGAGAGTTACAAGATGAGTTGACATGGGCGTACTCCAAAGATGGGCTTTATTCGGTGAAAACCTCGTATATGGTTGGGAAAGGAGGGAATTTGGAGGATTTTCATCGAGCTTAGGGTATATTATGGAGCTAGGAGGTATCACTAAAGGTGCGCCATTTTCTTTGACGCGCTTGTACCAACTCGCTTCCGGTGAGGGAGCTTCTTCATAGACGCCATCTTGTAGACAACACTTGCTGCCCCTGCTGTGCTAGTGAGACCGAATCGCATCAACACATGCTTTTTTTTTTGTTCGAGTGTGGTGAGGTTGTGGGAGGAGTTGGGCTACCGTGAGATGTTGCAAGGCATTGAAGATGAGGAGATGTGCGAAACGTTAGTGAAATGGAGTGCTCTTGATTAAAAAATAGTTAAAAAAGGAAGCTACATTATGTTGAATGCTTGGGTTGTGCGCAGGCCCGTTCCCGACATATTGGAGGCCCTGGGGCAAACTAAGAAATGTGGGCCCTTTCAATGTCAACCACTATTCTGGACATATATTGATTTAAAGATAATAATGGTCAAAGTTCGAATATGGTTTTTTTAGCTCATGAAATCTGGATTCATTGTAGCTTACATTTTTCTATAAGATACCAACTGGATTGATGATTATATTTTCATATAAGTCATATTTGCTTCTTAAATTTATCACGTCATCCTCTACATCGAGTTGTTGGATTATGTAATTAGCGCTTTGGCCTTTTGGATTACTTGATAATTTTCTGGGTTGAAATTGTGGAAAAAGAAAAACGCAACAAAAGAACTCATCTCTTTTAGCAATTCGACTCTAAATTCATGTTTTTACCAATGCACTACGTTATTAACATCTAATATCTTTGAGTATATTACTTTACCGATTCATACAATCATAAAATAGAATATTTTGAATGTATACATCGAGATAAATTTAATAGCATTTCATATTAACATTTGTTCTTATATTAGCAACTTTATTGTTAAAGCAGAGTAAATGAACAATATAAACGTAAAAAGCTAACAATTATATGAATTCGAAGGTGATATGAAATTAATAGTAAAAGGGACATAGTTACTGAGAAGGAAAAAAATCACTTACTAAAAATTAGGTAGCTATTTTAAAGTCACTGATAACAAACAAAAGCCAAAAAAGATATTTGTAGGAACTGTAACTACTTTAAAATCAATGAAAACAAAAGAAAACCAAAAAAGTAGAAAATAAAAAGTTGAAAAAAAAATATGTACGTGGGATTCGAATCATGGAGGGGAAATATGCAATGCGATATTTACATAAATCATAAACCAATGAGCCAAATACTATCTTTGGTAGATGTATGCGTGAAGTTTTATTTATCTAAGTTGCAGACTGCAAAATCAGCATTTTGGGACTTTTCTCCCTGAGCCCTATGCGGGCGCCCCTCCTACCCAGGCTCAGGGACGGACCTGGCTGTGCGAAACAAGAGGGTGTTCGAAAATCAACTCCAACCCATTGTTATTATGAGCCAACGTATCCAGAGGCAAGTGGATGAATTTAATCAATATGCTACGCGCATTTATGAAAGCACATCGAGGAAGATTGCGGGTGCTTCATCTCGTTGGTGTGCTCCACCAACCGATGTAGTAAAGCTGAATACAAATGCAAGCATTAGCGAAGACGGTTGGGTCGGCCTAGGTGTTGTGGCTCGTGACTCGGGTGGGCAAGTGCTTTTCTCGGCTGTGAGAAGATGTCGAGCCTTTTGGCCTCCGGAGGTGGCTGAATGCAAGGCGATTCATATGGCAGTTCGGTTGGCGCTATCTCGTGGGTTAATATATGTTATCTTTGAGTCGGATTCGCAGGTGGAAACAACAAGTGTCTCTAAAGCTGCATTGTTTTTCTCAGATTTGGATGCCATTCTTGGTGATGTTCTCTTGATGTGTAATGCCATTATTTCCGTTAGATTTGTTCATGTTAGAATAGATGGGAACTCTATTGCCCATGATCTTGCTAGAGTAGTGCCGTTTGGAGTAGAACAATGTTGGGAGCATCACTGTCCTCGCGATCTTGCCCCATATGTACTCATGGACTCTTTGTCCCTTGATTAATGCACTTCTCTTTTCCCCACAAAAAAAAAGGTTACTCATATAATTAAAATGGGTTACTCATATAATTAATCAAGGTTACTCCAAAAAAACCAACATGGTTATGTGTAACAATAAAAGGGGTTACTTATGTAAAATGGGGTTACTCGTATCATTAAATAAGGTTACTCGAATCAGTAAAATGAAATTCTTTTTTACAATCAAAATGTGGCAGATTTATCATACTTTTGTATTGAGAAGCATTTCGGTTAATGCCTTTTGGCATTATTCTCAATCAATGAAATCAAATCACAAATTATAAAAAAAGATAAATATTATTCAAGATAATTTTTGTTTCCACTCCAATTTGTCCTGATGATAGGAAAGCAAATAATCAATCAAACCATTTTGCAGAATACATAAAATTGCTCGACATTTAATTGTAAGCATTTGTCTGCCTAAATAATCAAAATTTGTAATGTCGAATTTATTACTTTTCTCATGCGTATGCGTCAAATTTTCACATTGCATATTATGCATGCCGAATTGCCGATCTCATGCGACAAAATCCAAACATCCCTTATCGAAGCACCGCAAATTGCCATTGTTGTCGTAGTTGGAGAGAGAAGAAGATGGAGTAGGAGGAAGCGACTGCAAGCTGCTGGTCCAAGCATTGTCGGTAGTTTCGCGACGTTTGGGATTGGATTGGGCAAAGAAGTCTATATATTAGGGCTATTTCTTTTTCGCGTGGGCCTTATATATGGGTCGACCACATATAAGAATTTGTATTTATGTTGAGTAACCATGAATAACCTGTCACCCATGCATGAGTGTAAGTGTTGTTGTTCCACACACAATTTTAGAATAAAATCAGACAACCTTTCAAGTTTGACAGTTTGAGGAGTTACTCATCATATTGCCAATTGGTTTTATAATAGATCTTTTTAATTTGTAAGTTGTCCAAATTCTCAAACTCAGATTTGGGGGCAACTTTCCAACAACAATGGTGATGCTTAAGAAGGGAGAGAAAACAAAAAAAATAGAGAATTATTTTTTACATATTAGTTGCTTTGAACATACAATTCTAAAGTTGAGGCTGTTTCAAGTTTACAGATTCGTAGATATGTTCTGAGGAGCACAAAGAAGCGGGAGAGCTTTCAAGCATTTTTTTTGCTCATTCGACAATCTTTTAAAAGACCAAGGACGGAATTGTAAGAAATTGATAAAGGGTTTGACAAAGATGATTACAAGATGAACAATGAATCTTCTAGGCGTGTTGGGACACTTTCCCAAAAGCAATATTCCTACCCTACACTGAGCACGGGTTACAAGGAATTCACTTCCGAGATACAAAGAAGAACAACGAAGATCACGCTCGTTATGAAATTCGTAGAATGAGAATAAGAAATAAGAATTTGATGCAATGAAGAAAACTTGTGCTTATGGAACATTGAGAGAGTTTCTCTGGTTTCTTTTCATTCACATATGTCTTAGATATGATCATTAGAGCCTTTGCAACGTTTATAAAGAAGCAAAAACACGGCAATAACCGTCACTCGA
Source organism: Beta lomatogona (assembly GCA_947646795.1). Taxonomy (NCBI): domain Eukaryota; kingdom Viridiplantae; phylum Streptophyta; class Magnoliopsida; order Caryophyllales; family Amaranthaceae; genus Beta; species Beta lomatogona. Next base: position 230,779 of record CANSNZ010000584.1, on the reverse strand, counting down.
AAAGCCGCAAACCAAACAAAGCAAACAGGAGCTTGCGCTCCTTCAAGGAGCGGGCGCTCCAAGGAGGAGCGAGCGCTCCTCCACCCTTTTCTTCACTTCGCGTTTGTAAATCGAGTTCCTGCCGATTTTGTGCGAACGCTCCATCCGAGCGAGCGCTCTCTCACTAATGTATCACGTACATTAATCAACTCTAATTTACACGTTACTTCAAGTCACGACACCTTATCCTATATGACTTAACGTAACGAACCATGAAAACCAACACTCCGATACTCTAAATATCCAACAATCCTCCACCATTTAGAGTATCTAATTGTATAATTAGCACATACATCATTAGTAACAAATACATCTCATGCATAAATGAAAGTGTATAAAACTTGAACTTCCATATAGTACAGTACACATTCCAAGTATCCGTATCCAATTGGTGTCGCTAACGATTGAACCAATTTCAATACATAATGGAAACCCGGAGATACTATACACACAAGATAAATTACTTAAACTCATTATAAACCGACACATAAAGCCTTGTGTCCATATCTATTCATAAGTGTATCAAAGCTATGCCCCAGTAGCTCCTTGAAGCGGCTAAACTTCACACTTACATAGGTAGATCTCTAAAATACATGCTACTGTGAAAAGCACAAACAAGAGACCTATTAAGTTATACAACCTCCTTATACAACACAGTGATAGAACTAAAAACAAGGATGAATAAAAGTTCTACAATCATCCAAATGAAGGAATTAATCTTATTGAACTTAGGACCCAACGTCATATTGGGCGTTAAGTTAAGATTCCCTCATTCGTGATTCTCGAGGGGCTCCAATCCTAAACCGATTGCCATCCTCTTTACGTTATCTCTAGCCACGACCTTTGTAAAACAATCCGCTAGATTATACGTTGTACGTACATAGTCAACAGTGATAACACTATCCTTGATAAGTCCTTGGATGTAACTATGCCGCACACCAATATGTCTTGACTTACCATTATATACTTGACTATATGCTCTTGCTAAAGCAGCATCGTTGTCACAATGAATCGCTATCGGCGATATCGGTTTTGGCAACAAAGGAATCTCAATCATGAGATTTCTTAACCACTCCGCCTCTTTACTTGCGGAAGACAAAGCGACAAACTCCGAAGTCATGGAGGAATCTGCTATACAAGTTTGTTTCTTGGAAGCCCAAGAAATAGCACCTCCTCCAAGTAGAAATACCCATCCACTTGTAGAAGAATGATCCTCTTTATTAGAGATCCAACTTGCATCAGAATACCCTTCTAAAACCGAAGGATATCCACTGTAGGATAAACCATAGTCCTTGGTTTTCCCCAAATACCTTAAGACACGACGAATAGCTTGCCAATGTAGCATACTAGGATTACTAGTATACCTACTAAGTTTGCCTACAACAAATGCGATATCTGGCCTAGTACTCGTCATAGCATACATCAAACATCCAATCACCCTCGCGTACTCAAGTTGAGACACGGCACTACCTTCATTAGGTAGTAATTTCTCACTAGGATCCATTGGAGTTGATACAAAAGAGCAACCACTAACATCAAATTTCTTAAGAACCTTTTCGATGTAGTGAGATTGTGATAAACTCAATTTACCTTTGCTTCTTTCAATTCTAATGCCTAGAATGACATCCGCCTCCCCCAAATCTTTCATTGAGAACTTAGACGAAAGAAAAGATTTAGTCCACTCAACTTGGGATAAATCAGTTCCAAATATTAACATGTCATCTACATATAAGCAAATCATTACACCATGACCATTGTCATCAAATTTGCTATATACACACTTGTCTGAATTATTCAATTTGAAACCGTTAGACAATACTACCTCATCAAACTTTTGATGCCATTGCTTAGGTGCTTGTTTTAGCCCATACAAAGATCTAATTAACTTGCAAACTTTTTGTTCTTGACCTTTGACAACAAACCCAACCGGTTGTCTCATGTAAACCTTCTCATCTAACTCTCCATTCAAGAATGCGGTCTTGACATCCATTTGATGGATCACGAGATTATGAATTGCCGCAAGAGCAATCAATAACCTTATAGTGGAGATTCGAGCTACGGGTGCATATGTATCGAAATAATCGATACCCGGCTTTTGGGAAAAGCCTTGTGCCACTAACCGGGCTTTGAACTTGTCAATAGTTCCATCGATTTTCATTTTCTTCTTGAAAATCCATTTACACCCTATTGGTTTACATTTAGGAGGTAGGTCCGCTAGAACCCATGTGTCATTCCCCATGATTGAGTCCATTTCATCATCAATAGCTTCCTTCCAAAATGGAGCATCTTAAGACTTCATGGCCTCATCATACGTTAAAGGATCCCCTTCCACATTATAAACATATGGAAACTTAGTTAAAACACTATCTCTTGATCCCTCAACCAAATATACATGAAAATCCGGGCCAAAGGATTTCTCTTTCCTAGCCCGTTTACTTCTCCTAGGTTGTGACGATGTAGATGCAACATTCTCATCTAGAATATGTTCATCTAACTCTTGATCATTAGTTTGATCAATTTCTTGAATTTCGGTACTTGGAGTTATATCCTTTGGTCTAGGAACCGATGAATATCTATTTTCATCAAAAATAGCATCTCTAGACTCCACAATAGTGTGAACCGACCAAAAGTCGTTTTGTTCTATAACATAGAACCTATAGGATTTGCTATGAACAAAGATACCCTATAAAGATGCATTCAACTCCTCTTTCACCTAACTTTTTACGTTTAGGTTCCGGCACTTTAACTATTGCCCTGCATCCCCAAACTCTAATATAACTTAGATTTGGTTTTCTTTTGTACCATAATTCGTAAGGGGTTACTTTGTTCTTTTTCATTGGAACACGATTCAAAATGTAACAAGCGGTCAAAACCGCTTCACCCCAAAATCCATCACTCAAACCCGAATAGGATAACATAGAATTTACCATTTCTTGTAAAGTTCTATTTTTTCTTTCCGCTATACCATTTTGTTGTGGTGTATAAGCCGCGGTTGTTTCATGTATTATTCCTAAAGCTTGGAAATAACTAGGATTATGAAACTCACCACCTCTATCGGTTCTAAACCGTTTAACCTTGTCACTTAATTGCAATTCCACTTCATTTTTATAGATCTCAAATTTATCTAGGGCTTCATCTTTAGTGGACAACAAATATACATAACAAAACCGAGAATAATCATCTATAAATGTTATTATATATTTCTTGTTTCCTAAAGACGGTGTACTATGAAAATCACAAAGATCACTATGTACTAAATCAAGCAACTTAGTATCTCTTTCCACATTATTAGGAAAAGAACTCCTGGTTATTTTTGTTAACATGCATGTCCTACACTTCTCAATACTTGGATCAAAGGAAGGAATTAAATCATCCTTAGCCATAGAATATAACTTTCTATAATTAACATGACCAAGTCTTAAATGCCAAAGAGAAGAATTGTCATTAATAACACACACATCGTTAACTAAGGCATTCGAAATGCTAAGTTTAAACATACCATTACAAAGATAACCAAGACCAACAAACAAACCACCTTTAGATAAAATAAACTTGTCCGACTCAAAAACCATTTTAAAACCTATACGATTCAGGATAGCTCCAGATACAAGATTGCGCCTAAGTTCCGGAGCAAATACAACATCTCTCAACACTAGAGATTTTCCGGAACTAAAGACTAACTCTACTTGTCCTACACCAAGAACTTGAGCTGTAGAGTCGTTGCCCATGTGTAGAACTTCTCCATTGTCCACCTCCTTGAAGGTTTTAAATGAAGACCGCTCCTTGCACACATGCCTTGAAGCTCCCGAATCGATATACCATGAACAATCATCCTGTACACAAAAGATTTCAGAAATCATACACACATAATTCAAACCCGAATTACATGCAAATTGTGCACGAGTACCTTGTTTGGCTTGGGGTTGGCTAGACTCGTCTTTCCCTCCACCTTGCTCATTCCTTTTGTTCATCTTCTTCTTCCAAAGCAAGCAATCCTTCTTGAAGTGTCCGGGCTTGCCACACTCCCAACAACCACGTTGTTGACCAACTCCGCCATTCTTAGGCTTTTTGGAATTGTAGCCTTTGGTGTAATTGTTAGCCCTCTTCTTAGGATTTGAGTCTTTGGACTTTCCATCCTCCACCATGTTAATGGTAGAAGAATTAGGATTTACCTCCTTTTGTCCATCTTGAACCCGAATGCCCTCTTCAATCCGAAGATGAGCACCCAATTGTTCCAAATTCATATCATCTTTACTATGTTTAAGAGTATTCCTAACATCCTTCCAACTTGGTGGTAATTTGTCAACTATTGAAGATACAATAAATGTCTCATCCATACTAATACTGTGTTGTTTAAAGCTTCCTACAATCCTTTGGATTTCATGGAATTGTTCCATCACTGGCCTAGTTTCAACCATCTTAAAGTTATTAAAATTGCTAACTAAGAACCTTTTACTAGATGCATCTTCGGCCATGTATTTAGACTCAAGGTCATCCCAAAGCATTTTAGCAGATTCATAGAATTGATAAACATCAAACAAAGTGTCAGACATACCGTTAAGAATGTGACCACGGCATATGTAGTCATCGTTCTCCCACTTGTTCCTTTTCCGAATTTCTTCAACAGTTTCATTGTCCCCTTCCTCGGGTTTGGGAGTGCTCAAAACATATGCCACACTTAACGAAGTGAGAAGGAAATGCATCTTCTTCTGCCATCTACGGAAACCAACGCCTTCAAACTTATCAAGTTTCTGAAAATTCGAAGTCATCTCACGAACCGTAGCCATCTTCAAGTAATATTGCTTTTGGATTGTAAGAAATTGATAAAGGGTTTGACAAAGATGATTACAAGATGAACAATGAATCTTCTAGGCGTGTTGGGACACTTTCCCAAAAGCAATATTCCTACCCTACACTGAGCACGGGTTACAAGGAATTCACTTCCGAGATACAAAGAAGAACAACGAAGATCACGCTCGTTATGAAATTCGTAGAATGAGAATAAGAAATAAGAATTTGATGCAATGAAGAAAACTTGTGCTTATGGAACTTTGAGAGAGTTTCTCTGGTTTCTTTTCATTCACATATGTCTTAGATATGATCATTAGAGCCTTTGCAACGTTTATAAAGAAGCAAAAACACGGCAATAACCGTCACTCGAAAAGCCGCAAACCAAACAAAGCAAACAGGAGCTTGCGCTCCTTCAAGGAGCGGGCGCTCCAAGGAGGAGCGAGCGCTCCTCCACCCTTTTCTTCACTTCGCGTTTGTAAACCGAGTTCCTGCCGATTTTGTGCGAACGCTCCATCCGAGCGAGCGCTCTCTCACTAATGTATCACGTACATTAATCAACTCTAATTTACACGTTACTTCAAGTCACGACACCTTATCCTATATGACTTAACGTAACGAACCATGAAAACCAACACTCCGATACTCTAATGGGCCTTGGATTGGGCAAATAAGTCTATATATTAGGGCTATTTCTTTTTCGCGTGGGCCTTATATATGGGTCGACCACATATAAGAATTTGTATTTATGTTGAGTAACCATGAATAACCTGTCACCCATGCATGAGTGTAAGTGTTGTTGTTCCACACACAATTTTAGAATAAAATCAGACAACCTTTCAAGTTTGACAGTTTGAGGAGTTACTCATCATATTGCCAATTGGTTTTAAAATAGATCTTTCTAATTTGTAAGTTGTCCAAATTCTCAAACTCAGATTTGGGGGCAACTTTCCAACAACAATGGTGATGCTTAAGAAGGGAGAGAAAACAAAAAAAATAGAGAATTATTTTTTACATATTAGTTGCTTTGAACATACAATTCTAAAGTTGAGGCTGTTTCAAGTTTACAGATTCGTAGATATGTTCTGAGGAGCACAAAAAAGCGGGAGAGCTTTCAAGCATTTTTTTTGCTCATTCGACAATCTTTTAAAAGACCAAGGACGGAATGAGCGTGAAAATTTGAGAGGAAGGAAATCTGTCTAGATGCTTTTAGGAGTGAGATAGATGTTTTGTGTTAAGTTTATATATAATAATGAGTGATTGTTTAGTATACAAGAAATTATGTAGGCAATAGAAATTCTCACGATTTTCAGATTTTGGTAGTTGTTTGGTTGACAGAATGTGGAAAAATGGGGGCAATGAAAATACGTGGGAATTTGAAATTTCCACAAAATGTAGGCATTTATTTACCTACCCTCCCCTTGGTCGCTCACAATTGCTAATACATAAATTCTCATGAATTACAACTTTCCTTATGACTACCAAACAATTTAGACTAGTTCCTAGGAATTCCATAAATTTTCCACAAATTGTAAATTTCTATGGGAATTTAATTCCCATTGCAACCAAACAAGCACTCAGCTCCGAACTCTCTCGAAAAAAAGTAATAAATAATAAGACTATTTAAAGATGATGAGCATGATTGAAATTACTGGTGTTAAGGATTTCCTTCTTTTTTTCATATACAAAAACATATATATCATTTTTGGTAATATTTTAGTCTGCTTTTTATCTAAAAGTTAGACATTACATACATAATACATTCACCCATTTTTCTCTGAATTCATTTATTTTCCTGATTGTGAGTAAATTAGAGGTGATCATTAGTCGGGTCGGGCTTTGGCCAAAAAAGTGGCCCATTTTCGGCCAAAGCCTCGAGCTGAAATTACCGCTAATTCGTGTGGGCCATACGGACTTTCCGTGCTAATTTTTAATATTTAAGTCGTCTTTGGCCCGGTTTCCCCCCCAACAAATCGGGCCCGTCCAGGCCTAACCGCGGGCCAAAAAATTGCACCCAAAACCCGCCCATTTTCAAACCTGGCCCATGTTAATCACCTCTAAAGCAAACCATTTGTTGCAACAAAATTAAGATGCGGAACGATAGAAGTAAAAGGAGTATACAGTTAAAGGATAGGAGTTAGCTCAAGTGGATAGAGCACTCCCCCTTGGCCCCTGAGGTCAGGGGTTCGATCCTTACCCCCAGCATTATGCTGGGGTGTTTCTTTCGCATGCTATGCATGCCTTACCAGCCAATGTGTTGGTGTTTCCTACAGGCTAGTAGCCTTGTAGGGGTTAGCCCTTGGGCTGACTTAATCTCCTAATAAAAAAAAAAAAGGAGTATACAGTTAAAGAAAAAGCAAGTGAGAAATGCGCCCTCTCTTTAGACTTGATTACAATCTACATCAGATCTCTAATTACCACCCTTCTAGCAAGGTTTGATCCATGATCTAGACTTCTAGAGAGTAGACATCTACTCTTGTGGATACGTGGATAAAACGATGCTTATTATTAATATACATGTTCAACTTGGATTCACATTCAAAACCAAGCTTGCTTGGTGGAGGTGGTGGGAAACTCACAAGTTCGAATCCCACTACCTACTTGTGCTTGGGAGTAGGGATTCCCTTATTTCCCCCTTACTATCAAGCGTTGATCTGTTTAGCTGGGCTGACCGACCTGCGATAGGTGCTGGTCCAGTAGGGTCCTTTTTCTTACCAAGGGGTCTCCAATGGGGCCAAAACAAAATGTTCAACTTGGATTCGATCGTCAAAAATTATGCATTGGAAGTTGTGTGTATTTTCTATTTTTTTGTCTTAATAAAATGCATGGAATTGAGGTTTCTTCTATTGATTAGTCAGCACTTGGGGGTATTATATTATCTTATCGTGAAAACTATTTTGGGAAGAAGAAACGAAGAGATCCAAGATTGATTTTAGACTTGTGATTGTCTTTGTTTTCTAACTTTTTTGTCTTTTAGATCGAGGATTCTAAGTAAAGTGTAAAAAAAAAAAAAAAAAAAATAAATGATGGTGGAAGAAATGATATTGCAGATTGTATTTCCCACTAATCAAAACAAAGTATATCAATCCTTTAAATAGAAAACAAACATAACTAAATGCTAAGAAGTAGGAGCAACATCCCACGTTGGCTAGAATACTTAATCACTAATATTTCACTAAGAACCCACTAACACCTTACTTTATTTTAGTCCACTGACTTTCCTAAATATTAGTAACTGATTTTGACTAATCACTCAACACTCCTATTTTGGAGCAATACTCAACATCTTCATCCTAAATGATGTGGCAAAATAGGAAAGCTGTTTAGAATGTGCTGTTTTATAAGCAAAATTATAACTTGTGAAGGCTAATTTGCTACTTTGGCGATTATTTTAGTTTGTGGATGTATATTGTTAAGTTGGTAAATTTTTGTGTATGTGATGTAAGAAGATTTAAAAATGAGTTTGATATACATGAATGCCCTTTAGAGCTCTGCATATAGACTAAAGTGATAATTTGATTTAGGTTTGCCAACCTTGACCATTGATATGTTTAATTAAGAATAAATAAATATGATAGAAAAATTGTTTTTAAAAGGATATGTTGAGGCTCAAGATGAATCTAACAAAATTCACAAGATTATGTTTTTTCTATTGTATAAATCACAAATGATCGTCAAAGTGAAGCATGTGAATAGTGTCAAAGTACAAAGTGTGTATATTACAAAGAGACGAGGGGATTATATAGATTCTTTTGCATAACATGCCTTTTAAACATCAAAAGCAATGAATTAAGGCTATTTTTTGCTCATTGCACTTCTCCCCATTGTGTGAATTTTGCTCATTTGGAGGATTTTAAATGAAGAATGAATATACGATACTCACGATACACCCTGTTAGGGTTGTGAGTGCATAGCAGAAGCAAATTAAAGATGTAGAGATCGAGCAAAATAAATACAGTCGGAAATACTATATGGTGAGAAAAGTAGTAAAAGATGGACACACAATATTTAACGTGGGAAAAATTCTCAAATAGAGGCAAAAAACCAACTGACAACGAGTACCTAAAATCCACTATATGAAACAGGAGAGTACAAGAACCCTATTATTAGGGTGAGTAATACAATAAGACTCTTACTATACAATAAACTCACAAAGGAGTATTACAAAGAAGAATAGTGGATTAATAATACATGATGGGCTAACAAAGGAGGGTTAGTATCGTAGGAAGGCTTGAATGTATGGCTTCTTATGTTGGGTATTGGTTGATGATTTTTGGTTAGACCCAAAGCTAACCTACAACTCTATATTTATAGGTGAGTAATGGTAGTGAAGTAGCTAATCAAGATCATCCTAAAGATGAGAGCCACAACCAAGTAATACTTCATCACTTGTTTTGATGAATGATGATGATGTGACTAGAATCTTCTAGAGATAGTTACTCCTTGACAAGGTAAATACCTTGTGGTAATCACCGATATTAGCTAATGGAGATAGGGCATAAAATAATAAAAGTTGGGTCACAAACCCAACACCTGAATATATGATAAAAGTTGTACGAATTTGGAGTTTAATCTTGTTATTGGCTATCAGGCTCGTACATCAAAGGCTATCACTAAGATTTCGGATTTCACCATCGAAATTTCCTCTTTGACCAATCATATGAACAAAATTAAGCTTTGGGCTTCAAGAGAAAAATGACATGGTTATACGGTCAAAGCGTAGTAAAACCGAACATCTATTTGTTCTAAAGCAGTTTGACTTCATATAAGAATTTTGAGTTGCCTATTCATCCCACTTTGGCAGCTCGACCTTTAGGGCCGTTTCAAGGCTTTATCACATTCTGGAGCCCATTTTTTAAAGTCAGGTTACTACGCCCATCATCTGGAGCCCATTTTTTAAGGCTTTATCACTCTTCTCCAAGGACTTCTCCAGATTTCAATTAAATATTAGCGGAAGATATTTTAGGTGTGGTGTTGCCACGGCTTATTAGTTTGTAACTAGTTTTTAGGTCTAGGCTATGCCCCGGCCCCCGGGTAATTATATCTTTTAGTTATTAATATTTTACTTTGAAATAATAACATTAAGTATCACTTGGTTTAGTGGTGAAGACATTAACATATATGCTTGTGATATCGGGATCGAATCTTACATAATGCATTTTCTATTTTTTTAGTGTATGTGGATTACATAACATAAAATACTCAAAGTGAAGGTGCCACGTGGCGTAGTTCCTTGCTTAGGAACGCCTTTTAATATATTAATTAGTTATTACTTATTAGGCCCGGGCTATGCCCTGGGTAAGAAAAAATTTCATTTATTAATATAATACTTTATGATAATAACACTAAATACAACTTAGTCTAGTGGTTAAGACTTTAATATATATACTTGAGGTCTCGGGATCAAATCCTATACTATGCAATTTCTAATTTTTTTATTGTACATGAATTCCATGAACTAAAACTCCCTAGGAAGAGCGCCACGTGGCACAGTTTCTTATTTATGCACGCCTTTTATATATATTTGTATAGATATAGGTGCTAGTTTCTTTTCTTGGGGTTTGCCCCTCTTTAGCACCCAAATAAAATCATCTAGTAATGGGTGGAGTCTTGACTCTTGAGTGTTGAGGCTTGATAGCATTCTTTTTAGTGCACAAAAGTTACAAAAATACATTAACAGGGCGTTTGGTTCAAATAGAGGAATGGAAAGGGAATTGAATCAAGTAGAAGGGAGGAATGGTAACAATAATTGTTTTTTTTTTTATTAGATGTTTGGTTCAACAATGGAAATGAATCACTTGTAAAGGAATGAAAATGATTTTATTACTCATCTAATTTGGAGGGTAACATTTTGTGGGTTTGGATTAACCTCAAGTAAGGGTAATGGTTAACCTACTACCTAAACCAAACAAGGAGAACTGGATTCAGATAATTGAATCCGTTTCAAGAAAAAAGCTCAACCAAACAAGGCCTAAGTACAATATTATATGAAATCGGATCCGATGTCTAATATATCACCCTTAAAACATTAATATTTTGGACAAAGACAAAAAATGTTTTAGAGATTTTAAAATAGTATAGGTGATTATCAAATTTCGAATGAAATATTACAAAGTATTCAAATTAATCATTATATTAGTGTTAGTACTTGTAGTATTTTTTTATACATATTGGGAAGATGAATAGGGATTTAGAGGCCCAAAACACTTAAAAGGAGGGGAAACAGTAAGAGAAATCTGCTTTCAAGTGCCCCTTACTTGGTGGGATTTGAACCCCTGGCCTTGAGGTAATGAGGTGGAATCACCACCAATTGAGCCAAGCCAGACTAGGTAGTACTTGTTGTATTGACATTATGTATTTATCACCTAATTTAGTCATGACATGTCTAAAGATCTAATCACAAATTATATACTATCTGATATCATTAAAAAGGTTAGAATTTATTGGACATACTAAAATACTACTCCCTCCGTTCCAAAATATAGTTCCCATTTTCCTTTTTTCACGGTAATTTATGCAAGTAAAATCTAAGAGGGATAGTAAAGATTTTTTGTTTATTTAAATAAATGTGTATGGGAAAAGATGATTTTAGGAGAGAAAATGGAGAATAATTGGTGGAATAGCATTAATTGTAACACTTGGGTTGAATAAACAAAGCAAAAAACAAATTCAAGAAGCAAATAAATGATGGGACACGGTTTTTCTAGACAAATTACGGAAAAATGTAGAACTAAATATGGAAATGGGAACTATATTTTGGGACACCCAAAATAGAAAGGAAAAATTGATAGGAACAGTCCCAACTATAGGCGTTCCGCCATTTTCAGTCCCAACTAAAGATTATTTCTGAGCAGTCCCAACTATATACCATTTTTGCCGAAATTGGTCCCAGTAGGTTAATGACCTGCTACAACAGGTAAAACGAGTTTTTTTCCCCACAACCTGTTTCTTCTTCCTCCTCCACCTCTTTCTCACTCCTCCATCCACCATGTCCTTCTCTCTCCTGCACCCTCCCTCCTAACTGGTTTGAGGTATCCATCATCTTCTTCCTCCTCTTTCTCTCTCCTCCCTGCCACATCCTCCTGTTCCCCTCCCTGCCATTCCCTTCTCCTCCCTGTCACCGAGCCCACCCCCGAAGCCCCATCCTCTACTGTTACCGACCCAGTTTTGTGATAGATTTTTGCTTTATTAGGTCTAGGTTTATGGGTATAACTGAACCCCGAAACCCGGTAATAGGTCACATGGGACCAATTTTGGCAAAAATGATATATAGTTGGGACCGCTCAGAAATAATTTTTAATTGGGACCGAAAATGGCGGAACGCCCATAGTTGGAACTGTTCCTATCAATTTTTCCAAATAGAAATGGGAACTATATTTTGGGACGAAGGGAGTACTAATATGATCCATTTCTAAACGTTTGTCTTTAATTTTTCACTTTGGTTTCTTCCCAGAGGAAATATTATCTTATTTAGACAACAAGAACTAAAGAGAGAAATATTAGAAAGTAAGAGCTAAATTTCAATAAGTAAGACAAAAATTGCGAGAGAAAAGTTTTCGTTGATTTATTTCCACATTTCTTACCGAAAGAACATTTGGAACTAGAGGTAAAAATTAAAAATTTCAAAATATTCCTATAAAATATTAAAAGTCGCGAGCTTGTTTTCTCAGAAGTTTGAACCAACACAAAATACAAATATCAAGTAGAGGGTAAAGAATCTTCATAAAGTGACTTAACTATAAGGCCACAAATCACGGTTTTGGTTCCTCGTGAAAATAAATAGTTGTGGAGAGACAGAAGATAGGATGCAGAGAAGCCGCGGGGAGAGGGGACCGAAGGCGTCGACTAAAGTCTAATAAAGAGGGGGGCCAATCCTCCCAGTGTGACGGAAACGGACGGATTAATATTAGAGCATCAACATTAGTATAGCTCTTCAATATTATTCTCCAACCCATTTTTTTACTTTCTCTCTCCTCAAGATACTCCAAAGAGCACTCCTTCAAAAATTGCTAACAATGATATTTACTTTCCGATGAGCTCTCCAAAAATCTAAAAGCAAAAAAAAAATGATAATTCCTAATTATCAATGACATGTGTCATTGTATTATTCCAAGAGCATGCTCTCCCAATGCTCTTGGAGAAGAGCATTCCTCCAAGTGCTCTCCATGGAGAGCGAACGGAGAGCACTTCGAGAACACCAATGTTGGAGTAGAGTTGGCTCTCCATTTTCTCTCTCCTTGGAGAGCAACTTGGAGAGCATCAATGTTGGTCCTCTTATAGCAGTAGCTATTGGGACGAAGCCAGATTAGGTTGTGGAGGGGGCCAATTTAATTCTAAACTTGGTTTTGAAGGGAGGACTAGTTTACAATAAAACAACTTTTATTTTCACTTTCTTAATCTTCTTTAGTATAACTGGGCCTTCAGCCAGGGGCCATGACCTCTTAGGCCTCTACTATGCCTCACCCCTGAGTCCCTGACTAGCTACAACTATCTTTGCCTTGTTCTTCTTGTTGAGATTATCCTTGGAAATTTAGGGATTTTCTCGGCAGCAAACTTTCTAGTAACTTATAAGAAGATGTTTGGTATGATATTTTCAAGTGTTGAAAATCATAATAATATATTAGTGCGTTACATGTTTGATATTGAAGGTTCGGTAATATATTTTGTTTATTTCTTGAGTTGAAACTTATGCTAACATACATTACAGTAATCTACTCAAGGGATGAAAACATGTGACGAAAATGATTTATTGTTTCCGTTTCCAACACAAGAATTTCAAACCAAACATACTCTAATGTGGGGCATATATAGGCCGTTCAGAATCGGCATAAGAAACACAATGGTGGATCATGAGCCGTGCATGAACATTATTTTTAAAAAGCAGCGTATACGATCACGAGAGCTAACTCACTTTTGACCCAAAACATAATTTTTTTAGGGGGCTTAGTTAGGTAGGTCATCCGTGCATGGACCCGTTTTTGGAAAATTGGCACAACCACGACTTACTTAGACTAGGCACACTTGTTAACAGGACATAACTAGTGTTTCTTTTTTTTTTTATAGCATGAAATCAGTCGTTAAACTCTATCTAAAATTAGTACTACCTCCGTTTTAAATTAATTTATACACTTCACTTTGGGGGAAAACCAATGAGAAACTGCAAAAGTATGAGAGATAAATTAAAAAGGTGGAGAGAGAAACTCAAAAATGAGAGAGATAAACTAAAAAGTGGGTTAAAATATTAAAAAGTGGATGACATGGGTGGAAAAAGAGGAGAAAGTAGATGTGATATGTTACCAAAAATAGAATAAACAACAATGTGTAGATTAGAAAGAAACAAACCAAAAAGGAAAGTGTGTAGATTAAAAAGAAACGGAGGTAGTATATAGTATATGAGCATATGTAGGGCAAAATCATATTCATGCATATATAGGCTAAATGGAGTCATCAAGTGACTAAATTTCATGAAAGGCAAGAGCAAGGATACTTTATCGAGAGTGTATTTGATAGATAATATATTTAGGATAATATCTTCTCATCGGTTTAGGATATATTTGTATAATTCCTATATAGTTTGGATTCCTAACATAGTTAGGATTATTATTTTGTAAACACTATATATATTGATCAATAGAAATGCTACAAGATTACGGAGTTTCACAATATCTAACATGGTATTAAAAGCGGGTTAGATCTTGGTATAGTCTAGAGAAATCTTTCTCCTGCAGGTGGGTTTATAGATAAGACCCACCGGCGGGATTCACAATCATAAAAACTCAAAAACCGCTTCCGCAAAATCTTGATTTTTTATGAATCTCTCCTACAGTACTCTCTCCATAGCCAATGGCTTATTTTCTCAAGAAGAAAATTTAAAACATATTTTTTTCCCACCAACACCATTATTTTATACCAACGTTGTCTAGCAAAACCCCACCTAACTCCACTGTTTGATAGTCCTTCAACCCATCATAGCAGTTGAAGTCAATGCAAGGTATTTCTCGTGGGGTGCAGCAACGAGGTTTTCAATTATGTGTTCTACTATTTGGAGTTCTCTGAACGTGTTGTTCCTCTGTAGTAACATTAGTTTTAGTTCCAGCACCCTTTCTGCCATATTCTACGCCGTTTGCATCTCCATCATCGCAAGGCTTGTCATTCGAAGTTTATGCAAGGCAGCTCCTCCCAGTTGTGTTGGTTTGATATGTTTTTTCAAAATTTCAGATCTCCTGTTTTTTTTTTTTTTTTTCTGTTCTACTGTCCAAGTGGGACATTTAGTTTTTTAGTTGTTTCCTATTAGGAACATATTTAGTGATAGTTTCTATTTTTGTTTCCTCTATAGCAGTAATGCCTCCTCGACGAAAGCCATATATTCGCCTCTGCAACTTAGCCCAAATCTGCAACTCGCGCGCGCCCTTCTCCTTTGGCCAGCAGCGCTCTCCCCCATACGTAAATTGTGGTTGTTGCTTTCCTCGTCATTATTATGTTACTGTTGCTTGTCCATTTGATCTCGGGTTATCATATTATCCCCCATCGTCTAATGCACGATTCAGATCCAGTCCGAGCGTCCGACTTTGTCCCGCTCCGACTGCGGGGGTGTGATAGAGAATATATTTAGGATAATATTTTCTCATCTGTTTAGGATATATTTGTATAATCCCTATATAGTTTGGATTCCTAACCTGATTAGGATTATTATTTTGTAAACACTATATATATTCATCAATGGGAATACTACAAGATTAGGGACAGGGGCGGATCCAAGGGGGGCCTACCCGGGCCTTGGCCCGCCTCATCATAAAAAATGGTATAAGTATAACATACTTTAGTAGCTGAACAAAAAAATTATGTAGCGGAGTTGGTTTTATCTGAGTTTAATGAAATGGTAGGTGGAGGGTTCAAATCCCCTTGCAGCAGATTATCTTTTATTTTGTCCGCATGCTCTGTTTACTATCTTTGCTGTCACTATTTACTGTAGTCAATCTTTCCCATGCTCTTTGTCTCTCATTTTTTTTAACTTCTAAATTACTAGACTGCTAACAACTTTCAGCTACGAACTTCACTATGTTGTCATTATCACAATAATGTTCTTTAATTTTTCTTAATATAATTTGTCTATAAAATGTATTAAATTTAGGGTGTGCTTTTGTCACCTTAAAAAAATTTAGGTTTAATAAATTTTAATAAATTCTCAAATTTATAAAATAAGCTTTATTAAGTTCCAAATAAGTTTAGACAAATTCATATAAGTTCTAATAATTTTCGATAAGTTCGAAAAAAAAAAGTGAAAAAAAGTCACCTTGTATTATACTCTTTTATTTTCTTCTCACAACAATATTGATGAGACTATGACTTCGTTTATTTGCATTGTTGCTTGGTATGTGTTGGAATCAAAAGGGGAAAACAAAAAATTTGATGGGAGCATAATATATATACATGAGCATAATTACGTATGAATTTTGAGAAATCTTATTAGTTAAAAGAAACAACTTTTTAGTTAAGGACTTAATGCTCATCCAATATAAAAATCCTAGATCCGCCACTGATTAGGGAGTTTACATAATCTAACAGTATCTACCAATTGACTAGGAGTAGTTAAGTAGATGTCCTTCCTTTCTTCCACGGAACTGTACCAAAACCTTTTAGAGTCGGACACATACTGAAATAATACTAGTGCAACTGAGACTTCAGAAAGACAGCAAATTACATAACACATTTACACTCTCATCACTATAAATCTATAACGACAGATTGACAGTAACATGTAGTATAGTATATCTGCCAAAGTAAGGACCAGCCAGCCATGGCAGCCAATAAATTTACGTAACGTGATATATTCCAGGGGAAAAATTGATCTACTAAAATCATGGAGTACTATATTTTTATTAGGTGGTAGGTCCACGGTATATATTTAGATAGTGGGGTTGAACTTGAATGGTTGTGCTTCTACCTTAAGCACTCCTCCCCCCCCCTTCCTGCTGACTGCTGTGACTCGGTGACATGCGTGTTCACCTTCTCACTATATCACATGTACTCGTGTACTTCGTTATTTTTGGGTGAATAGGAGCCTAGCTCCATAGTGATGTACTTCGTAATTGCTTACTTATTATATCTGGCTTCAGAAATCTAAATCACATAATAGTACTCGTTCTCGGGTAAAAGAAACTGAACAAGGGAAAAACTAGGTCGTTACTAACTCCCCTAATGTCAAATAAAAAAACCTAACTATCCACCTAAACTAGTCAAGTGGTAAGTAAGGGTCGAACCACAAGGATCAGAGGTCTCACCAAGGTAGAGTCGCTACAAGTAAGCTAAGTCGAAGAAATCGTCAAGTTTTGGTTGAACTAAGTGATTAAAACTATTGGAATCAAATTAGGAAAAAACACTAGGAATGGGAAATCACCACAATCATAGTTCACATCCAACAACCAAATACGGCCCGTTTGGTAAGAGGTTATAAATGGTGGGAATGGTAACGCATTATAGTGTAAATTTGTACTAGAAATCCAATGTCATTACCAATGGTAATGTTACCTCATCACAAGATATCCATTTTCTTCCTAAAATCTCATTACCATCCATTACCACTTGGGAAGGTGGTATTGGGTGGTAATGAAAATTTATAAAGGGAAACCCATGTTTTGTGATAAAGTTTCATTCCCATGGTCATGGACATGTGAAAATCTTTACAAATTTACACTAAATTTCATTACCATTACCACTATTTATAACCACTAACCAAACGGGCCGATAGAGATAAAGGGATTGACAAGCATTGGGGATATGCAAAGGGAATAAACAAACCTAAACACCTCTAAAATCGTTGTTAGGGAGTTTAGAGTCCTAATTATGGCAACAAAACCTATGTTTCGAGGTGTTATCACCTAACTAGGCCAAGCTAGGAATTGAAATCAAACCCAAGTTAATACCAATCAACAAGTGATGTGTAGCAACTAATCAATCGATCATGAAGGTCAACCACATAAAAGTAAACCATTAAATGGGCAACAAAAGGATCAAAAGGTGATGGAGCTCACATTAACTAAGTCACCAATCAACATTAAAGATTGAAATTGCACAAATCCCAAGTATAATCAACCCAATAAACTCTACTCATGAAAATAGGATGCAAACAATGATTGGGCTACTCCCAATCCTAGTTAATAAACTACTCACTACCCATTATACTACCAAACATCCTAAACATGGAAAAACTAGCAATAAATCACCAATCTAAAAATAGCAAAAATCAAAAATCAAAAATCAAGACTTTAAAGCAAAAACAAGATAAAATCTAGTGAGTAAACAAGAAGAATCTAAGAAAAGATGGAAACTTTAATCTAAATTAACTACTAAGCATGAAGATTAAATAATGAAAACATGAAACTAACAAAGTAGAAATGCATAATAACAATGAGAAAGAAAGAAAGGATTGAAAGGATTACTAAGGAAACAAGAAACTTCAAAGAAATTGTCACTTTTTCATTGATTTTCAATCTCCAAATTACACCTCTTGAGCCAAGTTTTCTCTCTCCTACACTAGTAAGCAAGATTTGGGTTCTCAAAATCTGGGATCCTTTCTAAAATAGGGTAGAGGAGTATTTATACCCCCCCTAATTACACGAGTCGTAAAAGAAAAGAAATCTGGAAAAGGCCCAGCGAACACAGGCCCGAGCGGGCTAAAACGGGCACGGGCGGGCTCCATGGTGGCCCGGGCGGTGTAGGGTAGATGGGCCCGGTCTGGTACCCCGGGCGTGCATTAAAAATCCAGGCATGAGGCAGAATGTTTGGCCGCTGATGCGCCCGGGCGGGCGAATTTGCTCGGGCGGATTTCCTGTAGCTCGGGCGGGTGTCTTTGCTCGGATGGTCCTTGAGCTTCCCGGGCAAACTCTTGCTTCCCTTTTTTGCTCCCCTTTTAGCTTGTAGAAGCTTGAGTTCCTACACATCAAAGATCAAATAGAAGAGTAGGGGAGGGGGATGCAAATACATGTACACACGTGCTAAGAGAGAGTTAGATAGAAAAAGAGGTGAAATTAAAGAAAAAGGGAACTAAAATGCAAAATAAATCAAGTAAAATAGCCTAAAAAACTACCCTAGGAGTGAGATAAATCTCACTCATCAGAAACCAATTCAATTGAAATTGTGCTGTAGTTTTACATTAGCTAAGGAATATGGTTTTGTGAATTATAACACCAGTTTAATAGACAAAGTAGGTCCAACATGCATAGAGATCGGGTTAGATACTAAGATTATAGGGTTTTTTTAACCTTTTATTGGACATTATCTTCTATGCACATTGCCTTACTTCTACTTATTTGACAGGATAGTATAGGTACAAATTTGTAAGCTAGTAATTTTGTTAAAGAGATAAAACATGGTAAAATAATAATTTACGTTTAGTCAAGTTTTTACATATGTTCTTTTATATCTCTCCTATCTTCTATCTTCTATCTTCTATCTTCTTATTCTTCTATTGATTCACCCACTAGGGGGATACTAACCCGCCAGCCACATTGGTCAGCCTGTTCCGGCCCATTTACAAGGTGACCCTCTAATGACCCGACTGCACTGGCTAGTCTTATCCACCCAATAATCAGGTTTATGGTATTGACACAAAATTTTGCCATAAGCACGTTAAAAGATTTTTTTTAATCTAATGTATTTTTTAATAATTTCATGTGGTAATGTTTTCTTATGAAAAATAGATCAATTATGGTCCTATCAATTCTCGGGTTTGGTTAAAGTATGTTTCAATTCAGGTCTTTAATAGATTGTACATGGTTTGGGCAAAGACAAATAATTTGGGTAAGCCAGTTTTGTTGATCACATTTAGCTAAAACAATATATACTTCGAGACCTTATTGACACCTACCTAGGATCGATTTACCACGAACTATAAAGAGTCGAGCTCCAATGTAGTGTGGCTCAATGTATATAACTCAACGTGAACAACTAACTTTGAGCTCATTTAAACTATGTATGCAAAGTGAGAAAATAAAATACTAAATCTAGCACGATTTCATAGCTACCTTTAAACTTAGGGCAAATTCGGGTCCTGCTGTAGCTGATCCGACACCTTACTGCAGTTTGGCTGGTGCCCTGCAGTACCTCACCTTCACTCGCCCTGATATAGCTTATGCGGTATAACAAATTTGCCTTTTTATGCATGATCCTCCGGAGCATCATTATAATGTTTTAAAACGCATCCTGCACTATATTCAGGGAACCGTTGATCATGGGTTACACTTATATCATACTACTTAGTTGCGCTTGATCACTTTTTGGACGATGATTGGGGTGGGAGTCCGGACACTCGTCGTTCTACTTTAGGTTATTGTTGCTTCTTGGCGATAACTTAATTACCTCGCAATCTAAACATTAGCCTACTCTTTCTAGATCAAGTGTAGAGGCATAATATAAAGGCATCACGAATGTTGTTGGCTTCGTAATCTTATTTTGGAGTTACATAGTCCTCTTCGACATACCACTACTGTTTATTGTGATAATGTTAGTGTTATTTACCTCTTTTGCAATCCAGTACAGTACCAACGCACCAAACATGTTGTGATGGATATTCATTTTGTTTATGAAAAGGTTGTGTTGGGTCATATACGGGTATTATATTACATGTTCCTACAAGATATCAGTTTGCTGACATATTTACTAAAGGTCTTTCGTGACAGTTTTTTTGGAATTTAAATATAATCTTAGCGTTCACCCTCCTCCCGCTATGACCGCGGGGGTGTGATAAAATAGAATATTCTGTGGATATATTTTATAAATATATATCTAATATAGTTTCCTAATACTATTATTACCATCATTAGTTTGTAAACTATGAATATTATTGATCAATGGAAATCACTCCGATCAGAGAGTTTCACTAAACTCTAGCACAAAGCCTAAACTAGCAATTAAGGTTCAAACAATAGAAAAAGTACTACTATTGTTGTACTTGGTTAGACTAGGATTAAGAATCACCTTATCTGTTGACATATGCCTTGAACATATGCCTTGAATTATCAGGCGCTAAGATTAACCAAGTACGGGGGTCTCGATATATGTTGTTTAGTATATCGTTTCTGTTTCTGTTTTGGGTTTAGGCGTATCTGTTTAGGTTAATTAGTAGGGTACTATATAAACCTTATAATTAACTTGTGCCTCCATATTCTGTAATATGTACTCTGTCTCTAGATGATAATAAAAACGTTTCTCCTCTGCCTGTGGACGTAGCTAACATATTGTTAGTGAACTACGTTACTTCTTGTGTTGATTGTTCTTTAATTCTTTGTTGTTTTATTGCTTCTGTTATAACAGCATGTCATATAACTAATAACTAATATATAAAGCAGAGTTCAAAAACTAGCGCACGAGGTAGCGACATTTGCCGTCCTTATTAGACGCCATTTGTCACACTTATTAAGTGCCATGTCATCATTTTTAAAAGAAATAGAGTTCCAAATTGATTAAAATACATATATAGAGTTTATGATAAGAAGAAATAGAGTTTGGTTTACAATGAAAAACTGAAGTATAGTAAATCAATTATAACTTTTGCCATATATTTCGAAAAATTATAAATTTTGTACCATTGGAAAGTATTTAAAAAATACTTTAAAACAAGATCAATTTATTATATTTTTCAACTCTATATCATAGTAACGTATAAATAGAGATACTTACTATAGTAATGTATTAAAGTAACCTACTGCAATTAGAATTAGGGATGTGTTTTTAACTCCAACTTTTCTACAAATCCTATTCATGTTTGAATTAAAATATTTATAAAAAGTTTTCCTAAAATAATGATGCATAAGGAAAAATTTATTTACTATAATAACATATTAAAGTAGCCTACTGCAATTAGAATTAGAGTTGTGTTTTTAACTCCAACTTTTCTACAAGTCATGACAAATTAAAGTAACATATTAAAGTAATCTACAAAAATCCAAACCATAAACATAAAACTAAACATGGGAAATTTCACTTTTACTAAATGTTCCAAATTTAGAAATTGCTGTTCTGTGCATAACCATGATTGATTTTCTTCTTTCTCAATTTTCTCTCTTTCTTTTATCCTTAAGTTCACCTCTTTTGCTCTCTCTCTCTCCTCTCTATTTTTTAATCTTTGTTTTTTCTATAAACCAAACAGTAAGATGTGCAAGGAATGTGAACATTTTTGCCTATAGATAGAATTGCTTTCCATTTTCTCTTTTGCCTTGGCGCAATTAAAATTTTGTGAGTTTACCACTGTCTCACCCTTAATTTATAAATCGTAGAAAATGAAGGAAAAAGAAATGATCCACATAAATAGATAAAAAAGAAAAGATTTGACAAAACTAGGCGGGAGTTCACTCGATCTGCCAAATCAAATGGTCATCAACATTTTCCTTCTTCTTCCATCAATAAATAGTCAAATTTAGCGGTACTGTTGTCCGTTTTAGGCGACATGGAGCTTACAGGAGAAGCAAAAAGATAAATAAAGAAGTAGAACTCCAAATAATTCTTATCTTCATGTCTTGATCTTCCTATGTTTCTTTCTCATAGATTGTTAGGTTACTATATGAGTCCAAAATGGATCGGTAAGTAAGTTTATTATTACATATTTAGTCAATCAAACTATTATTACATATTTAGTCAATCAAACTAAAACCAAATTAGAAATTTTTCTTATTAAGTTATAAATATCTATTTCTTATTGAAAACTAATTAATAAAAGAAATAATATAAAATATCAAAATAGTTGCACCACATTCACGATAATGCTTGACATTGAAAACCCTAGTCATTAATATCTTTGATTTATATTTCATAAAAAATTTACAAAGTTGATATTATCAATATACATATAGAATATTCCAATAATAACATATTACATTATAACTTTTGTTGTTGTATGTCGGACAAAGAACACGATCAAGTAGAGTATGTGAAAATTTCAAAAGTCTACATCTTCTCCACGAAGGAGCATTACTATTTACCGCCCGTATTTACTAAAAATCGCCCGTATTTTTTCTTAAATACACCTAAACTACCCCTACAAGTACTTGAGAAATTTGCCCCCCATACCCCATCACTCTCACTCTCACTAACCCCATCACTCTCACTCTTCACTCCCCATCTCACTCTCACTCCTCACTCCTCACTCACTCCAACCATAGCCACCACCACCACCAACACCACAACACCACCACCACAACATCATCACACCACCACCACAACACCACCACACCGGCGAGAGGGCACACCACCACCGACACCACAATCGCGGAGATAACACTACCACCGACACCACAACACCACCACCACACCGGCGACAACCTCACCCGACCACCACACCGAGAGACGACCACCACGAGATCCAGATCCGCGTGACAAAAGTCGACCACCACCACCACATCTCGCAGGAAAAAGCATGGGCCCAAGGGAAAAGGCAAAGGAAGTCGGAGAATCATCAACTCGAAGTTAGTTTTGTACTTTTTTTATGGTTAAAACCGACCCCTAAGCCGGAAATATGTAGTGATAAACTCCCCCCCTCGCCGAAAATGTTGGTGAAGAAAAAAAAATTTCGAAAAAAGCGTGGCAGCGGATAGAAAATCCGTTACCACCGCAGAGGTAACGTTGTACAAAGATTCAAAGCCTGAGTTTTGAACAAGATTCTGTGCCGACGCCGACTTTCCTCCAAATCATTTTCAACCTTCTTCACCTGATTTTCTATCTCATTGTGAGCAATAGAAAAGATGGTGTCCAACGCAGTTGTGCTACTAAAAACCCAAGACTTCAATGCAGAGTGTGCACTTTCAACTCGGCTAGTGCACGTGTTCCTAAGATGAAGTACATTGTCCGTCCATGCCCGCACAAACTTCTCTTTGTACACAAGCCAAGTTGTTTCAATGTATTGGATTATTTTAGGCTACTTTCTGTAAACATCTCTCATATTCTCTACCTCGGCCTCATAACTCCTCTCATCGGTCGCGTTGACTATTCGATACCAAGTTTGGCTCACGAATCGCTGACCCGCATCGGTGTTGCCCATGATGTTACTCACTCTAGCCTGCACATCTTTGTTGATATGCCATCTACATAGCAAATGTGCAGAGTTAGAAAACACTTCCTAGATCTACATAGCCTATAATGTTTAACATTTTTCCATTTAGACAACATATAATCAATAATATTAATCACTATTATTTACTTACTTATCGTAACTAATAATCATTATTATTTATTTACCAATCACAACTATTATTAACTACATATTCAATTTCTCAACTTAATAACAACCATTCATAAATAAATTTTTGCAACGGCTATTATAAAATTACTACTTATTATGAAAATAATTACAATAATATGCATACATATTTAAATAAAATATCAACAAATATTAACTAAATATTCATTAACAAAATTAACAGAAACGGATGTACTATCATTTGCTAATTACAAAATAAATACTAATTATCACGGAAAATCAAATATTAACTAAATGTTTTTTTTTAATACTAATACTAATTATTTGAAGAAAATATCAACAAATATTAACTACAAATTTCTTTTTACATGCTAATATTAACTACATTTTTTTTACATGCTAATAAAAACAACTACCCTATACAACTAATATTAACATGCTAATAAAAACAACTAATAATATTAACATGCTTAAATCATTAAATCAAACAAATTAAATAATACTAACATGTTACTAACATGCATTAACATAATAAAATCCTAATTAAAACATAATCACAAAAATTAACATAATAACTATTAAAATTAAAATAATAAATTAAAATAACATAAATTATAACAACCCAAATAAACACAAAATATTTTTTTTTATAAAAACATAAATTATTAAAACAGAAATTATAAAAATCATAAATTATTTTAAAGAAGCAAAAAATAAATTATTAAAACAGAAATTATTAAAAACAGAAATTATTAAAACATAAATAGAACAAAAATTACTAAAAAGAAAAAAAAACGATAAACCCCCCCTTGCCGGAAAATCTCACAGAAATTAAGAGTAGGGTAACGGATTTTTCATCCGTTGCAACGGATAGAAAAACCGTTGTCTCTGTGGAAGCACCGGAAAAGTCATCCGTTACCGAGGTAACAGATTGCTTTTCCGTTGCCTCTGTGGAGGCAACGGTTTTTTGATCCGTTGCTCCATTGGGGTAACGGATTTTTGATCCGTTACCCTGCTCAGTTGCGCAAAAAAAAAAAAAAACTCTGGCGGCGTTAAAAAAAAAAAAATTCTAAAACTTACCACAATTCGTTTCGGCGGCGTTGAGGGTTCTTCCTCGGACATTTCCGATGGTGCTCCGGTGTTGTTAGTACCTCGATGGTTTTGGTCAATGTGCTAAGTTGGTTCGTCGGAGGTGGTGCGCCGGTGGTGGTGGTACGGTGGTGGTGGTCCGGTGGTGGTGTTCGGGAAGGTGGTGGTGGTGTTAGTGCTTAATGGTAGAGAGAAGGATGAAGTTTGATGAGAGTTGAGAGAGTTGAGTGAGGTGAAAGGGGGAGGGGCATGGGGAGTATTTAATGAAAAAAATACGGACGATTTCAAGTAGATACGGACGGTAAATAGCGATTGGGTTATAATTTTTATAGAGTAAAATATATATAACATGCCATCCCATTATACTTTGAATATTCTGTAACTTATTTTTCTTCTCAAATATAACATGCCATCCCATTATACTTTGAATATTCTGTAACTTATTTTTCTTCTCAAATTTACGATCGAGCACACAAGCCAAACTTAGCTTATTCTAAGTAGGGCTGGCAATCCCTGACACGACCTGATAACACGACACGAACCCGACCTGAAGTAACTGAGAGAAACACGAACCCAACATGAACACGAACACGAATGACACGAAGTCAACCCGATTAGTTACATTTATCATATTATGCAACTATTCCACTTTTTATATATATTATTTTTGATACATTTGGGGGCCAAGCCGAAATCGATAAGAAACCAAACACGAACATGACCCACTGACACGAATTGCCAGCCCTAATTCTAAGTTTAACTCAAGTCTACCTGATATAAACTATATATCTTTATAATGTAGATCAACTTGCCATATACCTTGAAAGTTTAGTACTGCAAACCATACCACTGGTCAGAGAGTCCTAGTGTCTCAAAAAAAATTGACTAGCTTGCAAATGTTTGGCATGCATTCAGCCAGATTCCGATGATCAAGATCTGCACCAAAAAAAAAGCCGATGATCAATCAAGATTGGACGGTGCACAACATAGCTAGTGTTCCGGTATGGAATAAATGGTAGGGAGTGAACTGGTATCTCCCTGATTAGTAAGCCGATTGAATTGCCTGCAAGACAGCACACGTAAACTAACCTCGGGGGTTGATCCGAGGAACGCCCCTCCGATGCCTAAGTCTGTAAAGGATAAAGACGGGATGTCTCAAGTGGAATGTATTAGTATATGCGAACGTACCTTAGGACTCATATCATGGGGGTATTTATAGGAGCCAGTAGTGTCCTTAGCAAGGTAGGACACTGCTCCTATTGGTTGAATACTTTTCTATCCTCTTCTGATACTTATCTTTAGGCCCGTAGGCGTATTGAGTAGATACTGGGTCAGTCCAGGCCCATATGGCAATGGCCCATACGACGATTGCCGGTAAGGTAACCCTGTTCAACCGGTATGTTAACCCTAGATAACCGGTATGTAAGATATACCCGGTAAAATAGGATTTCCTTGACAGAGATGACCATGACGGTGAAGGGCAGTCTGACTGGACCGGTAGGGAAATTATACGATCCCATACAACTAGCCCCCAAGCCGGTATTCCTGGTACAGGGATATCCTGCTTGATCAGCATTGAGCCGTTATAGATGGAAGTCATGTTTTCTTCCTGAAACCGTTTAGAAGTTTCCAGAGAGGGGGTTAGTTAACAAAATGTGAAACGTCGCCTCAATCTTTGTGATGATTTGACAAGAGTGTCAGTAGCTGCTCACAACTGTTTCTGAGCTCAAGATACACGTGGCGTGATCGGGACGGGAAGACGAAACGTCGCTTGATCTAAGCCATGGAGCCCTCTATAAATAGCGCTTGGCCAAAGTCATTTTCACACTTTCATACTGCTCTCACTCTTCAGCGCCTATTCCCAGCACTTTCTCTGAGTCTTAGCATCATCCGGTTACCTGCCTTTCGTCGTGACATTCCGAGCTGTGACCAAACTCTCTTACCGGTTACTTTCGGTGCCAGCTTCTGCTCTTTTCCATCTCTCCAGGTATTTTACCAAACTTCTTCTTACTCAATTTCTGCCTTTAATCATGTCTTCTCATTCTGATTGACAAAATATTTCCGAAAGTCCCCAATCTTTGACCGATAGCGACTTTAATTCCGATAGCAAATCCACTAGTCCCACCATATCCAATAACTCACCGGTAGTAAACCTCCCCAATGAACGTAGGAGTAAGTCTGGTTATGACTGTAGTACTTCCGGTAGGGCCCTTGAAGAGCCAACACTGCATGCTTCCCCCCTCACGGCCATTAGGGCTTTTGGAGAAGCCGTAGGAGTGCCGGTATCTGGCCAATACGGTACCATGTTGGGGATAGCGGAACGCTCATCTCTACTGTTCCCATCTGTGGCCGGCACCTCTAAGGTCCTCTTAATGAACCCTCACCTCCTATGCCGACAGAGAGGCTAGGGGAGAATGCACCCCACTCCTTCTCGTCCGGAAGCTATGGGGATGACGATGCTGGCTTGGAGGATGAAGCATCCTCTGTTGCCACAGAAGACGTCGCTAGTGTTGTGCGCGACATGATGTCAGACGAGTAGTCGGAATCCTTGGAAGCCGACTCTGACGAAGAACCGCCAGAGATCATCCCGGAGGACGATGACGAAACGCTAGACGACCTGTACATGCCTCCTTGCGAGGCTGGCAGTCCGTCCATCGTACAAATTGACAAAAATTGGAGAAGGACCGCATTGAACAACGACTTCTGCCGGAAAGGAGCCGAATACTTTGCCTTCCCAGACGAATATGGATTGGTGATGCCGTTCGAGGGATGTCGGGTAACAGATTGCCCGCCTGGTCATGTGGCGGTCTATGCCCATATGCTAGACTTTGGGCTGAGGTTTCCCCTAGACCCTTTTATAGTAAAGATCTTCAAGGCCTGGAACATTTTCTTGTCCCAGCTAACACCGCTATCCTGGCGCAATCTCATATACTACGCCTGGATCGTCCGGTATAAAAGATTTCCGGAGACCTTGAACCTCTTCCGGAAACTGCATTGGATTAAGGAAGACAGTTCTGCGAAGGGCAGGGGGAAAGGCAAGAGGAAAAAGTCACAGGCCGAAAGGGAACTCGGCCAGGGTGGATGGATGTCTATGTACACCAGGCCCAAGAAGCTGACGGTGTACCCAAAATTAACTTCTCTAAAAAACTGGCAGCCCCGCTTCTTCTGGGTTCGGGTGCCGGACAATTTTCCTTTGCGCCGGTATTGGACAAGACCTCGCCCAAGGATGGAACACCTCCCTGATAGGCGTTTGACACGCCGGGAGTTGGAGGCTTTCAATTTCTTTGAGGCTTCTTCAAAACCGGGTCCCAAAGGGGGGAAGCCTGTTCCAGTGCCTCTCAATTGGCTTCCTCATGCCAATTACATTTTAGGCAACGCGCCTCTTTCTGCTTTAGGCTTTTGCCAATCCGAACCCACTGGTAATTCAGTATGCTACCGGTATTTAATTTGCATATTGTCCTTATGTTTATTGCTAACATGTTCTTATTTTTCTGATTTCAGGCAGTGAGCACTTAATTCAGCAAGCTCTTCATCTCAACTAGAACTACATTCCGATATCCAACATGCCTCCAAAGCCTCTTAAGAAGTATACTTCTATTTCCCCCAGCATTGGAGGCCGGGGTGGTAAGACTGGCCGAGGATCCGGTCGTGGCGATGGTGGAGATGGCGGCCATGTGGCGGAGAAGGTGCGTCCATCAGTTGGCAAGCAACCTCCAACTATCCCTCAGAAGAGGAAATCGGAGGCTGTGGCTGATAAGGAGCCACGAAAGAGGGCTCCTCCTAAAGAAACCGCCAAAGTGACTACCGGCCCTGATATCCAGGAGGGCGACAGGGAGCCCCAAGGGAGAGTGGCGGCGGTCGGGACCTCGTCTTTGCGACCGAAGATCTACAAGCAACAAACCCTACCCAACATGATTCCGGAGCTCCGGAAATTTGCTGATGTGAGCAAGAAGGGGTTCATCGAGCACCCTGATGTAGACATACCAGAAATTCTCCGGAAATGATGGACCCGGTCGCCAGTACGGGACGGCGAGCTATACAAACCCAAGCTCAATGTCCTGGACGATGAGTCCTTGCTGCTTGACCGTCCTCTGGAAGGCGGTAACCTGGGCTACCGGCTTTTAAAAGGCTTTCAATTGAAATTTGATATGCCGGTAGAACAGGTCCACACTGCTGCCGCTGTGCATGCACACAACTTAGCTGTGGTAAGTTTTTCTAGACTAAGTTATATCCCGGTGCTTTGTACTGATGCTTTCGCTTCCCTAACATTTTGTATATCCATTTCAGACTGCACACTCTGGGAAGGAGCTTTGTGACCTCTACCGATATTACCAGGCCGCCTACGTCGGCGAGGTAGACGACCACAAAACTACTCGGGAGGCACTGACCGCTAAGGTGGCCGAACTTTCAGCTGCCGTCACTGAGCGGGATCAGCTGAAGAATGTGAAGGCCGACTTGGACAAGGCCCTGGGTGATTTGCATTCTGCCAACGTCCTCAACAAGGCTAACAGTGTTACCATAAAGAACAAGGACGTTGAGCTGCAGAAACTGAGGGAGCAGCTTCAGGAGTCGAAGGCCCGGGAGGCTGACGCCATCGGGGAATACCGGCGGTCTATTGACTTCGTCCACCGCTTCGCTAACCGGTACAATGGTGATTGGGCTGCCGCTATGCATTGCACCCGGCACACCTTTCCGGATTTAGACTGGGGCAAAGTGGAAGAGGCCCATGAACAACGGGAGTTCGAGATCCCGGTGGATAACGAAGAGCTTGATATTGGGGTGACGGAGGCTGACATAGCCAACGCCGACCCTCGTGCTAAATTTGAGGAAGAGGAGCCGGAGACTGCAGAAGAACAAGCCGACCTGGGTGCCAAGAATGCTTCGACTGATGATGTCGTCATTCTTGACAAGAGCCCTGATGGTTCAAAGCCTGAAGCGGTTGCTGATGACGGCAAGGCTCCCTCTTCTGAAGCTGCTTAGCTTAGGTCTTCCCCTTCCATCACTGTTCCCGGTCGGGTCGTATGTGGCCGACCTATATTTTGAACTTCCTAGTTTAGGCTAGGATGTAAATTGTATTTTGACATTTAATGAAATATATTTTATCAACACTCGTGTCGGTTATTTCGATTGTCTTGCTATTTACTTTTTCGTTTATTTTCGTTATTCCGACAGATCCACTAAGGCTCATAAACCGGCAAATAGTCTTATTCTACTATTTAATTCCGGCAGATCCACTAGGGTCATTGACCGATTACGAGGCAGTGCATACCTTGGGTTGGCAGATCCTCAAGGGTCATTGACCATCCCCAGGCTTCCTGCATGCTTCGTTTTTCCAGGACGACAGATCCACTAAGGTCATTGACCGTCAGGAAACTTTATATTGTCAAGTCCTCTCAACGGCAGATCCACGTAGGTCGTTGACTGTCAAGGGGTTTTACTTTTGGTTTACTCTAATATTCCTTAACGGCAGATCCGCGTGGGTCGTTGACCGTAAGGATTTAAGAGAATAATTTGTACATGCAACAAATTCAGTAGAAATACGTCTTATTGAAAATTAAAGTCTGAATTGGCAACAATGTCGTATTATTCTTGCTATGTAATATCTAGTAATCAAAAAATGCTTAAACGAAATACTTCTTCAGTACACTAGCATTCCAGCTGTTCTTGAGTTGCTTGCTCGACATGTCTTCCAGCCGGTAAGCACCTGGGACTATTTCCTCTTTCATAAGGTATGGTCCCTCCCAGTTGGCCGTCAGCTTTCCCTCGGCATGAGCTTTTCCGGTGGCCGCTGTGCGCCTGAGCACTAGGTCGCCTTTTTCAATCGGCCGACTTCTTACTCTTTTGTTGTAGGCCTTGCTTATCCGATCCTTATAAGCTGCCGACTTGAGTTCTGCCGCGAGCCTGACTTCTGGCAAGATGTCAAGGTCCTCCCGGTGCAGTTTTTCGTTCAGTTCCGGGTCGTAGTTCAGTATTCGCCAGTTTGGCATTCCAACTTCGACCGGTAACACCGCTTCGGCCTCGAATGCCAATCTGAACGGGGTCTCCCCTGTTGCTTCCTTTTCGGTGGTCCTGTTGGACAATAGTACCGCTGGAACCATATCGGGCCAGGCACCCTTCAAATCATCTAGCTTCTTCTTGAGGGCGTTGAGAATTTGTTTATTGGCGGCTTCGGCCTGGCCATTACTCTGAGGGTGGCACACGGATGAGTATGCAAATTTGATGCCGTATAGGTTCAAGAAGTTCTTTATCGGACCGCAATCAAACTGAACTCCATGGTCCATGACTATTCCCATAGGAATTCCGAACCTTGTGATAAGGTTTTGCCAGATGAACTTCCTAACCTGATTAGCCGTTACTTTTGCAGTCGGTTCGGCTTCAATCCACTTTGTGAAGTAGTCAATTCCTACTATCAGGAACTTCCTTCCTCCAGATGCCGGCGCGATTGGTCCAATGATATCCATCCCCCACTGAGCAAAAGGGATTGGATTCAGGATTGGATGCAAATCGTTTGCCGGCTGATGAATGACCGGTGCGAACCTCTGGCATTTGTCGCACTTCTTTACATACGTCTACGCATCCATCAACATTGTCGGCCAGTAGAAACCGGCTCGTAGGGCTTTTAGTGCAAGCGTCTTTCCACCGATATGGTTTCCACATACCCCTTCGTGTATTTCTTCGATTATTTTTGTGGCCTCGTGGGCCGTTACGCACCTCAGGAGTGGGAGTGAAAGACCATTTTTGTACAATTGGCCTTGGAAAACACAGAACCAGAGAGCCTATCTCTTTAGCTTTTTTGCTGCCATCTTATCGGTGGGTAAACTTGCCGTCATCTTGTACGCCAATATGTCGTCGTACCATTCCCTTTTCTGAGTGACTTCGTTTACCTCTACCTTGGCGGTCTCGATGCTCCTTTCTGGCAACATCTCTATCATGATGCGCTTGAGATCTGTGGTGCTTGAACTTGCTAGCTTGGATAGAGCCTCGGCTGCCATATTCTCTGCGCGGGGGACCAGTACTACCTCAAAGCTCTGCAGTGGGGCCGTTATCTGTTTCACCTTTTGTAGGTATTTCTGCATTACCGGTTCCCTGGCCTCATAGGTGCCCTCAATCTGGCTTGATATGAGCTGGGAATCGGTTGTCATCCGTATTTTCTGCGCTCCGGACGCTATGCATAAATTGATTCCCGCTATTGCAGCTTCGTACTATGCTTCATTGTTGGATGCTTTGAATCCAAAGCGGACGGCATACTCGAAAGTGTCTCCTTCGGGAGACGTCATGACTACTCCGGCGCCTGCCCCTGTTTGGGCCGCTGAGCCGTCCACAAATATTTGCCAGATGTCGGCTGGTCCCACAACTTCCTCGCCTGTGGTCTCAACTATGAAGTCGGCCAAAGCTTGTGCCTTGATAGCTGTTCGCGGCCGATAATCGATATCAAACTCGGACAGCTCTATTGCCCATTTCAGCAACGTGCCGGTTGTATTTAGCTTATGGAGCGCCTTTTCTAGCGGTTGATTTGTGAGCACCTGGATGGTGTGTGAATCAAAGTATGGTCGGAGTTTTCTTGCCGCTATCAGCACGGCGTATGCCATCTTTTCTACCAATTCGTACCTCTGCTCTGCTCCTGCCAAGACGTAGCTCACAAAGTAGATAGGATGTTGCTGCTTATCCTTTTCCACCAGCAGTACTGCTGCTACCGTTTTAGCCGGCACCGAGACGTATAACTGCAGCTTATCCCCCATCTCGGGTCGGGTAATAGTCGGCAACTTCTTGAAATGCTCATTAACGGCCTCAAAGGCCCGTCTCTGCTCATCCCCCCACTCAAACTTCTTGCTACCTCTCAGAACCTTGAAGAATGATGGGCTTTTTTAGCCGACTTGGATACGAACCTTGTTAGTGCATCCACCTTTCCGGTCAGCTTTTGGATGTCCCAGATACTCTTGGGTTCAGGCAGCTCGCTTATTGCCTGATCTTGTCAGGGTTAGCGTATATTCCCCTATCACTGACCATGAAGCCGAGGAACTTACCCGATCTTACCCCAAATACGCACTTCTTAGGGTTGAGCTTCATTTGGTACCTACGCAGAGTGGCGAAGGTTTCCTCGAGGTCTGTTATGTGGGCTTCCTCCGTCAAGCTTTTGACGATGCTATCGTCGACATAGACTTCGACATTCCGGCCTTTTTGATGTGCGAATATCTTGTCTACTAGCTTTTGGTAGGTAGCTCCTGCATTCTTCAGACCGAATGGCATGGTTTTGTATGCGTATACCCCGACGTCAGTTATGAATGCCGCCTTGCTTCTGTCCGCCTCAAGGAGGTTGATCTGATGGTACCCAGAGAAGGCGTCCATGAAGCTAAGCAGCGCATGAACGCTAGTAGAGTAAACCAGTTGGTCGATCCTAGGCAATGGATAGCAGTTGTTTGGGCAGGCCTTGTTGAGGTCAGTAAAGTCCACACACATCCGCCAGGACCCATGACCACATTCGCCAACCACTCCGGATAGTCGCAGGGCTCGATGAAGTCGGCCGCTAATAACTTGTCCACCTTATCCTTGATGGCTGCATTCTTCTTGGCAGAGAAATTTCGCTTCTTCTACTTCACCGGCCTTACTTCCTCACTGACATTTAGTCGGTGTACCATAAACGCGGGATCTATTCCCGGCATTTCATCCGCTGAAAATGCGAAGACGTCAGCATTGCTTCGCAGTAAACTGATTAATTTGACTTTGACATTGTCGGCTAGGTCGGCTCCAATTTTAACTGTCCTCTCTGGCCTCTCTAGCTCTAGGCTGACCTCCTCGGTCTCTCCCTCTGGGCTAGGTCTCGGCAAATCTGCCGGCCTTCCCTCAAAGTTCTCCATCGATAAATCTTTGTTTGCTTTGTTCTCAGCCCTTCGCCTCTTTCTCTCTGATGGTGAAGACTCTGTCGGCCGCTTATGATTAGAATTCTTAAGAGCCGTCAAATAGCAGGCTCTGGCTGATTCTTGGTTCCCTTTCAGCCTCTCCGGGTTTCCATTATTTGACGTGTAGATCATCGTCAGGTGATAAGTCGACACTACGGCCTGAGCGTCGTGGATCAGTGGTCTTCCAATAATGGCATTGTAGGCTGCCGGTACATCAACTACCCGAAACTCTACCAAGAGGTCTCGAGAATGAGATCCTTCCCCCAGCTTAACTGGTAGCTTAATGGTACCATCAGGGACGACCGATGCTCCGGTAAAACCGATTACCGGGTATGAGACCGGCTTGAGACAAGATCTCCCTAACCCCATCTTCTCGAATGTAGGCATGAAGAGAATATTGGCCGAGCTGCCGCCATCTACCAGAATGCGATGGACCATCGCCGTTGAAATCTGAAGAGATACTACCAGCGGATCATCATGAGGGTAGATAATTCCTTTGGCGTCCTCCGCTGTGAACGAGACGGATGGCATGAGTGGCGGCGCGGGCCACTTGCCAGTGTTGTGATAATTCACTTGGTGCCTTACCTCCTTAAGGTTGGCTTTGGCACCGTGAATACTTCCGCCATGAACCGGACCGCCCGAGATAACGTGTATCTCAGTCATTCTTTCTTTAACGGACTTTCTCTTACCGTCTTCTTCTTCGGGGGACCCCTCACGGCGATCCGTTCTCGCCTGATACTGCTTGAAGTAGCCTCTCCGTATCAGGTCTTCGATCCCGTCCCTCAGGTCCTTACAATCTTCGGTAACATGACCGTGATCCTTGTGGAAGTCACACCACTTGGATCTATCGCGGCCTTTATAATACATCTTCCCGGTTGCCACTTGTCATCTTGTTTGTGCAACTCATATATTTCGGCCCTGGACATTGTTAGGGGAGTGTAGTTGTGGTAGCGGTCTGGCCGTCCTTCTTGGCTCTTTTTGATCGAGTTGCTTTCTTCCCTTCTTCCAGAGTTGTCGGCCTTCCGATCCCTCCGGTTTTTATCTTTCTCTTTTTCCTTTTCTCTCTCCTTCTCCTTGCCATCCCCTTCGGACCTCTTCGAGGTCGCCGCTTTGTCGAACTCTTCTCCCCGGATAAACTCATTAGCTTTTCCAAGGACTTCGGTCAGACTGGTCAACTTCTTGCGGCCTAGGTAACTTCTAAAGGCAGTTCCTTCCTTCAAACCTGTCATCAGTGCCAATACTGCGACCTCTTGCTGCAGGCTAGGGGTTGTAACGGCTTCAGAGTTAAAACGACCAATGTAATCCCTCATGCTCTCCTTCTCTCCCTGTTTGATGGACATCAGCTCGCCGGTGGTTTTCTCCCTTCGTTTATTGCTAACGAAGTGTGTCACAATTCACAAACATGGACGTGAGCTGTCGGAAGTCAAAAATAGTTGCCGGTGGTATGCTTTTATACCACGTTTGTGCCAAGCCCGCCAGAGTTGAAGGGAACACCTTACACCACACGGAATCAGTGTTGCTGTATAGTAGCATGTGTCCTTCATATGCAGAGATGTGGTCCTCAGGGTTGGATTTCCCCTCATACTTGCAAGTCGGCATTTTAATCTTTTCCATAGGCTCCTGCACTATGGCTGTGGAGAATGGAGAATTCCGAAGCGATACCGGCGCTCTGCGTCGAGCAAACTCACTTTCTCTCCTGTACCGGGATGACTGTTGGATTTCAGTGTCTTGGTGATCTTCCTTATCCTCTTCCTCCATGGGCTCTGTGGGAGTCTTTGAGTTCTTTCCCTGATCCGGATCATGCCGGCTTAGAATACCCTGTCGGCCAGTCGCGAGAGAACGCATCTTTCTCACGGGACTGTGTGGCCTGCTTAGGGAACGCTTACCAACGTGACCGGTCGGTGGAGTTTGACTCGCCATGGCCTGGAAAACTTCGGCAGCACTCCGAAGTTGTTCAGGGCTGAACATATGTTGCAAAGCTTCGAATATGTTAGGTTGAGGGGTCTCAGTGGTCCTCTTCCCCTTGTCGGCTGGTGGTTTGGAGGATCCAATCACCGGTTGAGGAGTGTTGAAACCAGGAGGTCCACCCCCCGCAACGGCATTGTTCTGTACATTTCCGGCATCCCAAAGGTCTGCATAGGATCCTTGAGGCGAATGAGTAGGCTGGATCGATCGCGGCTTAAGACCAAAGTATAGTTCACCCCTCCTTCTAGCGCCAATTGTTCCGGTATGGAATAAATGGTTGGGAGTGAACCGGTATCTCCCTGATTAGTAAGCCGGTTGAATGTCCTGCAAGACAGCACACGTAAACTAAACTCGGGGTTGATCCGAGGAACGCCCCTCCGATGCCTAAGTCAGTAAAGGATAAAGACGGGATGTCTCAAGTGGAATGTATTAGTATATGCGAACGTACCTTATGACTCAGATCATGGGGGTATTTATAGGAGCCGGCAGTGTCCTTAGCAAGGTAGGACACTGCTCCTATTGGTTGAATACTTTTCTATCCTCTTCTGATACTTATCTTTAGGCCCGTAGGCGTATTGAGTAGATACTGGGTCAGTCCAGGCCCATATGGCAATGGCCCATAAGACGATTGCCGGTAAGGTAACCCTGTTCAACCGGTATGTTAACCCTAGATAACTGGTATGTAGAATATACCCGGTAAAATAGGTTTCCTTGACAGAGATGACCATGACGGTGAAGGGCAGTCTAACTGGACCGGTAGGGAAGTTATACGATCCCATACAGCTAGCATTCACATTTAGGTAGAATCGTGCCAAGACATGCCTCATAATTCATAAAGTCAAAAATCATATAGAGTGGACCGTCAAATCCAAAGGGGGTAGAGTGTAGACTTACTCTGAAGTATGAAGCATATAAATTGAATTTCTCCGTTTTCGAAAGATTTTCGTACTACATAACTTACCTATATGAATATTTCTGTGCATATAATCTAAAAAAGACACTAAGCAAGGCTTGGCCTAGTGATGAAGATTTGTTATTATGACTTTAAGGTCATGAGATTAAACCCCACCAGGGGCTCTTTAGGGTGAGGTTTTCCTTACCATTCCCCTTCCCTCCATAGTAGAGATGGCCACTGGTGCGGGCTGGGAGGGCTAATCCGTGGGCCGTAGCATGCCGGGCTGAGATTTCATGGCATAGGACCCGACCGTGAAATTCACGGTTTGGGCGGGCTGGTCCACGGGCTGAAAAATCTTGGCCTATATCGGTCTGTTACCTATTTTCATGGTTCGGGGAGCGGTTCTGGCGGTTCGTGGGCCTAGCGGGCTGGACTGAGCTGGCTGTCCGGCATGAGAATTTTTTTTTTCCAAAATTATTGAATCCTTGAAATTATTCATTATTGTTACATAAAACCTTTAAAACTAATTAAAATATATGTAATTATTAATATTAATGAATAATTTCATTATTTTTGAATTTGATTGAATTCGGATGGGCCAAGGGGTCCGACGCAGATCAGCCCAAAAGCCCACTAACTCACTCTTTTTAAACCCTAGCGCCTCTCCCTCACACTTTCTCACTGTACATCGTCCCTCTCCTTTTAAATTCCTCAAACCCTAACCTTACACCCTCTCTCTCTCTCCTTCTCCCACTCTTAACCGCCGCGCCGCTCCACCTCCTCTACTTTCCCTATCTCCGTGCGCCTCAAGCGAACAACGAACAACGCTTATCGGCAAACAAAATTGAAGATCTTGAGTACAATCGCGAACAACGAACAACGCTTATCGGCTTCTTCGTGCGTCTCCGGCGACTTCGTCTCAAAACACGTATATTCCATCGCCATGGATTGATACTCTTTCTCTCTCCTCGAAAACTATTACTAGCAGATCCAAATTCTTCGAGTTTGATATGAACACTTTTTCTCTCACTTTGACAGGTTCGGTTTTTTTTTTTCAATTTTTCAATCTGATGTTATAATTTCGTAGTCTATAATTTTCTGTTTTTAGATCTACAATTTTGTTTTTCCATTTTTTAGATCTAATTTTCTGTTTTATATTTGGCGTTTATCGTAGTCTATTTCGTTTTTAATTTTTTAAATCTAATTTTATGTTTTAATTATCAGATCTGAAAATTCATTTTTTCACTTTCAAATCTGAAAAATAAAAACGTTTTAGATTCAGTTCATGCATATGAAACTTATGGCTTTTTGTTTTTTTGTTTTTTTGTTTTTTATATCTGATTTTTTATTTACTTTTTTTGGCATTTATCCTAGTCTAGGATTTTCTTTTTAATTCTCTGAAATTCTTATTTTCATTTGCAGATATGTGTTTGGTTCTTCTCGAAGTCTTCTTCGTCGGAAAATGTCGCCAGCTGCTCACTTTCGTCCTCGATTGTTCTAGATTCAGTTTTAGTTTTACATTTTTTTTTACATTTGCAGTGTAATTTGTTTATATTTTTGTCTCTCATTCTAAATTTTGTAATACATATTTGACATTATTAATATAAAATACGTGTTACTAATGTTTGACATTGCCTCTTCACATTGCCTCCAAATTCTTTACATTATTAATGTTCGTTTAGTTTAAGCATTAGTATATGAGAAAAAAACAACAAAAATATAAAGCTGAAAAAAGACAAAAAATATGAAAGCTTAAAACTCATCTGCGTCGCATGTTGTGTTGTGTGCGACGCAGATGAATGTTGATGGGAATTGGCATGGTTCAGCTGCTGGGAATTGGCTAGGCTGCTTTGTTGGTACTTGGGAGAGCTATCTGCGTCGCACCTTGTGTATTGTGCGACGCAAATAGCTCTCTAGGGTCATTTGCGTCGAGACCTGTGCCGTCGGACCTATGTCAGACGCAAATAGGGCTCCCAGGTCCGACACAAATCGACCTTTCTCTATTAGTGCGGTTTCGTGGACCGGGCTGGGCAGTTTTAGTAGCGGGCTTTCGTGGGTTGGGCTCAAAAAATTCGGCCCACGATCCACCCACCAATTTCACGGATTGTGGCGGGCTGGGCTTTTCGCGGGCTCGATCCACACAACCCACAAGGTGGACCGGGCTGGATGGGCTGGGTTGGCCCGCACTGTTGGCCATCTCTACTCCATGAAGTCTTGCGAGGTGTAAGTTAAAATCTTACCTACCTAAAAAAAATCTAAAAAAGACAACTAAAAGTAATTAAACAAATAACGTCGGCTTGGATAATATTCTGATTTACCGACGTGCTTGGATTATGGTTTTGATTGAAAGATTTTTTTTTTTTTTTTTGAATTAGCGCGGAATTGTATGGGTTACCATTACAGCATTATTATTGCTGGCAACCAATGGATTCATTCGACTGACATTGGTAAACTGTTAATTCAAGGTATCTACGTGGGGGTACTCACGTGCAAGATATAAATATTGACTTATTCTACGTTTGACTCAGAGGTTTTTTTTTTTCTTTTGATAGGAGGAGACTCAGAACTTTTTATTCACTAGCTTAGTTGATTATTTCTTCGACTTAGTTTTATCCCACGTAAAAGTCAGTATTTCTTCGACTTAGTTTTATCCCACGTAAAAGTCAGTAGGGATTTTCTCATTTTTGTAAACTACTTTTGTTTTATCAAAATGTTAAAAATAGTTTTCTTCGATCACTAGTAAGTGCTGATGATCCTTATTCTTCTCCCATAATCCCAAGGGACTAATCTGAACAACTGCACTGTGTTAATCTGCAAGAGATTCGAGTCCAAATAGTTTACGAGTGGCTATACAAACACCTATTCACCATGTTCTATGTTAGCGCTAGTCTTGCTTTGCGTGGATTATTCTTGGAAAAAACTAAATTTTAATAATGCAGATCAACTCGCTAAATAATTAAAGCCTGTCTGACTTGGCTTGGCCCGGTTGGTGATCGCCTTATTCCAACTGAAATATGTTGTGGTTTATTATGCACTAATAATGTCTATATATCAAAAGCTCATCCATTTCATAATATAGTGTTTGTTTATTATCTTTCACAGGAATTAAGGAAAGTGAAAAATGTTATATATCATCATGTATTATTTAATGATGTACTTGTATTGGCATTTGGCAAGCTAATTGTCTTTTTAATTTTAATAAAAAAGATCTATGGCTAAAATTAATAAAAATTACATTGAAACTAACAAGCAATATTAAATGTTTACTACCCACTGGGTAAACTAAGTTTTATATAACTACATTTACCTAGTAAGTAGATTACCCCCTCTTGATAGACTATTAAAATGTAATTGTTAATGGTGAGCTAGGTTCCACCATATATTAAATTTTATTCTATTACTAGTAAACTACCCGTGAATTGGATTCCGCCATACATTAAATTCTATTAGTAGTGTGGGTAAAGTAAGTTTTAGCCACATTGAACATAGAGAGGATAAAAAGTTTGCATGAAGCCAAATAAACCAAATTTGACCAATAGGATTACATAAATATTTCCAACAACCAATAGAGCTACAAAGCCTCAAAAGTAGAAATATTTAGAACAAGAACAATTTTTCCGGATACTGAAAAAGGAACTTGATCAAGCACTATATTATTCCCCAATGAATGCAATTTATATTTACACCAAAGTTCATCGTACACCGAAGGCTATATTGCACATTGCTTATACGGAGAGTTCCAAATGAGTAATATAATAAATGAGCAGTGACCAAAAAAATAGCCTTGACCGAGTATAAGATGTTTTGCCAAATAACATTACTAGAAAAACCCCTTAATAAGTGGACTTTTAGAGTCGCATGTGTATAAGGTGCGACTTGTAAACCTATCAAGTCGCATCATACATATTAGGCGACTTATTAAGTGGGGGTCAAAGTTAACAACAATCCTAAAAAGTCGCCTAATATGTATGAGGCTACACAATATGTTTATGAGTCGCACCTTATACACAAGTGACTCTAAAAGTCCTACTATTATCACTAAACCTATCGAGTCACCTCATATATGTTTACTTAGAGTCCAAA
The DNA here is from genome assembly GCA_947646795.1 of Beta lomatogona. Lineage (NCBI taxonomy): Eukaryota > Viridiplantae > Streptophyta > Magnoliopsida > Caryophyllales > Amaranthaceae > Beta > Beta lomatogona. The sequence continues at coordinate 189,834 of CANSNZ010000584.1, read as the reverse complement.
TTTGACATACCAAACCACCACATAATAAGTTACCTAATATATATGAGGTGACTCAATAGGTTTAGGAGTCACACCTTATACACAGGCACCTCTAAAAGCCCCACTCATTAGTAGGTTTAATTAAGGTATAAGTCCGACTTTTAGAGTCCCCTATGTATAAGGTGCGACTCGTAAACCTATCGAGTCGCATCATACATATTAGGCGACTTACTAGGTGTTTTGTTGACTTTGACCCAAATCTTACCACCACCTAACAAGTCGAATAATATGTATGAGCCGACTCAATAGGTTTACGATACTATTTATTCAAAATAATTACAACTTATATTTTAAAAATAACTTTGGCCTAATGTCATTATTAACTTCAATCTTTGGGGGGGGGAGCAGAGATCAAACATTGAAGGAAGCATAAAAATGGATGTGGAGGGAAAAAAAGGTGTGGAAAGTTTACGAGTCGTCTCTTCCAACACAAGAGACTCAATAGCTTAACTTATGGAGTCACCTCTTCTAGCACAAGCGACTCAATAGCTTAACCTATCGAGTCGCCAAACAACTAATAAACAACTTATAAAATAGCTATTGAGTCTCCTCAAGAGGTGACTCCTAAAGTCTTGATATATAGTTTTAGAGCCGGTAGCATTAGAGTCGCCTTAGAGGCAAATCGTTAGGTCATTTACGGGCGACTCGATAATTTATAATAGTGTAAATGTACAACGTACATTTATCTATCGTGACTATGGCCCTGTTCTTTTGAACTTATTTTGGCTGAACTGAACTGAACTTATTTTATTTTTGCTTAACTGAACTTATTTTTGCTTAACTGAACTTATTTTTACTTATTTTTGCTGAACTGAACTTATTTTTACTTATTTTTGCTGAACTGAACTTATTTTGGCTGAACTGAACTTATTTTTGCTGAACTGAACTTATTTTTGCTGAACTAAACTGCATTAACATAATATTATCAATACTTAAAATTATAATAATCAATATATATTAACATAATATTATCAATACTTATTATTATTATTTTATTATTTTATAATAATAAATAATAAATAATAATGAAAAATAATAATAAATAATAATAATAATAATAAATAATAAATAATAAATAATAAATAATAAATAATAAATAATAAATAATAAATAATAAATAATAAATAATAAATAATAAATAATAAATAATAAATAATAAATAATAAATAATATATAATAAATAATATATAATAAATAATACATAATAATAAATAATAATAAAAATAAACAATAATTAATAATAATAATAAATAATAATGATAATAATAATATAAAAATAATAAATATTAAATAATAATATAAAATAATAAATAATAAATAATAATTATAATAATAAATAATAATAAATAATAATAATATATAATAATTATAATAATAAATAATAAATAATAAAGCTAAATAATAAATATAAGAAAAGTAAAAAATAAAAAAAATATAAAATATAAAAAAAATAAAATAATAAAAAAAAAACACAAATTCATCGTTATTATAATTATAATATTAATAACAATAACAATATTATAGTAATATTGAAAACAAAAATAATAATTACAACTTTAGACAAAACTGAACTTATTTATGCTGAACTGAACTTATTTTTGCTGAACTGAACTTATTTTTACTTATTTTTGCTGAAAATTAGTCCAAAAGATCAGGGCCTATATATACACATTATATATATGGATGTATAACGTGTTATAACTGATGCAAGAAAAACTAATTAAAGGTAAAATGACAAACACAGGGACACCAGTTAATCGATATGCATGGTTCACTAACAATATGTTAGGACTGTTAGCTATATATGTCCACCGTAGATCCAAGTTTTACTTTAAGGAGCTTATAATACATAATAAGGCTATGTCAAAACTCAAAAGTACTAACAGGTACGGTGCGTCCTTCTTTTCCCCTTCCCTGTTAGTTTTAGTTCTCTGTTTTGCGTTGGTTAGCTATGGGTTGTGTTAGTATAGTTTGGTCGTTTGTTCACTTATCCTGCTTGATGTTTTTGTTTGTTGCTGGAGGTAGTCTTTGTCTGCAAAATGTTGGATCTAGTTTATGTGGTTGGTTAGGGTCTGCGTGGCCTCCCATTTCATGGATGGGGTTTGTTGTATCCGATTATGACAATCGGATGATTCTACGAGACCTAACATTGGTTAGATTTCAATCTCGCTTGGTAATGCTTGTCTCAAACATTGCCTTGACAAATCGATATCTGAAGACGGCTCCCCAATTGGTCAATTGGGTTTATAGCGCGTCAACTCAATCGAGCTTTTCATCAAAAGAAAAGCCGGAAATACCCTTCAAAAAGGGTATTAAGTCACAAAGGCATGTGACTTTTCCAGGACCCTTGGTCGTAGAATTCCATGTGACAAAAGGTCACTGGGATTGGTCCTATTGCAAGTTCCTAATCTTGCTGTTACTTTGGTTCCCCGCTTGTGAAATCAGCCCTCTCCTTCCGCTCCTTTTGTCAGGGTTCTGGCGATTGTCATCCATCAGCGGCAGTTTTTCTCTACAGTTTGCTATCAACACATGCCTCCAGATCGAGCAGCTTTATCCTAGTTTACGTTATTTATGTTTCTGTTATGTAAGAGCGAGTATCGCTCAGTTTAGTTTCTTTGATTGTATTAGCGTTAAGATGTACTTTCAGTTTTAATTAATGCACACTTTCCCATTGTCAAAAAAAAAAAAAAAAAAAAAAAAATCTCAAAAGTAAAACGGCGAGGTTAACAAAAGGCTATATTGACAATGTAGAATAGGTTTTATTGATCATAAGGAGCTGATTGTAAAGAATAAGGCTAGGCCAACAATACAAAATGAGGCTAGTTAATGGTTATGACTTTTGTTTAGAGCTAAGTTTGGCCAGAAAACATACAATAATATAGCTCTCTGATAAGTTTTAATTGCATTGTAGAGTTGCTCATGCATCGTCGATCAAACCTAGAAGTATTAACTTGTAGTCAGATTTGCCTCTCTTTCCGGCAGTGCAAGCGTGTGCATCAATTTTTAAAAATTGACAATAAATAAGTAATTTGATTCAGGCCTTTAATTCTTAGGAAGCTTCTTGTGAGAATCTTAGTAGTTTAGAAAATGTACTTTGTAGTCCTTTGTGTTCTTGACCTTTTCAAGCTCCACAAGAAAACCGGAAATAGATGAAAGAAAGTTATGATATTTCTTCCAAAAAAAAAAGGTGAAGAGAGAATAATAAAGAAAGATTTAGGGAACATTATGACTTTGTCAAGCTAAAGAGAGTAATTTCCAAAACCATTAGAATAAGTGTACTTTTTTATAGTTTAACTCATTAGTTGGCCTAATCTCCTATCTTTCTCACCGTCTTGTTTGTTGAGATAGATCAGGTCATTTTATAAAATGTTTGATCTACATAGAGTTGACATTATGTTACTCTAATTAACACACTATACTATCAAAATCAAATACATAGTTACCGAGAGAAATTTAAACCCGAAACACAACAAAACTGATCCAAGCTAAGTTTGACCTATTTATCATTTATATATATATGATGTTATGTTACGAGTAGATCTTAATTCCTATAAAATTTGGTACAGATTATAGTATATTTAAAATCAATCTAAAGTCATACATGAACACGATTCATTTAGTCGAATGGTTAGTTTCAAATATTTTATTGCCTAGCTATCTATAAGAGAATAAACAAAAGATTGATGATGATATAAAAAAAAAAGGTTATGGGAGTATCCGGAAACACTATTTCAAGTAACTTGTAGAGGTATGAGTATTACCAAGGTATACTTAAGGTAAAGTCTTCAATTAGATTTTATTATAGCTTATGATGATAGAGGTAGTACGTTGAAAAAGCTAAAACTATTTAGAAACCTAATTAATAGTCAATAGCTTATAGCTAATAACAACTAACAAAATTACTACAACTAATTGCTACCACAATAATATCTTTATCATATCACAATCTAGCCACCAATATGGTTGTATTATTTATATCTATACTTTAATAAAGTTGGATTATATATATATATATATATATATATATATATATATGATCGCGTGAGAATCTTTCCTTACATGAGAAATGATAATGAATCTCAACCACGCGATTGGATTAGAGTTAGAACACTTGTTCATTAGAGTTATACCCTTGAAAAAATTTCAAGGCAAAAAAAAAAAAAAATATATTTTTCAATTTTTTTTTTCTAATTTTTTTTTTTTTGGAGTTACATCACTTTTTCATTAGAGTTACATCACTTGTTCATTAGAGTTATAGCGTGTAAAATCCATTCTCATTTCTCATGTAAGTATGCATTCTCATATGAACTCACTTTTATATATATATAGTAAAAGGTAGTAGAGGGGAAATGAAAACTTTTTAAAATTTATAAGACAAGATATATATAGCAAAATAACTCCAACCCAAAAAAAAGTGGTAGAATTATTATTACCTTGACCAAAAGTATTGACTTATGGTGTATACTTGTTTATAAATAGCTAACATGTAACTCTCACAGAAATCATTGTAGTGGCAATATTCCAAACCAATCAAAACAAAGATAATAAAGAAGAGAGAGAAAGAGCATAAGTTTAGGGAGAGGCGAGAGGGGGCCTAAGGTGAGAGAATGGCAAGCAAGCAAAAGGAGTTGTACTTCGTCTTCATGAACTTTGATCCTGAATACGAACGTCTTCGAAGTGATAGGTATGTTTACAGTTTATTATATGGTAGTCCTAAATAAATTGTCATGTTTAATGACATAATTTGAGGAAATACTATGAAGGTTAATTAATCCACATTTTATATAATAATAAAACAGGTCAAAGAGAGGAGCGTACGATCTTGATATGTATCTAAGTAGGAAGCATGATGAACTTCTAGCTCGAACTTTCCAACCTGGGACCTACAATAAGACTTTGTCTCTCGTTATTGTTGATGGCTTTGCTGTTCAAATCACTGATGATCAGGTTTTTTTATACTATTGATTATTGTCTTACATATGAATTTCTATAATCTATCCAATTTCGTTATAAGATCGTTTCTTTCATATCTACACGCGGGCTTTTCATACATTCTAATATGTTTGTTTGATGTTATCTCTTCTACCGTTGTCTTAAATTTTCTTTCTTTTTACTTTTCTCTTCTTTCTAGTGAAAAGTAAAATGTACGTGTAGCTTATTGAGAAACAAATGTAGTAATTTTACAAGTTTTCTTTTTGAGAGGAAAAAGGAGGGGACATAAGCAATGTCAAGCTCCGCCAAGGAACACACACCTTGGGGAAAAGAGTAAACAAAACATTCTTCATGTTCGTCAGCAGGAGCTATTCTAGCTACGGAATGAGCTACTACATTCCCCATCCTTTTTACAAGTTTAGTTTAAACTACATTGCCTTGGTTATACAAATATATCTTTGTAAAAGGTTAACTACTTTTGTTCAGATTTAATTGTCACATTTAATTTTGGACAGAGGAAGTAGTTTATTGATGTGTTGGCGAGAAATGTAGCTAAGCTAGCTAAATAGCTAGGCTTAATTCTTTGTCATATATATTATCCTCTTTGTCTCTTAATGATACTCAAAAAATTTAGGGTTTAAGGCTGTATTATTGTTCTTTATCTACACAAAAAGATAAAATCTTTTCCAGATAGGAAGGGGCCACAAAAAGAAGATGAGCTACTGTAGAAAAACATAAACAAATATTGCACTAAAATAATTTTATGATATCCTTTTTCTTTTATTTGAGATTTTTTGTCGCTTTTCTTTATTTTACTATGGTGAATTGGTGATTAAAAAATATATTTACCTGACTAATTTTGATGGGTCAAAGGTACAACTATTAGATTTTCAATAGCTGTTATATATGTTCTGTTGTTAATTATAACTAGCATATTACTCTTTAATATTGCAGCTGAATGTTAATTTTAATGTGTAATTTTAATTTCAGGCAAAGTTGCTCAGATCTGCAATGGAAGTGAGGGTAGTGGAGAAGAATCAAGAGTTAGCTTAATTAGTCATTTTGTCGGGCTTCTGACGTTAATCCCCAATATTAACAGGCATATATATCTTTTATTATTGAAGTCAATCATTAGCATAGTGGGTTTGTGATTATTTTGTATCCGTGTGTTTTTTTCTCTTTTTCCAGAGGCACCTATTTTCAATTTTCAAGTATATGTATTGAATTGCATTTTGCTGATGGGTTCTACTTAATTAGTAGGGTATGTATATAGTATATATTTAGAGAGCAAAAGGGATATGTTAAAATGTAATGAAGGCATTGATATTATCCAATTTGAAATTTTTTTGCTCTCTTATGGCTCTGTCAACAGTCAATATCTTTCCCCTTAAAAAAAAACAGTCAATATCTCTCTTTCAATCTCATTAGCTAAGATATGATAATCACAAACCAGGCATGGCAAATGCAATACAAGGATTACAATTGATCTAATAATATTTAAGTTATGAAGTAGATGTAACTATAGCCGGTAAAATAGACTAGTACATGTTGACCCGGCTCGATACCCGGGTTTCATCAGAAAGTGAACTGAAACCCGAAATAATCCGACCCGAGCTATCCGCCCGGGAGTGAACCGAAAATAATGACCGACCCGACCCGAAAATAATAAGGAAATATTTTTCACAAACATTAATTTTTGTGTTTGATTTATTTGTAAGAAAAGAAAGTCGACCTTACTGAATTGGCTCGACCCGAACCAACATGGCCCCGTTGATCTGATCCGATGTTGACCCGACTAATCAAACCGCACTCGATCCGAGCACAAAGTTGGCCCGAATATGACCCGACTCGTACCCAATCCATATGACCTGTTTGCCTCCTCTAGATGTAACCTTTTATGAGAGCTTATCACTCTGACATGGTTTTGAGAAGATATCTCTTTATTAGACCATGTAGATAGAATACTGATTGCAAATTTGTACAACAAATCATTAATAAACTGCATCTTTGTATCAAATTATACAAAACAAACTTTAAACTCACACAAGGGGAGACTAAAAATCAAACTCTAAGCTCCTATTAGAAGATACAAAGAACCCAATAATTAGGTAGAAAACTCTCTAACAAAAAGAGAAAAGAGGATTATTATTAACAAAAACTAGAAAAACAAGTGCATAAAAGTAGAAATTGGGTCTTACCACCATCGAAAAGGATGGTGACAACCTCGAACTGGCCGAAGAAAGACTAGGGTTTTTAGGGAGAAAAGGGAGAGAAAGAGAGAGATGGCTAAGGTTAATCTTAGTTTACATATTAGCAATATAATAACTTTTTGTATCGTACTTTGTCTTAATTTCTATATTATTGTTTTTGTACTTACATTAAAATTTTTGTTTCAGCACTCCAATTGTAAGATTTTTCCAGTTATCTTTCTTCAATTTCTCAAGTGAATTTTCCAACCAAAACAATAGCAGAATGTGCATTTTAGGGAGATGCGAGATTGAAATTTTTCTCTAGCTTAGATTCTAATCTGAACATAAGAACTTGAGAAAGATTATAGAAAATTTAGACATCAATTCTCAATAAAACTTGAACCCCTATTAACTTTCCAAAAAAACATATATATATATATATATATATATATATATATATATATATATATATATATATATATATATATATATATATAGAAGTGAATTCATATGAGAATGCATACTTACATGATAAATGAGAATGGATTTTACACGCTATAACTCTAATGAACAAGTTATGTAACTCTAATGAAAAAGTGATGTAACTCCAAAAAAAAAGAATATTAGAAAAAAAAATCAAAAAAAGTTTTTTTTTTTTGGGCTCAAAATATTTTCGGAATTATAACTCTAATGAACAAGTGTTGTAACCCTAATCCAATTGTGTGGTTGAGATTCATTCTCATTTCTCATGTAAGGAGCATTCTCATGTGACTTTTTTTTTTTTTTTTTTTTTTTTAATAAAAAGAAGCACATGAATGATTCATAAAATTCCTTTGCCCCACATCCATGCAAAACAACAATGAAAGATATATATTGATTCCAAAGTAGAGCAGACGAGCAGTAGACTTGTGGCATAGGCAAATTGACAAAAGGAAATATACGTGATTTGATGTGATACAATTTCTTTGCTGTTCAATGTTCATAGGCTTGAGAGAAATCAACAGCCACTTTATCCAATTAAGGTTAAGATAGGAAGCTTGAGACGAGAAACTTGAATTGGCATTCGAGTTTTTTTGACAAACTTCTGAAAGATAGAAAATTTAAAGCCTGACTTGTGGGTCAAGCTCTTTTATTGTCATCACATGCTTCAATCTTCAATTATTTTCACATCAATGTCAAAACATTGCATTTGTTTTCTTCTACTATGCTATGAGCAATATAGTCTTTGTTTTGAATTTTGGTCACATCTTTCTCTTGTTAGTTGAAAAACTTGAGAGGCAATAGTAGCAACTTGCTAATTCAAAAGTAGGGATCTATAAAGTTTAATAACCAATTCTATAGTTCTATATAACCAATCATGTATTTAATACTTCATGTTAATGATCTAATTTTTCACATCATCAACATATATGTTGGGCATTCTTATATCTACCCAACAAATATTTTACTCAAGTAAGTTGTGTAACACTCTAGATTTTTCGAGACTATTCTAATAATAAATAAAACATAAATTAAATAATAAATAATATTATCAAAGGTGAAGGCAACCAAAATATTGTCATCTAAGAATGTCACCAACACAACTAAGTTTGTTAAATCTCAAAAGAAAATAAATTTTAGCTAAACCTCCCACATTATAGCTACTACTAACTTAGCTAAGGAACTTAGTTAGGTTCAATTCATGATCCCAAGCCCCAATTAAATTGAACTTCAATCTATACTAATAAATAAATAATAATCCACTGCCATAAAGGAGCAACAAGTTGTTCTTAAGAGTTTAATAAGGAAAAGCATATAAAAACAAATTGAGCATCCTTGAGAACTTTTTTTTTAAAAAAATTGTTATCTTTGCACATTCGTTAGTCTAGACTATATATAGACGTCGAAGTTAAATTATAAATTACCAGATTGATAATAAATAAGTACTTTTAGAGCCCGTTTGGTTCGTTGTTTTTGGGCTCAAAAAAACGGAATCAATTACCGATTCCCTTTCTTTTTGTTTGGTTCAACCCCTCATCAATCCATTACCATTACTTGGTGGTAATTGACTCCCCAAATTTGTTACCCTTCCCTCCCCCTCAAGTAACAAAATACATTATTTGGTGGTAATGGTCACTATTCCATTTCCATTTCATGGCTTGAACCAAACACCTAATAAAGCTAACTGTTTTTGTTACCATTCCTCTGCTCTATTTATTTCCATTCCCTTTTCATTCCATACCTTGAATCAAACGACTCCTTAGCGAGAACAAATCAAATAAGCCTTAGATGACACAATATTCTTTGTAATTAACCAAGTGATATTTATTCGAAGAAAGAAAGAACGCAAGTGCAAAAACCTCCCACAATTCTATTTATAGGCCATCAAGTGGGAAAACCTCCATAGTCTAAGTGTGCACACTTAGCACTCCACAACCTAGCGCTAGTCGCTGCCGGAAGGGACGACCAAATCAAATTAGGATCAGTACCATTTGGGAAAAGTCCCAAGGTATGCACATTATTCTCCACTGAAAATATCCCTCCGTATATCTTACCCCCTATAAATTGTTTTAACCATTTCATAACCTTACATATTCAATCTCCCAAACATGACCTGAAATGAGAAACAATGTTTTGTTTAATTTTTTTTTTTTTTAACTTATTTTAGAAAAAATTAAAAAATTCCACAAAACTTAATTAAGAAAATTCCAGAAATTCTATAAAAGTACAGAATATAACAAAAGGTCATCAGAAAGTTTGGTAAACTTTAAAATGATTGAGAAAAAATAAAAAAATTAAGAAAAAGTTCAGAATAATTTAAAATTTTGAGATAGATAGAGAAATGTTAAAAACATATTAAAAAATAAATATATGTTTACAACAAATAAGTTAAAAGAGCAGACCTAACGGTATTCAACTTATCTTTATTTTTCTAGCATTTTATAAATTATTCTGAAATCTCCGTTCTCTTGAACTTCCTTTTACTTTTACTTTTCTGATTTATCTTTAAAAATTTTATGAACTTTTTAATATTTAAAAAATATGAAAAAATAAGTTGAAGAAAACAACGTAACACTATCTTGAAACTTAGAGTATGTTTGGTTCGTGATTTTTGGACTCCAAGAAATGGAATTAATTATTGATTTCCTTTCTTTTTGTTTGGTTCAACCCCCATCAATCCCTTACCATTACTTGGTGGTAATGACTCCCCACTTTGTTCTGCTTCCTCCCCCTCAAGTAACAAAATACATTATTTGGTGGTAATGGTTACCATTCCATGGCCTGAACCAAACACCTAATAAAGCTAACTATTTTTGTTACCATTTATCTCCTCTATATGTTTCTATTCCCTTTCCATAACATATCTTAAACCAAACAATCCCTTACTCCCTTAAGAGAAGACGGGCCAGGCCCATAAGCCACGAAATATAATCTGTGACTTGTGACTTGGGCTTTATCATTGTTCAAGTAGACTGTGGTCCACTTATATGCTCTAGCATTTGGCGCGAAAATTAAGAAATTCTTAAACTGTTTCATTTCTTTTTGGTGCTAAACTCAAACTAAAATCTTTATTTGAATGTAACTCAACCTAAATTTTTTTGTTAGGGTTTTCTTTTCATTCGTGCTTCGATTTCGGAGAAACTGAATATGGCAACAATGGCTGATTCACTCCCGGCGTCAAAACGCCGTCGTACTGAACAGCGAGAGTCACAAGACGACGCCGTTGAATCGTCGAATCTCAAGAAGTTATCGCCGCTGGTCGTCTTTGCTCACGGTGCTGGTGCTCCTTCCACTTCCGATTGGATGATTAGGTTTTCTCTCTCTCATTTTTGTAATTTTACTTAAGTTTTTGTTTAATTAGATGCAAATGTTACATGGTATAACAATTAATTTGGAAAAATGGCGGCTGTTAAAATACTGCTTTTCAGTTTTCTGTGTGTTTGCGAGAATAAATATGCAAAATACTGCTTTTTAAGAGGATTAGGGGTGTGTCTCTTCTCCTGAAATTATCTAAACTGAACTTATACGGATCTATCTAAACTTAACTTATCTGAATTTACCTGAACTTATCTGATTTTATATAGTTCATTTGATAAGGAGTTAAAACTTAGCTGAACTTATTGGAATTTATCTGAACTTGTTAGACATGTACGGGTGTAACTGAATAATTAAAAGTTTTGACCGTTTCTTGTTTTAGATGAGATAAATTTGATGGTTGTCTTATCTTTAAGGAGGTAAAGACTAAGGAAAACTAAATTAGGGGTAATTTGGTTCCAGATATGGAATGGAAAAGGAATGGACACAAATAGAGGAGGGGAATGGTAATAAAAATGTAATATGTAAATGGCAACCATTGCCACCAAGTAATGAGTTTTGTTACTTGAGGAGGAGAAGACAACAAATTGGGGGATCCATTACCATCAAGCAATGGTAATGGATTGATGAGGGATAGAACTAAACAAGAGAAAAGGGAATCAGTAATTGATTTCGTTTCTGGAGCCTAAAAATAGTAAACCAAACTACCCCTTAGTATATACTCCCCCACTTTTATTAATTTACCCGTTTGTTTTTCCACGGTCTCTATGACGTTCCTTTGACCATTACTATCTTCAATTGTGTACTAAATTTTTTATTATAAAAAGTTAATAATCTAAATTTACATACTATAACGAATTTAAAAAGATATCACATGATATTTTTAGTGTCATATATTAGATTTAAAATACAGTCAAAGTTAATGAACTTTGATACCACGTGATAATGTTTAGTGTTAGAATTAGAATATGGTCAAAATTAATGTACTTTAACTTTGAAAAAACAAAGGGATAAACTAATAAAAAAAGGGAGGGAGTATTATGCTAAATTATATACCGTACATCATGTTGTGTTGGAAATGTGAGCTTCTACATTGTGCTGGAAGCCTTGATGTTTCAATTTGTATGTTTAGATTACTGTATGTGATGTTATATACAGTTATGTGCTATATAATCTCTTTTTTATATAGTGCTGAGGAAGATTAAGTTTTGCGTGAGAATTCTATGTAATTGATAATACTAGTAGTCTAGTAGAGTGAGCAAATTATGTGTTTCTTGCAGATGGAAAGAAATGCTGGCAGAAGCTTTGCATGCTGTTGAAGTAGTTACATTTGATTATCCCTGTGAGTTAACTTCATTTCCTGTTGGTCTGCGTATATATCTTTATTTAACCAGATTTGACGTGGTAGGCAAGTTGAAGCTGTTATGTGCCTGATTTATTTTCTGCCTTGGACTAGTTATAATGCTGTTAGATCTTATAATGTGTAAATATATGTTATGGTAGATTTGGCCGGTGGAAAGAAGAGAGCTCCTCCAAAAGCGGAAAAGTTAGTCGAATTTCATGCAGATATGGTTAAAAAGGCAGTTGCTGAATACCCTGGTCACCCTCTAATATTGGCTGGAAAATCAATGGGCTCAAGGTGATTATTGATGTACTGATATATGCCTATATTATGCTCCATATATACTTACAAGTAATAGCTTCTCTGGTTGTGATGCTTCATTTGTTTTTTAAATGATAAATAATGTGAACCTCGACCTTTATGACATTATATCTAAAGCTAAGTTCAACTTGTTTTTGAATTTGGACTTTCTTGTCTCTGAGGATACTGCTAACTGCTAAGGTTTTAGAAGTAGGCAATCGAGATAAATTTGTAAGAAAAGGAAATATATATTCGAAGCAAAGGAATTGCTGATAGGGGCTTGTAAGACGGAGAATCAGAGTGAATCTTGAAATGGAAAGAGTACAAGAGGAGATTGACAAAAGTAAAAAGGACTCAAAAGGTGAAGTCCAAAGACGTGTCTTTGTCACCTATCATTAAGGAATTTGATGTTAATTCTAGGATGCAAATGCATCAAGAAACTGCAAGAATGTATTATACGAGTTGTTTTCCATTTAATATTACAGGTAACCAGCATTCTAGGAGGTTTTACACATTTAGCTTCAACATAATATAGGTAGTTATGATTTTTGACCTGGAGGTTTGAGTTTGATTGGATGTTGGAGTCTCGTACTCGTTCATTCACCCTGCCAATACTTGTTATTCAATGTTAAGCATTAACCCCTTGAGAATCTCTTGGTTATAAATGTTATTCACGTTACTTATTACTCCAACAAGAAATTTGAGGTTATTATAACCGTTTAAAGCAAAGTAGCAAGAAAAACGGGTCACAATATGATGCTTTGATGATTAGTAATCTTCAAAGGAATTCTTTGATTCATCTTATGGCTACTGCTTGAAATGTCCTTATCTTTCTTAAAGCTGTAATAGCTTCGATCATGTAAAACATTAATTCTTCATTGCCAAGCTAGATGAAACAAGTCATTGATGAGGCGGGTTAGGCAAATGCACGGAAGTTATAACCAGTATTGCATTCAATTGTTAAAGCAGTGTTATAAATTATGGAGAGCATGTCTATGTACATCTATTGGACTAAATGATTAATCCATACTCATGACCTTCCTCTAAGAACAATTGTGTGGCAGAGAATACGGAGAAGTCAATGAACAAGCATATGGGAAGTGTAGTTGGATCCTCAAAATTCATGGTGATGCCATACAAATCAAGAATTCATCGTGAAAACACAACATGAGATTGATATATTTGATAGATTTACCCTTCTTTAAATGCTTTTGGTTGCGAAAAGTGTTTTGCTACTATAATTGTGATGCATAAGACATTTGAATTTATTGAGCGAGTTTCCAAGCAATGAGTTTAAGTAATAAATGCCTTCGCATATGCTAATATTTTTATGTTAAGGTAATGAAACCATTGCAGACTCCTTTTTTTCCCTATTAATCAATGTACTTACTTTTTGCCATTTCTTTCCGTAACCGTATCTAAGGTTTTTGATTTTTTTTGCTTCTTATCAATGTTTTTGTTTCCATACTCTTGTTTGATACTACAGAGAGTATTTTGTTGAAGAAATCAGATGTAATTAGCAGAGATACTTAGTTGTAGCATACAGTATCCAACTAGTTGCACTTTCTTTGAGAATGGAGGTTGAAAATAATCCTTCTTAATTTATATGTAGAGTTAGCTGCATGGTGGCAAGTCAAAAGGACATCTCTGCTTCGGCAATAGTTTGTTTGGGGTACCCGTTGAAGGTTTACCTATAACTTTATCATCTGAATATATATTATGTTGCTCTTGATGTAGCTCAAGATGATATACCACACTTTCTTCTTTGATGAATGTAATTCATGGTTTATTAGGAACAAAGCAATTAATAACACTTATTGTTTCAGGGAATGAATGGAGCAATACGGGATGAGGTATTGGTTCAGCTCGCAGTTCCTGTCATGTTTGTGCAGGTACCAGTTTCTTACTTTATGACCACTTTTATCTGCCAGTTACTTTTTTATACCTGATTTTGTTGATTTTTGGGGGTTGGGACGGGGTGCAGGGTAGCAAAGATGGATTATGCCCTCTGGATAAATTAAATGCTGTCCGCAAAAGGATCAAGCCTATTAATGACTTGCACGTGATTGAAGGCGGAGATCACTCGTTCAAAATTGGTAAGAAGCATCTGCAGGCAACTGGAGTTACTCAAAATGATGCTGAGGAGTCTGCTGTCCAGTCTATTGCTTCATTTGTTGCCAATAACCTTTGTGAATTATAACAATCTTCAGTTCTATTAGAATTAGCAGTGAAATGCTCTTTAGTGTGCTGACTGCAGTAGAGTGCCTTGGATGATAGAGGTTGGTCCAATTTTTGCTATCCATTTCTACATGGCATGACCAGTCTCTCTCTTCCCCCTTTTTGTAGTTAAAATATGTTGTTATAGGCATGCTGCTTAGTGACACTGCCCTTTTGTTTATGTTCATATGTTTCTGCAATATAATTGCAGTGATCGCTACTAGTGTTTGTTGTTTATGTAACTTGTTAGAATATTACAATTGTATAATGGTTTGTATTCCCTGGATTGCTTGGCAGCCCTTTTTGGCAGTAATCTCCACTCAATATGATAGGGGTTAGCATCATGATTAACTGTTAAATCGTTGTCTCACGGTGTAGGCTAGACATAGAGTTATCATATTGTAGATTGCTTTTGGTTCCTCGCGAGTTCCAAATTGAATTTTGAGTTATCATATCGTAGAAATGCAAGCTCAAATAAGCATGTCAAAAGAGCTGATTTTCCAATTCTCAGAGACCTTCCCCCAGTTTTTTTTATGGCCCCGGGGAAAGGGGGGGGGAGATCTTGACCACACTTGAGAAGATAATATTTGTAGTAATCTATGGCACTATGAATACGGCAGCCAAGTCACATCACAAATATCAATATGGCCACAACTTCGAGTATTTAGAAACTGGAGACAGTAATGTAATAGAAAAGTGTCATCACAAATATCAAAATGGCCCTTATTGTTGGAATGTATTATGCTAACGGCAACCCTGAAATCCTCTATAGCACCTGCAAACTGCTAACTTTTCAAGTGAGTGGAAATAGAGGAAAGATACTATTAAATTCTGAAGCCTCTGAACTTGAGCAAGAGTACGCCATTCATAGTTTCTTATGTCTTGTTTTATTGGTGTCCTCATTGATTTTGCAGTAGCCTCTCATTTATACGTAGTTCTGGTCTCTTGAGAGTGTCTCTTGTCCTTCTGCAAGATGTGAAAAAGAAGTATTATTTTGTGCATTGATTGCCAAGCTGATCACATAATCTTTTAGGCGGGGTCTCTTTCTTTCTTTATTGTGTTGGAGCCTTGGAGGAAGGCGAGGGGTAGACAAGACATGAAGTTGCAAGAGAGGAGTTTCTACAACTGCTTTCATGTTCTCTCCGGCATGTATTTCTGCTGGCAATATCTTGAACATTTTAAAAATCATGCTGAATCCTAGTTTGGAAGTTAGATCAAAATACAGATTGGAATTTCTTTCGTTTGAATACATACCTTTTTTATCGCACAGGCCTCATCTTCACTGTCGCTGCTACTGCTGTTATCTTTACACTTGCCATCTTTGGCCTTCTTCATCATCATGATCTTCTCCTTCCAGTGATCTGCCATGCTCGAAAAGCAGTGGTTGGTTGGTTCATCTTTGTGTTCTTTCTTGACCAATGTGTTGCATGCATTAGCTGTGTTGCTTTTTGCATGGTGTTCCTTCTTTTCTTTCTTTATCTCTGCACCAGCAGGTTTCTTAAAATCCTTTGATTGAAAATTTGCTGTATGCTGCTTTTCCTTCTTCTTCAGCTCTACGCACGTAGTATGTTTGGCATCCTTATGGATTGTACTTGCGTGTTCTTTCTTCTTCGTCACTGTGAGTGCATCAGATTTCATGTCTTTGACAGAGATGGTGTTAGCATTTTCTTTCTTCTGTAAATCATTACATACTGGCTTTGTGTCCTTAGATGCTGGACAATGGCATGTGGTACAGTGCTTAGCCACTGCTTGGTGTTCCTGTTGTTTTTGCCCGAACACCCTGTTTCCCCAAGCGGTCACTTCTGATATCTTCTGGCTGAATTTGTGTTCTTCGTTTGTTGGTTTTTGCAGTTTGGTTGAAGCCATTTTATTGAGAAAACTGTTACTTCTTTTGTGAAGTTTTTTTTATGGAAAGACGAGATTTTTCTTTGAGTTTTCTTTTGATTTGATGCTGATGAGGCAACTGCAGCAGATAATTTATAGAAGCCACAGAGTAGTGAGATTCTTTCTCTTGCACTGCTATCTCTCAAACATTATCTCTTTAAAATTTCATATAAAAGCACAAGTTGTACAGAATAACTGCCAGAGATCAGCTGTAAAAGAAACGTAGAATGGGAAATAGGAATATATCAGCTTGGACGGTCGAGATAAAAAGTGTGAGCATCCATATTGCAGAATAGCTGAAAAATTGGGAAAGAAGAATAGGAAGGTTTTAAGGATAATGTACATCAACGTCGACATAATCTCAGTACTTGTACAGGAACTCTTGCTTAATGTCTGCACCCATATTAATCGAGTAACGAAGAGGTTGCGTCCAATCGACCTTTATCTGATAAGTGATATGCTGACAAGTGGTATTTTTTTTTTTTTTTTTTTTTGAGGGGAACAAGTGGTATTTGTTAAACAAAAGATACACAGTATAATGAGTTGCGTACTATAATTAGTTTTACTCAGAAGTCAGAAAAGTTTTGACAAAAATAACATTTGGACTTCGTTTCCAACAAGAGCTCAGGAACCACATTCTTAGTCAGGGATATATGTGATCTAATTGTTACCGTATTTGTTAGTATGATGTTTAAATTTCTGGTGTGAAAAATGGATTAGAGAAAATATGACTTGTATAATTTCTTGAATGAATGAAAATGCATGTGAAAGATGTATACTTTCAACATTATACAAGAATCAATATAGTATGCATGTAATGACTAAGCAATGGCTCTTTACGTTTTCATTCTCCCACCCCTTTTTTACAGAAGGATGCGAGGCGATGGGATTGTGAATCACAAAGGTATAGATCTACGCTTTTAGCAGCATTAGTTAACCTATGGGTTATGTTTTCACTAAATATGTGTAACAGACAATCTTTAATGTACTACTCGAAACTCCAGCACTGCAGCTGCAAGTACTGGTGTGTTTTAGGTTTGTTCTGATTTCACAATTTCAGTTACTTTTTTTTTTTTTCTGAAACCAACTTTAATTTACTTTTCCCTGTGTGCGGAAGAAGGGGGGTGGGGTTGGAGGGCTGTGAATAGAACCACTTAAACTCATTAATCTATATACTAATTGCCATTTGGAAAAAAGCTTCTAGTCTACTACTCATTACTCTGTTATCTTAGGTTCTGCTTCTGTAGTACATATTCTTTTCTGCAGCTGCTTAGATTTGTCTTCAGAATCTTTGAGTCTGAAAGCAAGTCCAGCTGTATGATCTCTTATCTGATGGAGATGCCATGATAGGTGTTTGAAGAGGGGGGTGGGTTTCAATTCTGCGTTAATTTTCAAGGTAAATGACGGGGAGAAATGGTCATTACATTCCACAACCATTACAGTTTGTTGGTAGATAGTGATAAATGGTAGTATTGGCAATGAGTTTATATGCAGTTCTGCAAGGAGAGACCTACGGAAATGTTTATCGTAATGTTTTCCACCTAGTTCGTGTTTTGCTTCATTACCTTCCATCATTGATTGGTAATGGAAGTATGTATAGAGAAAATATATGGTATACACTCAAGGACAGGATTGCATTACCTACATTTTTTACTGCCTACCAAACGCTACAATATGAATACTGTTAAGTATGTAGCAAGATAAACTTGACCAGTCTCTCCGTCTCCTTGCCTGTATCTTGTTTGAAAACAAACTCAGTAGCTGCAAGTCTGTTTTCAAGCAGCTGACTTGATCCTTGATGTTGGGTGTCAATCTCAAATTTTCTAAGAACTCTCCCCATTCCCTTGGACTTCGACCACTTTGACTTTCACCCAATCCATATACACTATTTTGACTGGTCCTAAATATAGGTACTTCACCTTGACATATTCGTATCATTTATATATAGGCATGGAGTAACATAGTATATGAGATCATGTTAGATTCGTCTCAATTTGTATTTTCAAAAATAACAACTTTTTTTACTTACATACACCTAAAGATATGAATGCTTAACTTTGAGCAGTGGCAAATGTGCCAAGGGAAATGGTAGAACTATATGTTAGTGGATTCGTCTCATTGTTTTTTACTAGTTGGTGGTGTTTAGGCTACTAGTCGTAGTTAGTGGTGTTGCATACACCCGAGCTATAATTCAGGGTGTTGAGGCCAAAGTAGTTTATAGACAAACTTGAAAATCATTACGGTACGACTATAAACTATGGAAAACGTAACTCAATTGTGTTAGATAATTATGATCGAAGTTGTGTGCTGGAAAAGTTGATTGTGAAAGTAGTAGAAGTAGAAAAGGATAAAGTGAGTATTATATTTTCTGTAATGACGTGAGGGTTAGGCAAACTTCAAACATGGGAAAGTTATTGCAACTTGCAAAGGTTTAGCTAATCCTCCAATTTTGAAGGATCCTTGGAAATTAAATACATATCAGTTTTCGAGTGGAATGATGAACATGGATTAAACGGGCAAACTCTAGATACTGATGCCAAATATTCAAATGGTTTGATGATTGTCTTAGTTTTTGCTTCCATGGTAAAATATGCTTAGAAAAGTCTGCAAGAGTTTTTAATCGCGGTGCACAGCATAGTAGCATACACTGTTTCATTCATAAGCAAAACAAGTAGTACAATTAGCAAGCCAGCCATCCTTGCATAGCCTTATAAGTAGGCATTATTTGCGAGATGTATATAATATATTAAGTTATATTTTTATCAGCAGCATCTGAACTCTGATCTTGGGCTGTTACCTGAGTTCTGCTTGTTTAGCACTTCTGCAATGACCAGAAACAAGAATAAGTATATCATGTTATTCTATTAATAATCAAGGTTAAGATATTTAAATTGTTTTCGGGACAAGAAGTTGATTAAACACTTGCCTTTGCACAATGACCATTGTCATTGCTCTTCATGTGTCCAGAGTTGCAGGCTTTGTGGTCTTTCTTCTCGCAGCTTGCATTGTGTGAAGAGTTGTGGTGGGCTGAGCCATGGCCAGAGTTGTGGTGGGCTGAGCCATGGCCAGAGTTATGGTGGGCCGAGCCATGGCCAGAGTTGTGGTGGGCCGAGCCATGGCCAGAGTTGTGGTGGGCTGAGCCATGGCTGGCATGTCCAGAGTTCTGTTGGCATGAGCCATGGCTGGCATGGCCAGAGTTGTGGTGGGCTGAGCCATGGCTGGCATGTCCAGAGTTCTGTTGGCATGAGCCATGGCTGGCATGGCCAGAGTTCTGTTGGCATGAGCCATGGCTGGCATGGCCAGAGTTCTGGTGGCCTGAGCCATGGCTGGCATGGCCAGAGTCATGGTGGCCTGAGCCATGGTTGGCATGGCCAGAGTTCTGGTGGCATGAGCCATGGCTGGCATGGCCGTTGTGGCCAGAGCCATGGCTAGCATGGCCGTTGTGGCCTGAGTCATGGTTGTGGCCCGATTGGATACCTACACATCCGGCTGATTTGTGCGCCTTGTGCGAGTGGGAACCCTGAGACCCGCCGTTGTTGCATTGTATTTTCTCAGCTTCACACTTGTGCATCTGCATGATGGCGGTGAATTGGCTGCTGTCGGGTACTCGGGTTTTTAGTGCAAAGGAATGTTCTGTTGCTGTGTTTGGAGCTTGATGATCAAAGTGAGTTACTAAGAAGCCTTATATAGCAATTCAGAGAATATTTTCCTTTCCCCCCATAAACTCATTCTTTGAAAGTGACTGGTGTAATCCGTTCAGTAACACTGTCGGGTTATTTTGTGAATTGTTTGATGTAGTTCGAGAATCAAAGAAAATAAAGGAAGGAGAAGAGAAGGGATGACTAGGTTAGTTTGAGATGCCTAGGAATAGTGTTGGTTTAGGGTGAGATGAAATGAGCTTGTTAGGAGAAAGCAAGCTTAGGTTTGTCTAATTTTATGTTAAAATTAGACCGTCTATTCTAGTAACTTGTATTCTTTGAAAGGGCTGGGTGCTTGCATTTATTTACCTTTTAAATCTACTTTTTTTTTAAGTGGGGTGAAGTGGGCATTGATTCTAGCAAATCGCTCCATTTTCTAATTGATTTCTGTTCTACAATATCTTTTTCGCGATGTAATTGAGAGTTTAGAGGATTGGTAAGTGCCAAGAGCCCAAGACTGGTTTCTTCTAAAAACAAGCTCTGAATTGAGTGAATTCTAATAGTGTGGTGGTGCATCCAGATTTATGTGGTTAAACGTTATGCATATCGGATCTTTTCTCTTTTGACGGCAATTCTGGAACTGATGTATTGCTCTTTCATATTATCATCCTCCAGACAGCCCATGACATGCAGTGGTGCAGTTCAGCAAATATTCTTCCACTTGATTTTTGATGCATCAGGTCCTTAAAATTTGTGGCATTTGTTCCCTGTGACAAAGTCACAAAGGTGATTAAGGCATCGTATTTTCTCATGACACTGATAATACTATATAATAAAATGTGAGATTCTTCACTAGATGGTGCAACTTCTCAAACTGGAATACCATGCGTTTTTTTAATACAATTTTGCATACTAAAAGACTAAAAGAGGCAGTGCATATATTTTCAAACTTCATACAGCTCAGTATCTCATATTCTTTTTCAAGAAGAAATGACATGCATTAAGTATTAAAGTGTTCGTATATAATGTTTTAGTGAAGAAAAATTTGTTGGTAAGTTAAGTGCCTTGGGTATGGTGATTTTTTTAATTTTTTTATCGGTTCATGTAGGCATTATGATTCAAAGTAAATCACTGTAATTATTAGATACAT
The DNA here is from genome assembly GCA_947646795.1 of Beta lomatogona. Lineage (NCBI taxonomy): Eukaryota > Viridiplantae > Streptophyta > Magnoliopsida > Caryophyllales > Amaranthaceae > Beta > Beta lomatogona. The sequence continues at coordinate 168,348 of CANSNZ010000584.1, read as the reverse complement.
GTAGACATATGTTGAGGTTTGTAATATAACTATGTAAGTATACCTATGATATGTGTCAAATGCAGTATCATGGCTGAGAGGGTGATTATGAGCATCATTTATGATGATTTTAAACATAAGATCATTCCTTTTTCTCTGCACTTGCATTGGTTCCTCCTCTCCTACAATTTTTTATCTAATTATTTGTCATCAGTGAAACATGCCTAACTTCGTTCAAGGTGCAGAATGTACCATTATGAGTCCTCAACCTGATGGAGCCTATTCCAACAACTTTACAGGCAGCAGCCCCGGTGCGAACAATATGGAGGGCCTGTGCTCAAAGTTGAAAATGAGGCCCCTATATAAGAAAAATCAAAAGCATGTACAATTGTCTCAGGGAGACCTCGAATGGGCCGCCATGCTTGTCGATGAGCTCCTTGGATCAGTCCAATATGTTGGATGGACATTCTGCTTTTTCTATTCCTAGACTCGAGATCAAATAAACTTAAATGGGATAACCCACTGCTAATTAGGTAACTCAGGTCTCAGGTGATAATTTTTTCCTAGCAACCTTAATTTGGGTTACTATGGCATCTCTTAGGCTACAAAAATACCTAGACATAATTGCAAGGCTAATGCAGTGTAACATTTTGCTGCGCTTTCTCCTGCTATGGGTGCTATCACTTCAAATTATGATATTAATTCTTCCATTTTTTGACAATACTCAACATATTTCCCCTCCACCTGTAACACCAAAAGCCAAAAATTCACCAAAACAATTTAATTTCTGGAAGAAAAATTCTATTCGGCTAACGAGTAGGTAGCAAACAAGCAACTTCTAACATATGTAATCAATCTATTCTAGTAAGGAGAAATTAAATTGCATTAACAATCTATTCTATTAACAATTTTCAGTAGCAGTAGCTTGAATGCTTGACTAGCTTAATTGGCAGCAGCGTGTAAGAACAAAGAGAGAAAGAAGTGAGTTTTTGGGGTTGGATAGGGATAGTCTGGATTTCGGGTAAGGAGATAGAAAGAAGATTTGAAGAATGAAGATGAAGATGAAAGATCCATTGGGTAAAGAGAAAATCAAGGAGAGGGAAAGATAAAAACTTGAGGAATTACTTTTGTTGGTATGCGTGTGTGCAGTGGATGTATAGTACTAATGCCTTACTTTTCGCTGGGCCTTGGGCTTATTTATTTTTTAAAAAAAAAAACTTGAGGCCCCTGTAAAAGGGAGGTTGGACTTGCTCAGGGCCGACCCTGGCAAGCAGCACTGTTGGCTATAGAAACATTACCCCCATCTATCCTAGACCTTTTAAAAGTTGGAAGGTTGTGCACTGTTCATATGAACAGTGTTATGAGGCACAAAACCTTGCAAATCACTGTTCACAAGGAAAAGGAGCAAATTCAGCCCTCCATCTTCTCCCTCCATCTGAGCCGCACGATGCTCTTCTCCCTCCTCTGTACTGCGTCTCTCTCCTCTCTCCTCTCTTATCTCTGTCTCACTCGCCTCTTCTCTCTCTCTCTCGTCGGCTAACTCCATTTCATGCTTTCTGAAACACTCTTTCCCTCTTTTCTCTCTTGTTCTTCCCCCAGCTTCCATGGCTGACGACAAGGTAATTCTTCTTCTTCTCTCTCGCTTCCTCTTTTCGTATTTTACTGTATCGTTTGTGTTTAGGTCTAGGTCGCCGAATTTAGTCTCATTTTACCTTTTTAATGCTCAATTCGACATCAAATTCGTTTGTTTTTAGGGTTTCTACAACCGATCTATCATTGGATCTTGATTTTCTTTTGTTATGATTCAGTAAATTCTTCCAATTTTTGTTCCTTTTTGTTGCAAAATCTTGTGTTCTTTCTATTTCTAGCTGTAATTTACTTGCTTTTTTTTTTGTCTAATTTTGCATGCTTTTTAGATCTGAAATGTGCTTGATTTTTGTACTTAATTTTGTTCATTTTTGCTTTTAGTTATTGTTGATTTTGGTTCATGGGATTTTATTTTGTTTTGAGGTAGATTTGTATATGTGCGTAGCATCTGATGTTAGAAATTGAATTGATTTTTGGTGCAGGAACTGTCTTCTACAATGGTAGACAACAACGGTGCTGTTACCGGACACAATCGATGGTAAAAATGGCTAACCTAAACAGGTGTGTAGTGTGTTATGTGTTTGCTATTGGATCTCTCAAAAATCTGAACAGAATTTTTGTTTGCCTTGGTGTAAAATGGAAAATTGAGATCTGAAGTATTGTAATTTAATGTACTTTTTTTTACAGACGGTTGCTAGCAATTGGAGGAGATAGCTAGGGTAATTTGTTGACAGAAAGTTGTTAACAATTAGAAAGTTGGTAAGTTCCCTTTCCTTTCCTCTAACCGATTTCTAGAGTTTTATTTAGTTAATTTCCTTTGATTTATTTTTCAAATTCGTGGTTTTTTTTAAATTTCATTTTATGTTTTAGTTTTTTTTTTTCCCTTGGACAAGCTTGTTATATAAGGGGGTCTGTTACGCATCTCTGTAATGAGCCGATTTCCCTTGGACAAGGTTTCTGAAGTATCTTTAAAAGATTAGGGTGAGTGCTTGTAGATAGTTTGTTATTTCACAATGTTGTAACTTATTCATTTAGGGCACCATTTGAGGAGGGTTGCATTCTCATGCAAAGTTTGGTTTGTTTTTGTTCTCCTTCTTTGTATCGACAATAATAGGAGTTCTACTATTAACTTCAATTGCATATTTCTGGAAAGCTGAATTAATACTCTATTTTCCTGGCTATTTTCTCTTATGAAATTAAAGCATGTTGAGTAACTTAATTCTTGTAGAATTTCCTCTAATCATTCTTGTAAAATTTCTGTAAATTCAAGTTTTGTAGAGTTCCGGAATATTGCTCTCAATCGATTATGCCGAATTGATACTGTAATTTTCTTGCTATTTTGTCGAACTTGAAATATCCCGTTGTTTGTTTCAATAGTTATATTCATCCTTAGTGATGTTGCATGGAATTAGTGATGGAGATATTAAAAAAAACTTCTACTTGTAATGGTTTGATAATGCAAACAAAGAAGGTATCCAACAATTTCAGCTTCAATTCGAATTTTCAAAAGTTCCACTTTTCTGAATTTGACATTGATTTTTCTTTGAAGAGTGTGCTGGAATTAAAGGATTCAGCTAGGCCAAAGTTGATAAGACATGTGAAGCTGCTGAGAAGATTGTGGTAAGCTCCGTGCGATCTAATCTCTCAGTTGTAGAGTTCTGAAAATAATCAATTACGCGAGTTTGTGCTCTCTGATTTTTCCAGAATCTTGGCTACCTTACTAGAAGTGATGCTCTCCCAAAGTAATACCATTTAATGATTATTGAAAAATTCACCTTGTCTCGATTATCTCTTGTGTCACTATATTTTTTCCGAATCATCATATTGTATGATATATTGTGGTTGATTTTGTGCTGCCTACTCATGGAAATTGCCTTATTCTCCTTGGCTATCAAATGGAGGAAAATGGAGGGAAAGGACGGGAAGAGAAAAGGAGAGATGGATTTTCCTCCATTTGGATATCAAATAAGGAGGGAAGGGAATTGGTTGGGGGGGGATAAATTCTTTCATATTTTGTGAGAAACAAAGCTCTCCAACCACTCCGTATCTAATATTTTGTGATATATTAGTTTTAAGTAATTTAGTTAAGTTTTGTTTATAGTTGGACGATTATATAGATTTTAGCATGATACAAAAAAGTAAAACATGCTCAACTTTTCTCCACTTATGTACAAAATTACTCTATGGTTTTGCATTTTATCTATGCACCTCTCTATCTTCAAACTGTCATCTTGTTGTTTGTCATATATGAGAATCAACTTGGTTCAACACTAAATAAGAAAAAAAATTAATCAAGGAAGCAGGTAGTATTATATGTAGCCGCGTCACCCAAATGTAAACATCTACATTCCATGTCTAAGAGAACATCTACCTAAATGTAAATGTCGTATTGTAAGTTGCTGAATTTAACTGGTTTCATTTTTGGGTTCTTCTAATTCTTCTTAAGGTGGATGTGATGCAGACTGAGGTGGATCTGAAGAATTTGAGCTGCAATTGAGATCCACTTCAAATTCAATCGACAAACAAGGTTTGCTTCTATTAATGTGCGATTAATGTGCCTAAAATCTATTTTGTTACTTTGTGTTTGTGCGTTTATTGTGCTCTTTTGCGACGGTTCCTGGAATTTCTATCCCTAAATGGAGGGATTTGTGACCTCATTATCAAGGTAAATTTTATAGGAAATATCTACAGTTTGCGGATTAATTTATAGGTATATTATATAGTTTTTAATGTGACGATTAGCAGAAATGTATGAAGAAAAAAGTGGTAGAAAACTTGATAGGATTAGAGTTTTGGTGTTCTTGATGAATTAGGGATGTGGAACTGTGCATATTGATGGATGATGATGTATATGGAGTAGAGAAAGAGAGAGAAAGTTGATATTTAGTTAATGGATAGAGAACTGACTATAGTTTTTATGTTAGTGTTAAATGTAATGAGTTTTCTTGGATTATATATTTCAAATTGGTTGTTTTTTGGATTTTATTTGAAACTTAAAGTTTGAAGATTATATTTTTTTAAGTGTTGGAATTTTTTTATATAATACTCTTGTTTCTACATTTTTGCCTCATTTTGTTTTTAAAATTGAAGGTCATGGCTCCGTTTTCAAAGATAAAAGAGATAGCAAGGAGCTACATGAGTGTTCAAGCTAATCATCAAAGTGAGATTTGACCTTCAATGGATTATCCTCTGCAAGGTTAGCCTTTAATTTTTGGTTATATTGAAGGCTTGCATCTGCTACATTTCTATTACTTTTCTATTGTTTAGTATAGTGTTTAATCTACTGTTTTACTGAACTCAATGTCTTTCATATGATCCATGTTTATGTTGCTTACATCAGAGAGCTGTGAGTTTAACTTATTCGGTTCGTCTTTGTTTGCTCCTGGTTTTTTTCTATTACCAGCTTTGAACGGAGATGTCGTAAGTCTGATGCAAAGGATCTTTGATAAATGATTAACTTCTGAATCCTTAATCTCCAACTTGAACTGGTCATAGACTTCTAGCTGTGAGATGTGTTGTCTGGGATGTGAATCATGAGGTTTATGATTTGTTCTCTTCAGGTTATGTTGAAAATCTGTTATGCGGAGACTTTCTTATATACACTTTGTAATCAAAGCCTGATTTTTGCAAGGTAGATACAAAATTCTTGACTTTGATTTTTCAATCTCAAGGCTATTAGCTATCTCAGATTCTTTTGGCCCTGATGTATTGGGATGGCTGGTTACTGGATCATTTAGACTTGTAGCTCTTGTGTTTGCGCTTCTTAAGTGGCACAGAAGAACATCTCTAAATTGGGTTAAAGCTGCTCCTAGAGCAAAGAAAAAAAGCATGGAAAAAGCTAAAAGTTCCATTTTCAAATCATACATGGGCTGAAGATTATGGTTCTGCTGAACAGCTATCTACATGTTGTGTTTGCTTGACTTTTGTCATTTTTACAGAATTTAGGCACAAAGACAGTGTTTCACATAATTTTGGATTCTTGTATCAGCAATGAGCTTCAACATGAATTGGTGTAGCAGCATTTGATAGAAGATGTTATAGATGTGCTCTTATATCTCTTCTTTTCTGTCTTCTCACTATCTTTGTTGTTCCTTTGCATTTGCCTTGATTTCTTTCTTTCACTTTTTTTTATCACGCAATACTTCTCATGTCTGATGGTAAAAAAAACATCAATCTAAATGATATGATTTTATCAGGTGCTATTCTCATAAATACCTCTTTTGTTGACAGGGTGCAAATTGTGGCAACCTCCAAGTTTTGAGAAGTTCTGGTTTGATACACACAAATCTGGAAATGTTTCGGAGAAGCCCGAAACAGTAGAGAAATACGTAAGTTTAAGTTAGTAGATTTAAAAATCTTGTAGTGTGTTACAATGTTATGAGCAAATTCATCATTGTCAAATTAATCATATTATAAGATTAAGTAAATCTATTATAAGATTGATTTCCAATTGGTTTTTATTAGGAGATGATTAAGAGGACTATTGAAGATAATCCGGAGATGGAGATATTTGACGTCATCGAGTCTTGTTTTGGATCTCAAAACAAAGGAAACGTGGCTGGTTATGGTGGTTCCGTCAAGCCGAAAGAAATTAGGGGAGCTCAACCAAGTCGATCGGAGCTTCAAAGGAAGTTGAAACAAGCCGAGAACGCTAATGAAGCACTATTAGGACGGCTAGAAGATGTGGAGACTCAAAACAGATTGCTTAAGTCGTTTGAATGACTTTGAAGCCAAAGTTGAGGGGAGATTGCAAAGCTTTCTGGATTTTTTTTTATGCTTAGGGAGGTAAATCATTCTTTTATCTATTCTGTTATGCAGTTCTTTGTTTGTTTTGTTCTGTCGTTTATGCCGTTTCATCTGTTTTTGTTCCTAAATGTATACACCCGTTTTTTCAGAAACTTTGTGTTATAAGTTTCTGAAAAAACGGGTGTATTTTTCATTGCCATGTTATGGATATATAATTTGTACTTTCCCTGTTTCTGGTAGCCAGGGATCAACACTCAATGCGTTGTGTTCTCTAGAGAAAATTGGATCTGGATTAACATTGATTAATGACGATCATGATGCTGCTGGTTGTTATGTGCCATCTTGAAATAATGAACTAATGTTTCATATAGGATCTAAATTACCAGTATTACATTGATTTCTTTCATACATGATTTGAGTAATTAGTGCAATGTATTTTGTTGAATGTGGATTCTGGCCAGCTGCTGTAAGTCTGTTGTAATGCATAAAATGTTGCTATAACTTAAAAAACTTCAACGTATAGGTAGCATTCTCTATATTATTTTTGTTTTTTTTGTTGAAGGTGCCCCTTTTCATCCTTCACGTTGCTGCTGGTTGTAATTAATTGTCAAATCTTTGTTTTGCAGTTGCTCTTGGAGGCACTGAAGCACAAAGTGAAATGTTGGAGACATTCCTTAAAACACATTGAAGCTCAAGAGGTGGATTTCTCTGGGTTACTCTCTTGTTCTGAGTTGGAAATCAGGTTCAGACTATACTGGTAGTCGTCTCAGACTTGGGTGAAAGCTTAGAATTGGTCGGATCTAGATGCATTCTAAAACAAATTCATGAGGAGGGACATGTGACGATGGTAATTAAGTGATGAAATTTGTATATGTACAGTATGCAGTTGGCTTTATATGAAACTTTTGTTTCGGTTTGAAAGACCTTGTTACTATTAATATTGTTACGTGAACTATGACAAGAGTGAATAAAAAACACTTAATGTCAATCCTATAGCATTAGTTCATTATTTCAAGGACGGGCTCGCGACGGGATATTCCGTCATAAATGGTCTTTAACGACGGGTTTGCGATGGGATTTTCCGTCGTTAATAGCCTCTTTTCTCATGTGTAGGCCAGTTGATCGGCATTTGTGCCAGTCTAACTATTCCTAGCCATGCGCGCGCGTAGCGCGCGGGCAAACCACTAGTCTGCTCATAAGTTGAAAACCACTCCCTCCATGGACTAATATGATACGACGCCCCAGAGTCAAGAACCCACACATCCCTATAATGTGACTGGTTATTAGAAAGTAGGGCTAGATCTTCTTCAAAGTTACCATCAGTTTCTGCTAAAGCAGCAGAACCTTCATTCTTTTTCAGCTGCTTCCTTTTCTTAGGATATTCATTTTTCCAATGCCCTTTCTCCTTATAGTAATTACAGACATCATTAGTTTTAGGACCCTTAGAATTCGAATTTTTATAGTTCGATTTCTTTTTACCTGATTTTCCTTGTCCCATACTCCCAGTTAGGGCTGTTCACCGGTCCAGGACCGGACCGGACCGGACCTGCCTGGACCGGTGGACCGGAATTGTGTGATTCTTCGGACCGGGGACCGGACCTGATTTTTCCGGTCCGGTCCAGGTCTGGACCGGAAAAATTAGGTCCGGTCCCCGGTCCGGACCTGTTGGACCTGATTTTCATTTTTTTTTTTGGCTTTTAAATATTCTATTTGGACCTATTTTCGCGAATATTGGACCTGTTGGACCTGTTTGGACCTGTTTTGGATATATGTTATATGCAACATACATGTAAGTGATGCAACTAGTCTTATAAATTCATTAAAGTACAAGTTTCAAACATAAAACCAAATACAAGTCTTTAACATAAATATTAACTAAATATTTCATATCAACGAGTCCACAAATACGACATCGTCCAGTACGTCGACATCATCCAAATGCTCAAATTGAAACTCTGTTTATAAGAAGGAAAAATAATTAATAACAAAGTAATAGACTTACAAGTTAGATTTACAAGTTAAAAATAAAAAAAAAAAAATTGTAAATTGTAATCACCTTTCTCAACTTCCTCTAAGTCTCGTAAATTTTCTTCCACATCAACTCCATGCACCCCCTTAGCACGAAACCAATCTTGTGTGCAAATGAGAGCTTGAACCGTCTTGTATATACGTCAAATTAACAATAAAAATGTATTAATTAAAGTATAATGCATAACAAAATAAAATTACCAAGTTCTATTAGCAAAAGAAAAAACAAAGATGCATTACCTTAGGAGTCAATGAACTCCTAAATGGATCAAGACATCGTCCTCCGGCACTAAAAGCGATTCTCGATGCAACCGTAGACAATGGAACAGCTAGTATATCTCGTGCCATGCGGGAAACAATAGGATATCGATGTCCATCTCTACTCCACCAAGACAATGCATCAATTTCTTCTTCCTCTGGCCCTAGTTGTTCATTTAAGTACATCTCAAACTCACTCCTTACATGTCCACTTGACCCCTTCAACCTTTTAGCTCGATCTCTAAGGTTTTTCATGTAATCATGTCCATCTTGCATTTGATCATCATCATTCGGGTCAAGTGACATATTATCACTACTTTGTGCACTTTGAGGAGCAAAAGAGGCATACAATCTCCTATACTCATCAAATAAAGAGTAAGCAAACTCTTTCACATCATTAGCAAGTATGGAGCCTCTTTCTTTACCATAAATGTCGCTAAGTGTCAATTCAACTACCGCCATCTTAGCATGCGGATCAAGTATTGCAGCAACATAGATTAGCTTATTCATCTTCTCAACATCCCCCCAATACTTATCATACTTCTTTTTCATTGAAGAGGCCATAGCTCTAAAATTTTCATCGTCACTTTTCTCTCATTTGTTAAGCATATCATATAAAAGAGCAATCTCAAACAAACCTTTATTACTAGTCACATAATGAGAACCAGAAATGCGACGTGTTAATAGGTAAAACCCTTTCAAAAACACTACCAACCTCTCCACTTTTTTCCAATCATCAAGTTCAGGGGGCCTTTCATTATCTTTCAAATTCACTCCATCAGGAAGGGATAATCCATTAAAGACACGTTGAAATTTCACAGCAGTGTCCAACATTGTAAAGGTTGAGTTCCAACGGGTGGGGACATCAAAAGACAAAGAAGATTTGCATTCTATGTTAGCTTTTGAAACAAGTTCCTTAAACCTTTGTATTCTTGCAGGAGAATTTTTCACATACTTAACGGCATTTCTAACTCTATCAATGCACACACCATGTTCTCTAATACCATCCCATACAATAAGATTGATTATATGAGCCATACATCTAATGTGCAAATATTTTCCATCACCAACACATCCAGTTCTTTGAACCATTCTCCTAAGGTGTGCACAAGCAACATCATTAGAACTAGCATTATCAACCGTTACAGTGAAAAGCTTATCTTCAATACCCCAAGTTTCCAAACAATGTTCAACCGCTTTTCCAATAGCCTCACCTTTGTGACTCGAAATTGGACAAAAGTTAATGATCTTTTTATGCAATTTCCAATCATTATCAATGAAATGAGCAGTGAGACACATGTAATTAATTCGTTGTATTGATGTCCAAGTATCGGTTGTCACACAAATTTTTTGGGAATTCTTAAGCATTTCTTTCAACTTTGTTTTTTCACCATGATAAAGTTGAAGACAATCACGAGCAATGGTGATACGTGATGGAATTTGAAATCCAGGACAAGCAACACTCATGAAACTCTTAAAGCCTAGTTTCTCAACAAATCTAAATGGAAGTTCATCAATAATAATCATACGAACTAAGGCTTCCCTAACTTCTTTGAAATTAACAGTTCCATACTTCAACTTTCTTTCACCATTTTCATTTTCCACATCTCCATCTACAGGTTGAAAGAACAACTCACTTTGTTTTCCTTTACCCTTCTCTTTGTTAGCCGGATTAGCAAGACACTTCTCAGCATGATTCTTAACGTTTTTAGAACCATTTAAATTACCATCAGCAGCAAAAGTCTTATCACAAAACTTACATTCGGCTCGTAACTTTTCATCTTCTAAGTACTCAATGTAGAAATCCCAATATTGTGCTTTTCTCTTACTTTTCCTGACGAGATATTTGCGTCCCTCCACTAGCTTCTTCTCCGGAGGCAAGCACTTGCGCAACTCATCCAAATCTGTCCTACTAGCGGCATCCGAAAGTGTTTGAGTAGATTTGGATTGGGAGCTTTGCATCTACATAAAATTACATGATTAATATAAGTACTATATTAACTAATTCATAAGTATGCAATATGAAGATTAGAATGCATATATGATATACTAATCAATTACTATAAAATATATCTTACATTGCAAGAAAAGGAATCCGTTGTGCCAAATCTTGTCTCAATCAAAAAATTGTTCCACAACTTTACTCATTTGACGGGAATGATAATCTGAGTTCAAAAAAAGAGAAAGTTTCCAACAATAAAAAAGAATTGTTGAAACCATTCATACTACGTGACTCATGAACTGCATCAGGCCATTATTCTATTCACTAATTCAACATGGAAAACTATATAATACAGGAACAATATTCAACCTCCACCAAGGAATTACTATTAATGAATATAACATAAAGTAGATCATACTTCCCAATACAAGTGTCCAAACCCTCACATTCTCCACAATTGCAACTAACCTGCTTTCTTCCTCCTTGCCCCTGCCCCCAAACCATATAAAGGAGATGAATATATCGTCCCACTCATCTCAGCTGGAATAACACCTTCCTATACCATATGATGACAGAACTTTCCTCCCCTCCTCCTTTCCAAACCCACAAATAACCTAATTCTCAGATCAGAAGTTAACCTAGCACAAAATCAGGGGTAGGGTGTGAGAGATCCTCACATTGTTGCAAAGAAACAAGCCAAAAAAATAAAAATGTTCCCCTGTTAGACCCCATTAAAAAAGAAAGAGCAAAAGAGAATGACCACATGAGACAAGAGGAAAAACCATACATCATTCAATCAAAAATCCCACATTAAAAAAACAGATTCACAATCAACCTTATTAATCACCCAATAAACCCACGCATTCTTGTAAAATCGATATAAAAAAAAAAAAAAAAAAAGGAGAGAGAAACTGACTTTTGCCACCACCAAGGACCTTATGAATAGGCTTCTGGCGACCAAGAAGTCGAAGACGACAGAGAAGCAGGCGCCTCCGCTTTCTCCGTCGCAGAACAACCTCCGGCGGCGGCACGTGAGCAGCTGCAGGAACAGACGGAGATGACGACTTAAGACAAACCAAAGCACTCATAAAGACCCCAATTTCAATGTGCAAATATGTTCAGTACTTCAGCAGTTCAGTGTATACAATTAAACAAAAAAAAAAAAAAACTGAAAATCGCAGATAGAAGAAGGGCGAAAAACTGAAAATCTTGGTGGATGAAATGAAAAACTGAAAAACTAAACTTACCGGGGAACAATAGCACACGGCGGGCGGTGGCTGCGGTCGCCTGATCGGCGTCGTGGCGTCGGCGTGCCGGCGTGTGACTCGTGAGGGCGAGAGAATTGTTTGAGAATGGGAGAGGGAGAGGGAGAGTGAAATGTTAGGGTTTGGCTGCCATTTAGTGATATGGGCTTGGCTGCCAGTTTTTTTTAAAAAAAAAAATACTAAAATTCCGGGTTTCCGGTCCGGACCGGATTTTTCCGGGTTTAGACCGGACCGGACCGGAAACCCGAAATCGACACTTTTCTCGGACCGGGGACCGGTCCAAAATCCGGTCCGGACCGATCCAAATTCCGGTCCGACCCACCCATGTGAACAGCCCTACTCCCAGTAACAACTAATCCCGATGCCTGATTTTCTGTACCAGAACCAGATGCCTTATGACGGACCTCTCTAGTATCAATGGCATATCTTACTTCTTCTAGCGACATACTATATTTCCCAACAATAAAAGAATCCAAGAAATTCTCATCCGATAAAGGTAAAGATACTAACAGAATTAAAGTAACATCCTCATCATCTACTTTAACGTCAATATTACGAAGATCTAGCAAGATAGTATTTAATTGTTCTAGATGGTCCCTAAGGGGCGTACCCTCTTGCATACGCAGGCTGAACAGACGTTGCTTCAAGAGCAACTTGTTGGTTAGAGATTTCGTCATGTATAAACTCTCTAAATTCAACCACAGACCAGCAGCAGTTTCTTCATCAGCGACTTCAGTGATGACGTCATCAGCCAAACATAGCATGATTGTCGAGTGAGACTTCTCCTCCAGGCTACTGTACTCTTCATCATCAGCGCCTGCCTTCTTCCGTGTCTTAGAAAGAGGCGCCACCGCCCCTGTTGTTTCAACAGGGTTTGCATCTTGATCTGCCATAGACCGAAACTATTCCTCCCGGTGAATTTGTCGATCTTTACGTTCAAAGCAGACATCTTTGCAAAACGAAAAAAAATTGCAGATTTCGAACTTTAGCAGATCTGGCTCTGATGCCAGTTTGTTATGACATATGTAATTAACATTAGCAAAGATAATGAACAATCAACACAAGAATTAACGCGGTTCACTAACAAAGTGTTAGTTACGTCCACAGGCAGAGGAGAAACGGTTTTATTAGGTTTAGGAGAGAGTACAGATTACATAAATTCTCATGCTTAATAGGGTTTATATAATAACCTACTAATTAACCTAAACAGATGGGCCAAAACCCGAAACTAAAGCACCCCGGTATATTAATTAACATATACCGAAAAAGCCGGGAGCGTTGCCCCCTAACCCCTACTAGGGCATTTCACCCCTGGACCCCGACTCGCTGACCTCCACAATGGACTTCACACAATAGAGGAAAAAAACCCAAGGGCTGCGGTCAAAAGGGGCCCAAGGGCTGCGTTTTTTGACCGCAACCATTGGACTAGTAGCCCTTGACATTTAGGAAGGGCTGCGGTTAAAGTAAAAAACCGCAGCCCTTAGTGGGTAAAGGGCTACGGTTAAGGGCCAAAACCGCAGCCCTTGGTGAGTTAAGGGCTGCGGTTTTGGCCCTTAACCGCAGCCCTTGACCCACCAAGGGCTGCGGTTTTTGCCCGGACCGCAGCCCTTGTGACCCAAATTTTTTTTTTCTTTTTTTTAGCCCAAAATGATCCCGAACAATTATATATATAGAAAAGTATCATTTTTCATTGCAAATTCTATTTTTATACAAATATATAGGAAGTTACAAAAATATGGTACTGGAATTCAATTTGACAGCTTCATATTTTCTCTGGAGGAGCAGCATCCTCTTGTACATCCCATCCAGATTAATTTCCAAACTCCTGTATTTCTTATTAATCTGAAAACATATGGACGCCGTTAGACTCAACTTTATACTGAAATGAATATTAATGAGCAGGAGATGGCAGTTTGAAGACAACACATGTTGCTGAATTGAATTCATTAACCTATTTTAGGAACTCATTAAAACATGAGTTGTTATCTTATTCCCAACAGTCTTGTTATCCAAACACAAAGGAATTAAAAAATATTAACTCAGAAGGCAAATCACTTTTCATACACTAAATATAAAGGGAAAGGGAGGTGGGGGAGGTGAGAAGAAGTTGATTAATAGAAGTTCGGCCAACATCACAAATTAAAATATGTTTGTTCAGCCACAAGTTTACGAGAGATACTCAGAGATGTAAATCACCTGATCAAAGGAATAACCAATTCTGCACTCAATAAGGTCAAGAATTTGCAGAACATTAGATCTAACTATTTCAGGTGGCAGTTTCTTTAGTAGATGATGAACAACGAGTGAGACTGAAGAACATTAGCCAAACTCCCAAATTCCTAGCTAGTCCAAGATCGATTCATTAGATCTCTTTGCAAACACCCTTCATATCTAATGTACCATTTGCATCTTAATTGTGCAATTTCCTGAACCAGCTACGTTTGAAAATCAACTTAGAGAGATTGATGAAATAAAAGAACAAACACATGCATGTTAATAGGACCTAGTAACTGACTCAGCACGGGAAAGCAGATACGAATGGTATTAGCACTAGCACGAGAAGAACGAAAAAAAAAAAGCAGATCAATGGAGGGAGGGGTGTGCTCCTCAAAAACATAAAAAAAGGTTGAATTTTGATACAGTATCCCTACTTTGCAGCAGAGACTTCAGAGTTCAGACAATGAATAGGGGACTTTTATGAACAGGTAATATTTCAGAGAAAACAGAACAATGCCACAATAGGGAGGCAGAAGATGATGTAGATGATCACTCTCAATAAAAGCCAGTATTCTACAACTCACATTAATGGAAACGAAACTGAAAAGAAAGAAGGCTGCCCCCCTACAACAATTAGCAGCTTCCAAATCATTGGACTCGGATCAGTAATGGAAGGTCTTAAGTTTATTTTAAAACTCAAGCAAGAACACAATCTATCTCACAGCAATGCCAGTGCTTTCTGCCTTGTCCTTTACCAACTTCCCTCTCGTCACCAAACCCCTGATGTTGCCTGCCACATGTCATATAAGATCTCCTGATGTGAAAAACAGACTAATAACTAATTTTTGAAGAGAACTGTCAATGCATATTTACAATCTATAATGGACAACTATTGCGGATGGAAAGGTTAGCCAGTAACTTAATTGCAAATCGAAAAGGCCAAGTCATATACTCAAAATCAGAATTTTGACCACCCTTCTCAGATATTTAGCAAAGAAAGAAAAAAAGAGCACATTGTTCGATAAAGAGATCAAAGTACCTTCCACCGATTTTATTCCCTTGGCAAGAAATTCAGCATTCACTTCCTTCAGAACAACTTGTACATTGCTCAAGAGTAGGGCCGTTGCTATGTACACTGGGGTTAAGCATAGAATTTTCATCAAATACTACACTTCAATTAAGTATAATTCGACTCTCAGAAGGTGACTAGATTCTATAGCCTTTAACTCCACTCCCAAAACCCACAAATACAACTTTCTTAGCTCTAAATTCTAATTTACCCTCACTTACATGATAATAAACAGTAGAACCAAAAACTCTCAACAAAGAATAATCTGCAGGCTTACCAGACCACACCTCATAAGGTGTTTTATAATCAATACCTGTGTGAGGTCCACGACTGATAAGATAACAAGCTGTACTTATAGCTTCCGCCCAAAATCTTCTAGCTAACCCATCATTAGAGAGCATGCACCTCGCTCTCTCCAGCAATGTCTGATTCATGCGTTCTGCCACCCCCATTCTGTTGTGGAGTATCCCTGACAGTATGATGGCGATTTGCAGAACTCACTAAACTCAGACCAACAAAGTTCCGTTCGCAGCCTTTTGATCTTCTTTCCAGCTTGATTTTCCACCAAAGCCTTCCACTAATTGAAGTTATTGAAGGCCTCACTTTGATGCTTCATCATAATTACCCAAGTCATTCTTGAATAATCATCGATCATAGACACAAAATACCTGTGACCTCCAATAGATTTAACACGGGAAGGTCCCCAACAATCAGAATGGATATAATCAAGTGTGCCTTTTG
The DNA here is from genome assembly GCA_947646795.1 of Beta lomatogona. NCBI lineage: Eukaryota > Viridiplantae > Streptophyta > Magnoliopsida > Caryophyllales > Amaranthaceae > Beta > Beta lomatogona. The sequence goes on along the minus strand of CANSNZ010000584.1, from coordinate 152,516 downwards.
TCCTATGCACAACCTTTGGAAACTTGTTGCGATGGAGTTTCCCAAACTCATAATGCTCGTAGAACTCTAGATCCTGCACCTTGTGCCCACACAGAAGATCCCTTTTTGACAGAATTTGCATCCCTCTTTCACCCATATGTCCAAGCCTCATATGCCACAGCTTGGTCATATCTTCCTTGTGAATCTCAGATGATGCAACCGCTGCGGAACCTGTCATAGTTGAACCTTGAAGAAGATACATGGTACCATTTTTAATACATTTCGAAACCACCTTAGAACCCTTGCAGACACCTTCACCTTGGAAACTGAAACCCTTACTGTTGAGAAGACTCAAAGATATCAGATTCTTTGTCATCAGTGGAACATGTCTAACTTCGTCCCAGGTGCATAATGTACCATCATGAGTCCTCAACCTGATGGAGCCTATTCCAACAACTTTGCAGGCAGCACTGTTGGCCATAGAAACATTACCCCCATCTATCTGCTCATAAGTTGAAAACCACTCCCTGCATGGACTAAGATGATACGACGCCCCAGAGTCAATAACCCACACATCCCTATAATGTGACTGGTTATTAGAAACTAGGGCCAAATCTTCTTCAGAGTTACCATCAGTTTCTGCTAAAGCAGCAGAACCTTCATTCTTTTCCTGCTGCTTCATTTTCTTAGGACATTCATTTTTCCAATGCCTTTTCTCCTTACAGTTATTACAGACATCATTAGTTTTAGGACCTTTAGAATTTGAATTTTTATAGTTCGATTTCCTTTTACCAGATGTTCCTTGTCCCTTACTCCCAGTAACAACTAATCCCGATGCCTGATTTTCTATACCAGATACAGTTGCCTTATGACAGATCTCTCTAGTATGAAGGGGCATATCTTACTTCTTCTAGCGACAGACTATCTTTCCCAACCATAAAAAGAATCCACAAAATTCTCATACGATAAAGGTAAAGATACTAACAGAACTAAAGCAGCATCCTCATCATCTACTTTAAAGTTAATATTACGAAGATTTAGTAAGATAGTATTTAATTGTTCTAGATGGTCCCTAAGGGGCGTACCTTCCTGAATACGCATGCTGAATAGACGTTGCTTCAAGAGCAACTTGTTGGTTAGAGAATTTGTCATGTATAGACTTTCTAACGTCAACCACATACCAGCGGCAATTTCTTCATCAGCGACTTCAGTGATGACATCATCAGTCAAACATTGCATGATCGTCGAGTGAGCCTTCTCCTCCAGGCTACTCGACTCTTCATCATCAGCGCCTGCCTTCTTCCCTGTCTTAGAAAGAGGAGCCCACAACCCCTGTTGTTTTAACAGGGTTTCGCATCTTAATCTTCCATAGACCGAAACTATTCCTCCCGGTGAATTTGTCGATCTTACGTTCAAAGTAGACATCTTTGCAAAACGAAAAAAAATTGTAGATTTCGAATTTTAACAGATATGGCTCTGATACCAGTTTGTTATGACAGATGTAATTAAGAATAACAAAGATAATGAACAATCAACACAAGAATTAACGTGGTTCACTAACAATGTGTTAGTTATGTCCACAGGCAGAGGAGAAATGGTTTTATTAGGTTTAGAAGAGAGTACAGATTACATAAATTCTCATGCGGAGGTTAATTAATAGGGTTTATATAATAACCTATTAATTAACCTAAACAGATAGGCCTAAACCCGAAACTAAAATAGACTCGATATATTAATTAACATATACCGAAAAAGTTAGGGGCGTTGCCCCCTAACCCCCACCAGGGCGTTTCACCCCTGGACCCCGACTCGCTGACCACCACAATGGACTTCACAGTAGGATTAAGCATAGAATTTTCATCGAATATTACACTTCAACTAAGTATAACTCGACTCTCAGAAGGTGACCATATTCTATAGCATTTAACTCCACTTCCAAAACTCACAAATACACCCTTCTTAGCTCTAGGTTCTAATTTACCCTCACTTACATGATAATAAACTGTAGAACCAAAAACTCTCAACAAAGAATAATCTGCAGGCTTACCAAACCACACCTCATAAGGTGTTTTACAATCAATACCTATGTGAGATCCATGATTGATCAGATAGCAAGCTGTACTTACAACTTCCGCCCAAAATCTTCTAGCTAACCCAGCATTAGAGAGCATGCACCTCGCTCTCTCCAGCAATGTTTGATTCATGCGTTCTGCCACCTCATTATGCTGTGGAGTATCCCTGACAGTATGATGGCGAGCAATCCCTTCAATTTTGTAGAACTCATTAAACTCATACCAACAAAATTCCATAACATTCTCAGTTCGCAGCCTTTTGATCTTTTTTCCAGCTTGATTTTCCACCAAAGCCTTCCAATGCTTGAAGTTATTGAAGGCCTCACTTTTATGCTTCATCATAATTACCCAAGTCATTCTTGAATAATCATCGATCATCAACACAAAATACCTGTGACCTCCAATAGATTCAACTCGAGAAGGTCCCCAACAATCAGAATGGATATAATCAAGTGTGCTTTTTGTCCTATGCACAACCTTTGGAAACTAGTTGCGATGGAGTTTCCCAAACACACAATGCTCGCAAAATCTAGTTCCTGCACCTTGTGCCCACACTGAAGATCCCTTTTTGACATAATTTGCATCCCTCTTTCACCCATATGTCCAAGCCTCATATGCCACAGCTTGGTCATATCCTCCTTGTGAATCTCATATGATGCAACAACGGAACCTGTCACAGTTGAACCTTGAAGAAGATACACGGTACCATTTATAATACCTTTCAAAACCACCTTAGAACCCTTGAAGACACTCATAACTCCACCTTCACCTTGGAAACCAAAACTCTTACTGTCGAGAAGACTCAAAGATATCAGATTCTTTATCATCAGTGGAACATGTCTAACTTCGTTCAAGGTGCAGGAATGTACCATCATGAGTCCTCAACCTGATGGAGCCTATTCCAACGACTTTGCAGGCAGCACTGTTGGCCATAGAAGCATTACCCCCATCTATCTGATCATAAGTTGAAAACCACTCCCTGCATGGACTAAGATGATACGACTCCCCTGAGTCAAGAACCCACACATCCCTATAATGTGACTGGTTATTAGCAAATAGGGCCAGATCTTCTTCAGAGTTACTATCAGTTTATGCTAAAGCAGCGGAACCTTCATTCTTTTCCTGCTGTTTCCTTTTCTTAGGACATTCATTTTTCCAATGGCTTTTCTCCTTACAGTAATTACATACATCATTAGTTTTAGGACTCTTAGAATTCCCATTTTTAAGATTTTTCATGTCCCTTACTCCCAGTAACAACTAATCCCGATGGCTGATTTTCTGTACCAGAACCAGATGCCTTATGACGGACCTCTCCAGTATGAAGGGCATATCTTACTTCTTCTAGCGATAGACTATCTATCCCAACAATAAAAGAATCCACAAAATTCTCATACGATAAAGGTAAATATACTAACAGAATTAAAGCAGCATCCTCATCATCTACTTTAACGTCAATATTACGAAGATCTAACAAGATAGTATTTAATTGTTCAAGATGGTCCCTAAGGGGCGTACCTTCCTGAATATGCAGGCTGAACAGACGTTGTTTCAAGAGCAACTTGTTGGTTAGAGAATTTGTCATGTATAGACTCTCTAACTTCAACCACAAACCAGCGGCAATTTCTTCATCAGCGATTCAGTGATGACGTCATCAGCCAAACATAGTATGATCGTCGAGTGAGCCTTCTCCTCCAGGCTACTCGACTCTTCATCATTAGCGCCTGCCTTCTTCCCTGTCTTAGAAAGAGGCGTCCACAGACCCTGTTGTTTCAACAGGGCTCGCATCTTGATCTGCCATAGATGGAAACTATTCCTCCCAGTGAATTTGTCGATCTTTACGTTCAAAGCAGACATCTTTGCAAACGAAAAAAAAAATTGCAGATTTCGAACTTTAACAGATCTGGCTCTGATACCAGTTTGTTATGACAGATTCAATTAACAATAGCAAAGATAATGAATAATCAACACAAGAATTAATGTGGTTCACTAACGAAGTGTTAGTTACGTCCACAGGCAGTGGAGAAATAGTTTTATTAGGTTTAGGAGAGAGTGCAAATTACAGAAATTCTCATGCAGAGGTTAATTAATAGGGTTTATATAATAACATACTAATTAATCTAAACAGATGGGCCTAAACCCGAAACTAAAATAGACCCGATATATTAATTAACATATACCAAAAAAGTTGGGGGCGTTGCCCCCTAACCCCCACCAGGACGTTTCACCCCTGGACCCCGACTCGTTGACCACCGCAATGGACTTCACAGTGGGGTTAAGCATAGAATTTTCATTAAATATTACACTTCTACAAAGTATAACTCGACTCTCAGAAGGTGACCAGATTCTATAACCTTTAACTCCACTCCCGAAACCCACAAATACACCCTTCTTAGCTCTAGGTTCTAATTTACCCTCACTTTCATGATAATAAATAGTAGAACCAAAAACTCTCAACAAAGAATAATATGCAGGCTTACCAGACCACACCTCATAATCAAATCCTGTGTGAGGTCCACGATTGATCAGATAGCAAGCTGTACTTACAGCTTCCTCCCAAAATCTTCTAGGTAACCCAGCATTAGAGAGCATGCACCTCCCTCTCTCCTGCAATGTCTGATTCATGTGTTCTGCCACCCCATTTTGTTGTGGAGTATCCCTGACAGTATGATGGCGAGCAATCCCTTCAATTTTGCAGAACTCGTTAAACTCAGACCAACAAAATTCCAGACCATTATCAGTTTGCAGCCTTTTGATCTTCTTTCCAGCTTGATTTTCCACCAAAGCCTTCCACTGCTTGAAGTTATTGATGGCCTCACTTTTATGCTTCATCATAGTTACCCAAGTCATTCTTGAATAATCATCGACACAAAATACCGGTGACCTCCAATAAATTCAACTCGGGAAGGTCCCTAACAATCAGGATAGATATAATCAAATGTGCCTTTTGTCCTATGCACATCGTTTGGAAACTTGCTGCGATGGAGTTTCCCAAACACACAATGCTCGCAGAACTCTAGATCCTGCACCTTGTGCCCACACAGAAGATCCCTTTTTGACAGAATTTGCATCCCTCTTTCACCCATATGTCCAAGCCTCATATGCCACAGCTTGGTCATATCCTCCTTGTGAATCTCAGATGATGCAACAACAACGGAACTTGTCATAGTTGAACCTTGAAGAAGATACAAGGTACCATTTTTAATACCTTTCAGACACTCATAACTCCACCTTCACCTTGGAAACTGAAATCCTTACTGTCGAGAAGACTCAAAGATATCAGATTCTTTGTCATCAGTGGAACATGTCTAACTTTGTTCAAGGTGCAGAATGTACCATCATGAGTCCTCAACCTAATGGAGCCTATTCCAAAAACTTTGCAGGCAGAACTGTTGGCCATAGAAAACCCCATCTATCTGCTCATAAGTTGAAAACCACTCCCTGCATGGACTAATATGATACGACGCCCAAGAGTCAAGAACCCACACATCCCTATAATGTGACTGGTTATTAGCAACTATGGCCAGATCTTCTTCAGAGTTACCATCAGTTTATGCTAAAGCAGCAGAACCTTCATTCTTTTCCTGCTGCTTCCTTTTCTTAGGACATTCATTTTTCCAATGCCCTTTCTCCTTACAGTAATTACAGACATCATTAGTTTTAGGACTCTTAGAATTCGAATTTTTATAGTTCGATTTCTTTTTACCAGATTTTCCTTGTCCCTTACTCCCAGTAACAGCTAATCTCGATGCCTGATATTTTGTACTAGTTACAGACATCCTAGCTTAATACTAGTGCCAGATAAAACATTTAAGGCATATTTCAACAACTTTTAATACTTCCTCCGATCCAATTTGTTCACTTGTATCACATTGAATTTTTGTATTATTCACATAACCTATTTATTTTGACCATATATTCTTTTTACTAATATATAAAAACAATTGTTATCATGTAAAACCTATTGGACTTGTCTCAAATATTTTCAGTATATGAACTCTCTAAAATTATTTACAAATTGATAGTTGAAGATATTATTAATCAAAATAGTGAATAGTCAAACTTAGGTATAATAAAACAAATTCGGAGATGTAATTTTCCACCCCGACTGTGAAAGATTAATAATGGTCAAAGTTGTATGTTGACAACGTAATTGCCAAAGTAGTATAAGTAAGAAAAGATGGAAGGAGTATTATATCTTATGTAATGACGTGAGGATTAGGGAAATTTCAAAGTTCAAACATTATTGCAATTGCGAAGGTTTAGCAAACGCGCCAATCTTAAAAGAATTCTTTGATACATCTCAATGTTCGAGTGAAATGATGAACATGGATTAATATCGCAAACTCTGGTTAGTGATGCCGATTATTTAAATGGTTTGATGATTGTCTTAGTTTTTGGTTCAATGGTAAAATATGCTTGAAAAGTCTGCAAAAGTTTCTAACAGCAGTGCACAGCATAAACTGTTTCATTCATAACTCATAAGCAAAACAAGTAGTACAATTAGCAAGCCATCCATTCTTGCATAACACGCACTAAACCATATCCTATATGAAATGGTGCGTCAGCTATGGTTATGGGTGGACATTATTTGCGAAATATCAAAATCTTGTAAATATAATTATATTTTTTTCAGCAGCATCGATCTGAACTCCGATCTTGGGCTGTTGCCTGAGTTCTGCTTGCTTAGCACTTCTGCAAGGACCAGAGACAAGAATAAGCATATCATGATTCATGTTATTCTATTAGTAATCAAGGTTAAGATATTTCAATTCTTTTTTTAGACAAGTAGCTAATTAAACACTTGCCTTTGCACAATGTCCACTGTCACTGTCACTGTCACTGCTGTCATCACTGCACTTGTAGTTCTTGGATGATTTCTTCTTGATCTTCATGTGTCCAGATTTGCAGTGCTCTTCCTTCTTCTCACTGACCTCGCAGCTTACGTGGTGTGAAGAGTGGTGGCTACCTCCATGATGTCCAGAGTTGTGGTGGACCAAGCCATGGCTCGCATGGCCAGAGCTCTGGTGACCCGAGCCATGGCTGGCATGGCCATTGTGGCCTGAGGCATGGGCAGAGCTATGGTGGACCAAACCATGGCTAGCATGACCGTTGTGGCCTGAGGCATGGGCATGACCGTTGTGGCCTGAGGCATGGGCAGAGCTGTGGTGGACCAAACCATGGCTAGCATGGCCGTTGTGGCCAGAGACATGGTTGGCACCATTGTGGCCCGAGACATGGCTGGCATGGCCGTTGTGTCCCGAGACATGGCTGGCATGGCCGTTGTGTCCGGAGACATGGCTGGCATGGCCGTTGTGGCCTGAGACATGGCTGGCATGGCCGTTGTGGCCGGACACATGGCTGGCATGGCCATTGTGGCCCGAGACATGGCTTGCATGGCCGTTGTGGCCCGAGACATGGCTAGCATGGCCGTTGTGGCCTGATTGGTTACCTACACATCCGGCTGATTTGTGCGCCTCGTGCTTGTGGTCAGATGAGTAGGAACCCTGGGAGCCGCCGTTGTTGCACTGTAATTTCTCAGCTTCACACCTGTACATCTGCATGATGGCGGTGAATGGTCTGTTGTTGGGGACTCGGGTTTTAATGCAAAGGGAGGTTTTCGAGTTGCTGTGTTTGGAGCTTGATGATCAAAGTAAGTTACTAAGAAACCTTATATAGCAATTCAGAGAATATTTTCCTCACCCACCCCCCCAAAATAAAACTTTAATTCTTTGAAGGACTTGCATCAATTCAGCTTTGAATCTGCTTCTTTTTGTAAGTGGAGTAAAGTGAGCATTGATTCTGTCATCCATTGGCATTGCCAATTCAAACTACCCCATTTTCTAATTAATTCTACTCTACAATTTTGTTTTTTGTGACATAATTGAAAGATTTTAATGGATGGGCTTTAATTTAGTAGGTGTCAATTTGTCAATACTTGTTTCTCCTGCCAAACAAGCTAATAGTGTGGTGGTGCATTCAGAACTTTTAGATCTTTATTATATGGTAAACTATATGCATATCGGATCTGTTCTCTTTTTACCCCCATACTGGAAATGATGTATTGCTCTTTCATATTATCATCCTCCATACAGCCCATGATATGCAGTGATGCAGTTCAGCAAATATTCTTCCACTTGGTTTTTGCTGCATCAGTTCTTAAAATTTTGTGGCATTTGTTCCCCTTGACAAAGCCACAAAGGTAATTAAGGCATCATTTTTCCTCATGATAATGATAATATATAATAAAATTTGAGATTCTTCACCAGCTGGTGCAACTTCTGAAACTGGAATATAGCCTCTGATTTCTTTTTATATGTTTTTAGTTACAATTTTGCATATAACGCATATATTTTCAAACTTCATACAGTTTAGTATCTAATTTTTTTCTATTTTAAGAAGAAATGTCATGTTATGATGTTGAAGTGTTCATGTAGTATTTTTTAATCAAAAAATTGTTGGTAAGTTAAGTGTCTTGTCATATCATAATTCATAATCTCGCAGAGGTGAACTCAATCTAGTTTAGGATGAAATATTTTTGAGGAGGAAGGATAAGGGGATTTTTTGTTTAATTTATCGGTTCATAATTTCATATATGAAACAAAGTTAATCACTGCAATTGTGAAGTATATGCAGACATATTTTGAGGTTTGTAAATTGTAATGTTTAAGAATGATTGCATGAGCATGACTATGATATGTGTCAAATGCAATATCAGGACCGAGGGGGTATTTAATGGACTTATTACAGGGAATTTCACAAAACTTGGCAATTAATTAAGGTAGTGTTTGGATACAAGGAATTCATCTGAAATTCTAAATTTCAATTATGGAATCTGAAATCTTGAAATTCATTTCCAAATATGGTGTTTGGCATATACTTGATATCCAATTGTGGAATCTGATATTATTAGGAGTAGGGCTGGCAATCAGGTCGGGTTGGGCCAGTTTCAGGTTGACCTGATTTATATTTCAGGTCACTTACCTCTAACCCAAACCCGACCTGATTCTATTTCAGGTCGAAAATCGTAACCCAAACCCGACCTGATTCTATTTCAGGTCGAAAATCGTAACCCAAACCCGACCTTACCGATTTCGCGGTGACCCGAAACCAACCCAAAATGACCTGAAATGAAATTCAACTATACACGCTAAGTTATGAAAGTATGGGTTAATGACCTGAAATGAAATTTAGGTGATCCAAGAAATGGTCTTGGCCCAATACAAATAAGAATAATAAAAAATAGGTTGTATAAGTTATGAAAGTCTAGGTTAATTTCAGGTTGACCCGACATGAAAATAACCCGATTTCTAAATCAGGTTATTCGGGTTATTTTCAGGTTCAAAAAGTCAACCAAAACCTAACCCATTATATTTCAGGTCGGGTTGGGTTGACCCATTTTTTATTTCAGGTTGAAAATCTCAACCCAAACCCGGAATTTTCAGGTCAGTTTCTAGTCGGGTTATCGGATTAGGTCAACTTTTGCCAGCCCTAATTAGGAGTAACTGGATCCATATTGAAAGCTATAAAAATAAACTTTGGGAATCCACCATGAAACTGAAAAGAGAGCTTGAAGCATTGGGAAGTGGTGAAGCAAAGGGAGCTTGATTCTTGGAAGAAAAAGATGAAGTGGTGAGGAACCCATTAACTTTAAGATAGAGAAAATCTGATATATCAATTGTTGAAGTAATAATCATGAAGACAAGCCTATAAGCCTAATGTACTAGGTTGGCACTTGAATTTCAAATGACAAAATATGTCATTTCAAATCCCATACTATTAGGCCTTCAAAAGTTACTCTAGAATTTGTATCAAATTCTGGATTTGGCATTCTTGAATATCCAAACACCTGATTTGATCCCGAACATAGCTAAGGCTATTGTGACTTTTTGTGTGGGTAAGGTATGCAAAAATAACTTTAGCATAAAATCATAGTTATTAATTTGAAAATTTTAAGTTATTGACCTGATTAAGTCAAATGCTTTAGATAATAATTTAATGGAATACTTCCATATGTTGCTTAGTACGTCGATAATGAAAATTTCGCGAAATGATGGAAAGGCGAAGCTTTAGAAATTCATAGAAACTTCTATATCTTGTGAACCAAATGACTACTAAGAGTTTAACTCTCCATGGTTGCTTTTTTTTGGGGAGATATGCTTCTGGCATATTTCGACAAATGACAATGTTGATTCTCACAAAGTGGTGAATGCTTGGCTATCTTGGTTATGCACCTAAATTAATGGTCCGGTAACCGAGTAGGTTATAAAATAAAGCTACTAAATATAATACACAACAAAAAGTTTGAGTTATGGGGTGATGATATATTTTTTTAAGCAAGTATCAAAAGATACTCCCTTTGTATTTTTTTAGTTTACTTACTTGGAATCTTGATAATATTCACAATTAGAGATAATCTTCTGAATTTTTCTCAACATAGAAGAAAAAAACATAGTCATGTGGGGTCTTCTTTGATTCAATTCAATGAATACTTTATTCAATCATTACAATTTTACTAATATGTAACGAAAGATACTTAATATAAAAAAAGTGCATTGGCAAACGCACACAACCGAAACAGGCAAACCAAAAGAATGCAGAATGAATACTAATTTTTATCTATCAAAGTCATACGACATCTACAATAAATTTACAAATAATAACAAAACATATCCAACAAAACTAAATTAAGAAAGCCTTTTGTGGCAGACCATGCACCGGAAAACTTAAATTTGACACATTATTGAATCATTGTGTCAATGCAACTTAAAAAGCTAAGTGTGGATCCTTCGCGAAATGATGGAAAGGCGAAACTTTAGAAATTCATAGAAACTTCTATAAGAGAGTAAACTTCTGGTATTGACTCAACAAATCATAATAATGGATAACATAAGAAACCATCAATAAGCCACTGATACCCATCATTTATCAAATATCTTGATATGAAAGACTCTAGAGAAGAGAAAACCCACCAACATATGAGACAAAAGACTCTCATAAAGAGAGAAAAAGAAAAGTATTCTAGATGCTTAAATTAAGAATAAGCAAGACATTGAGATTTACCTTTGCAAAAGATGGTGGAAGACAATCCCTAAATAAGAAATTAGGGCTAGAGGTTTTTAGAGGGAAAGAGGAAGGAGAAAAAAGGTAAGAGGCAGTCACTTATTATATGGTTAATAGTGTTTGCATATTATATGTTTGATTCGTGGTGAGAATATCTTTTTTTTAATATCGAGAAAATTTGCATTAATTAAAAAACAAAGTTACAACCTAATGCTATTACAGCCAAACATAAAACACACAAACATTAAGATAAGCTTCACTTGCTCTTACATAACCTACTAACAAAAAATAACTTATTGATGATCCAATCCAAATGATCCTTATCTTGAGCGACTTTTGGTGGGTTTGAGCAATATTTCTTGTCAAAAAAGACCTGATATGATGAGAGAGAACCCGTTGAGATGTTGAACACAGACGATCTTCAGAGATAGATTGCTGCACTTCACCTTGTTGAAACCTTTAATTTGTTCACAAGATGATAATTAAATCCCAAGGTCCTTGAACATAAATTTCTTCCTGAAATTCTAATGATTGAACTTGCAAAAAGGCCACATCCTTTGGTGACATCTGACCCTGCGACGAGGGTAACAGAGTTTTGCCTCGTAAGGCCGAAACTCGAAATGCGTGGAGGTCGAAATGTACCCCAAATCAAATTGTAGGGCCTCCCACAAGATGCATTTTTTATGCGTGATGATTCCTAAAATCATCACATTAACTTAGGACAAATTAGCTTGATTGAATTCGCCCATTCTTCGGATATGAAGATCCGAACCTACAATCCCAAAACCAGAAGATCAAGACACAACAGACATATTTTCTACCCTAGAATAAGAACTACCTCTCATCTTACCCAAAACTCGGACTCCTAAAGCTGCTTGAACCCAACAATGCCAAAGTCCAGGAGCAACTCCTCTATAGATCGGATTTCCTAGATCATCCCTTGTCTTAGGAAACCATGATCTTTCTATTACCCACTTGGTACTACTAAATCTCACCCTACACTAGTGGAAAAAACCTTATATGACACAAAAAAAAGATGTGGTTCTCCAAAAACCGAATCAGTAAATTCGCAATTTTTTGGGCTGATAATCTGATGCGATTTGCAAGAGAACCGCATCAGTTTTATAACCTGATGCGGTTCTCTTGCAAACCGCATCAGATTATCAGCCCAAAAAATTACAAGGCCTAGTCTCTCGTGGCCCAATCCCTCATGGTCCAATTTCCCATCCCCCTAATAATTCATTAACCCCGGCCCAATCCCTCATGGCTAATTTCCCGTCCCCCTTATAATACACACACCCCTCCCTCCCTAAAATTTATTAACCCTAAATTTCCAAAAACTCTCACCCTCCTCCCTACTCCTCCTCCCTCCTAATAAATCGCGATGAACAACGCATCGCGACGAACAACGCATCGCCACAATCCTCCTCCCTCCTTTCTCCTCCCAACGACGAACAAGGCTTCGCCTGAAACACGCACCACCAACGACGAACAACGACGAAAAACGACGACCAACGCAACGTTCTTCTCCGCCGCTTCGAAAATTTCGCCTAACCATATCTGAAGTTCTCTTCGAAGATTGCACTCAGATCTGAACTCACTCTTCTTCGCCACTTTGAAAATTGTGCTCAGATCTGAATTCACTCTTCGCCGCTTCGAAAATTGCGCTCAACCATGAACTCCCTCATCTCCGCCTCTTCGACCTAGCGTTCGTTGTTGTAGTTTTTTTTCATTTTTTTATTCTAATTCCTGCCTTTTTGTAATACTCGTATATATCCTGTTCAATTTCTTTAATTTTTGATTCGATTAGTTGGTGTTGTTTTGTAATTATTTTTGCATTTTGTTTGTATTTTATTGTTTTTTTGTAATTATAATGTAATTTAGCTTTCATTTTCTGTTAAATTTTGGTTTGGAGATTTTGTATTTCCCTCTCACCTAATTTGTAGTTTTGTTATTTACGGTTAATAATGGAATTTGCTATTAAGTCTGGTTGATTTTGGCTCCCATTCATTTAGTTTTTTGGTTTTGATTTAGAAAAAGAAGAAGTTGAAGGGGAAATGGGTGATGTGGGGAAAAAGGTGGAGGATGATGGGAATCAAATAAGGCGGCAAATTCCGCCAGGTTATGTGGGTGGACTTTTTTTTTACCTAAATTTCAAGAAGCTGCTGCGGTCTTGAGGTAAAAACCGCATCAGATTATCACCTAAACTGATGCGGTTTTCCCTAGGAACCGCAACAGTAAATCGTTTTCTGATGCGGTTTTGGACCGCATCAGAAAATGTTAGTGAGCTGCTGCGAACCCACCTGATGCGGACCAAAACCGCATCAGAAAGGCCAGTTTTGACCGCATCAGGTGGGGTTTTTTCCACTAGTGCTAGCACAACCATCAACAAAATGGCAATGATAAATAAATCTGGCACTAGTAGAATAAATGCTTATTGTTGCGGTCATTAAGTGGCCTATTGTGGCGGTTTTGGCCGTGCAGCAATTAAGGGCACAACAATAGGTAATTAACATATTGCTGCGGTTTTTTACCGCAGCAACAGGACAAGCTATTGCTGCGGTTCTTACCCACAACCGCAACAATATGTATGTTTTTTAATAATAAAAAAATGACGCTTATTGCTACGGTTTTGGATAGGACCCTCAGCAATAGGTACAGGTATGGGTTAAAAAAAAAAAAATTTTATTACTCTTTGTCATCAAATTTGAAAGGAAAAAACGTAAAAAGAAAATAAAACACACAATTTAAAAGAAATGACAAAAAAATGCTTATACAAAAACATAAATATACAAAAATAATCAACATATACTTAAAAAAGAGATACAAAAGAAAATATGAAAAAATAACAAAAAATCAGAAACCCTAACATTATTTTGATTCTTAACAAACAAAAATAAAAAAAAATCCAAAAAAAAATAAAATATCACCACCCCTGAAATCTAATAAATAAAAATAAAATTTAACTACAAAAGCGGAAAAAAACAAAAAATAAAAAACAAGAAGAAATCTGGATGGCCGGACAATCTCGCAAGACTCGTTAGCGAACAAATATCCGTCAGCACAAACCGGCGATTTTCGTTTCCAGATCTGAAATGAGAGAAGGAAAGAATGAAGACCGGCAAGATGATGAGAGGATGAAGACCGACCGGCGAGATGATGAGAGGATGAAGACCGGCGAGATCTGGAAGATAAATCTGAAGCGATTGATGTCGAATGAATGATAAGCTTCAAGAAGAAAAAAGAGACGTCGCGTGAGACGTCGCGAAGCTTGAACCCAGATGCGGCGAACGACGAAGAGAGTTGAAGGAAATGCGGCCCAGATGCGGCAAACGTCGCGAAGCTTGAACCCGGAACGGCGAACGTTGCGAATCTTGAACCCAGATGCGGTGACGTCGCGTTCTTGTGACTTTAGGAGATGCGGCTCGACTTTAGGAGATGCGGTTGGTGGTGAGTGAAGATAGAGGGTGAGAGGATGAGAGTGGTGAGTGAAGATAGAGGGTGAGAGTGGTGAGTGAAGAACTGATGAACGAAGATGATGGAGAGTAGGAGAGAGGAGAAAGAGGAAGGAGTTGAACTGTTGAAGGAGTGAGGAGAGAGACCGAAAGAATGAAAATGGCGCATCTGGGTTTAAAAGAAACCTAGCTGGGTGGGTGCCTCCTATAATTAATTTAAAAAGCCTATTGCTGCGATTTTTTGTAGGAACAACAACAATAGGTTCAAAAAAACGCGGGCATCTAAAAAAAAATACCAGACATATTGCTGCGGTTTCTAGCCAGAAACCGCAGCAATATATCTGGTCAAAAACTCAACTTTGTTTCAAAAATTTCCTGTTGAAACCATATTGCTGCGGTTTTTGGCCGAAATCGCAGCAATATCTTTATTTTATATTTTACCTTTTCTTTTTACGGGATATATTGCTACGTATGGGTAAAACCGCAGTAATACAACCGCAGCAATAAGCAATTATTCTACTAGTGTGGATATGACTAAACTAACACTAAAATAGAGAACATAACATAACCAAAACAAAGAAACGATCACCATAACCAAAGTGATCTTCGATTACGAGTCGTCACTACGCCGACGCTACTCCGATGAACCGGCGACACCTGAGTCACAACAACAAAAACCAAAGGGGACAGGAACCTAAACTTAACCACTTCGACACCAAGAACAGGGGAACGGGGAGGGGAACCTATCCTAAAACTTGAACAGGGCACGGGGGAAGAGGATGACGGAGGAGGGAAACCGAGGTAAAAGACCAGCTGACACGGAAGAGGAACGGAATAGGAGAACGAACAGGGACGGGGGAAAGGAAGCAGGGAAAGGGAAAGGGGAAGAGGAACGGCGAAGCAGGGACGCGGTGGGAGAAACGATGGGCGGGGTAACGAGTGACGAGGTGGGAGAAACGGCGGGCGGGGTAACGAGGGACGGGGTGGGGAAAAACAGCGAGGGATGGGGTAAGCTACCCTAAACTAATTATAACCTACGAAGCAACGATAGAGCTATGTTCGCCGGCGAGGGGATGGCTGCCAGCCACCGGCGACCCTAGGACAGTGGGCGGCGAGGTGAAGTTTTAGGTTTAGGGTTTGGGAGTTTGGAAAGAGAAAGGGACTGGATGCGTGGTGAGAATATCAATACTCTATAAAAGCCTTTAGCTTTGTGCAGAACTAGACTTGTGGCATGTGTTATACACGGGTTAGAATTTGTTATATAGATATACTTCTTTGTTTAGAATATAATTATTACTTATCATTCTAAAATAGATTAATTGTAAGACATAATTAAATAATACATATTGATGAAAATAAGTATTATTCAAAAGTTATATATACTAACTTATTATAGTTTTTTTGGATCGTTAAACAAAACCTCTAAACCAAACTACCTAACTAACCACTAACCTAAGTGTAATGGCAAACAAGGGCCATTCTTCCACAAGGACTAAGGGTAATCACAAAAAATGTTAATTATAATAAGCTAGGATAAAGATATAGTTATATGAGGATTGTCAATTTACCAACTAAAAAGTATTAATTAAAAGGAACTAGGGTAGGAGAATTCACCAATTATTTCAATCAAGAAAACAATTAGGAAAATAAGGGGCTAGTCTAAAGAGAATGAATTAAAGGGGTCATCTAAAACATCCCTAATTATTATTTCAAGCTAAAGAGGGTTACTAAAAATTGGAGATTATGTCCTATTTTCATGCAACAAACCCCAACTGATCAAGAACATAAATGACTAAATAAATCCCTTAACTAAAACCCCTATTTTCATAAATAGGGAGTTAACTCTTTAATTTCATCTTTCAATCCTTCATTGAAGTGACTAATAATTAAGTTTTCATGGAGGCCAACCAAAAAAAACCAACGATAAAGTTCCTATTGTTCATTTTCCAAAATTACCCCAAATATCATGACCCAAAGGCTCATGATATCATTAATGGCTTCATCCCCTTCCCAAAATTACTACTCATAAATCATAATAAATTATAAACTAAAAGACTTTACCAAGTATAAACATGAACTAAAACACTAATCTAGGATCAACAAGTAAATAGAGTGATAATGATATGAAAATAAGAACATAAAGCAACAAAATATGAGAGAGTAAGAAATTCTCATTAAAGTTGCAAGGAGCCTCAAGATCTTCAAGTTTCCTTCTTAGGTTCTTCAAATTCTAAGTTTTTAACAAGTTTCTCTCACTTCTCTCTCTACAAAACCCTAACTAAAACCTCTAAGTAAGCTTATGGAGGCTAGCCCTCCTCCCCCCCCCAAAGTTAGGGTCCGTGCTTTTTGAAGGATTAAACATTACATCATTAAACAGGTCGAAAAACAGGAATAGCCGCAGAGGCAAAGCAGAGCGCGGGCTCTCCATATATACAATTTCGAGCAGGCAGAAGGTTTTCAACGCTTTTAGAGAGGACGCGCCAAACAACATAGAGCGGGAGCTCCATTCTGGCAGACGTGCCTGACTTTAAACAACCATGTCTCTTTCATTTTTCATCGAAAAAAAGTTTGTGAGCACTTGTTGGAAAGCTATCGAGCCAAACTTTCATATCCAACTTGAATCACTAAAAAATATTTATTGTGATGAAAGTTATGACTATTTGAATTTGACCCTTGTGCACAAAACCTTTCAAAAGCTCTTATTTTGCCAAAATTGCTCCACTCATGCTCTATAGTTTGTGTGTGGCATGTAGACCTTGCAAAACCTTTCATATCCACTCTATAGTTTGTGTGTGGTATGGAGACCTCTAAGGTTGATCCTACAACATCAAACACAAATAAGTATTACCAAACCCTATATAAAATATAAATAGCCAAAATAACTAATATTCACAAATAAGCTACAAATAACTCAATTACTCTAAATTAGGCAAAATAAGCTAGAAAAATGATAAATAAAGAGGAAAAATGACTCTAAGCATGAGGAAAATAAGGTATTTGAGTGATATAAATATCACTCATCAATAACTCAATTTTTTTAGATGCAAAATTCGATTATTTTAATCTACTCATCAAAAAGGCAAATGTTGCATTTAAAAAAAATTAACAGAAGTAGCATTGTTATTAAAATCTAAATTTGAGTCTTACTATCCGGAATGACCTCATCGATCCCGAACATACGTAAAATCTTGACTTTGTAGGATCCTTCGATCCTACCGAACAATAAACTTTCACAGGGTAGGATCTTAATACGAATCTATGACCCGATCCTATTAAAAAAATCATAAATAAATTTCACATATTATCTTTCTCCTATTTGATTTTGGTTGCTTGTTACTTCAGTCTTAGAGTATAGAACTACTAGCACTATTTGCGAATGAAAAAAAAAATTCATTGTTAACGTGTATAAATTTTTAAGATGAGCCTTTTACCATATTGTAGCATAATTGTCACTATTTTACCCAATTTTTTGGATATTATTTTCTATGTTCCGATTTTGCCGATTTGATCCTATTAACCATTGCGATCTACAATAGGATCCCGATCCTAATAACATTAAGAAGTAATGTATGATTACTACCATACTTCCTATGTTGCTTGCCAATGCAGAACTTTAATCATTAACAGCTCTACTTTCCTATAAGTAAGAATTATTAAAATTTGATATTTTGAAACTAGGTGTAGAGGTGAATCTAACAAGAACCCACATGACTATATTTTTCCTAATGTAGAATTTACAAAATACAATCAAAAGGAGTGTGTGAATATTGTAAAAGTCAAAATGTTTCAAGTATTGAAAGAGAGGAAGTCTGTTATCAATTATGAAGAGATTATAAGTTAGTATTATAGATGTTTGTCTCTTATATACTATATTTAATTCGCTTTAAATATATGACGATCCTTGACATTCAAAAGAGATTTCAAGTGTCGATTCATAAGTGAATCTTTTTGACTTGTTGAATTAGGAGGGCTACTGCTTTTTTTGTTTTTCTTGTGTTTAAAAAACCTCTTGTTGAAAACTTTTTCAAAGTTATAGATTTTGTAATTAGATTATGCAATTTCATTTGAAAATGGAACAAAAGCATATAGGAAAACCAACCCCCAAAAAAAAAATTTTATTCCAATTGGATATTTAATCAAACACTTCATCAATTAGATCTGAATTGAACACATATGGCACTGGTTTTTGTTGGAGGCTTGATCAAAGCATGGCAGACTAGTCACACTCTAAACTGAGGCCCAAGGCCTCTTGTGTCTGAGCTTAAAGCTTGTGTCTTTTCATGCCAAAATTTGGTCCCTATGATGCGCTTTTACATCCAATAGTGCGCCGGAGGGCAACCTACAACTTAGGTTGTGCACAGGTCCGGCTCCGGACCGCACTAGGAAAGGAAAAGTCAAGCCCGATATAGGTCCGAACCTATTTGGGTCTGTTTTGTGAAAAAAATTAGCCATACATAAATCACCTTCGGACCTATTTTTCATTTTTATTTTCTCGGATTTAATTAAACCTCTTAAAGGAAGGAAAAAGGAGGCACGGAGTAAAAAATGATTTAGCATTTCAATAGAAATTTAGGGATGGGAAAGGGGATAAGTCAAACATTAGATTATTTTGAATTTTTTTACAAAATTCAGGGTTTTCAGTCTGGTCTGAAAATTCGGAATCACGGTTTTACATGGATCGAGGACCGGACTTGACTCTTCAATCCGGTCCGGTCCAATATCCGGTTCAGTCCAAATTCATGTTCAACCCTGGTCTTTGCACACCCCTATCCAAAACCCATCAAGCACACTATCGTTCCATTTTTACCTCATGTTTTTTCCTATTGGGTTGTGTCGTAACTCGTATATCTAATTAGCCAGGCTTAATATCATTTTCAGAAATGAATGAATTTAATTCACCGAAATCCAAATGCCAATACGGCAAGTCTATTCAAACCTTGGTCTTGTTTTGGTCAGATTTATTTTTGCAGAATTCATCTTATATCTTGGTTAACTTAAAACTTATATTGACTCAACTTATTGAATTCAACTTATTCTACAAGTTCACTAAGGCTTTGTTTGGTAGGAAGGATTTGGATGGAAAAGAAAGGAAAGGTAAAAACAAACTTTCTCATGTTTGGTAAAAGAAAATAAAAGGGGTTTGATTGAAAATGAGAGGAAGTGGAAGGAAAATAATGCTCTTAAATCCTTGCTTTCCTTTCCTCCCAAAATCGGAGAAATTTGACAGGAAAGAAAGCTAACAAGCTTTTATCTATGTTTTCTTTATTTCCTTCATTTCCTTTACTAATGACAACCAAACATGTGATTCCTCTCTAATCTACCAATTATACCAAATATTGGAAACTATAACTACCTTCTTTTCTCTTCTTTTCCTTTCTTTTCCTTTCTTTTCCCTTCCTTTACTAAAAAAAAACCAAACAAAGTGTAAAAAAACCTAATCGGAGTATACGACAAGACAACAGCAACATTTCACAAGTGGAAGCTATCAGTATTACTATTACTGAACTCATTGAACAATAAATTCCAAAACAATAATGGAAACAATAATTCAAAAAAGAAAGTAAAAACAGGAAAAAAAAAAAAAAAACCTAAGCACGTTTTCTATCTACATCCTTAACAAGCTGACCCATCTGAAATTTCCAAAAAAGTAAATAAACAAAGCCCAGCCCAATCAACATAAAGGGCCACAACATACTCTCTTCTTCATTCTCTCTCTTCGACTCTATCTCCTCTATCCTAAACCACTCTCTCTCCTCCGAAATTCCCTTTATACCCTCCTGAACATACCCATATACCACATATACCCTTCCTCCACGTCCTACAGTTACAGACGTAGGAAACCCCTCTTTATCAAGGGCAATTTTGTCAATTACAACACCTTGGGCCCAGCTGTCGTCACTCTTCAAGAACCACGCGCTATTCATTGAAACTACAACAACAACGCCGTCATCTCTAACGGCGATTCCATCCGCCAACGTTAACTCCTCTGGTAAAATAACGACTTTTGCAGTTCCGTCAACGGCGTCAACTTTGAACATTTTTCCAGTATTTGATTGGACGACGAGAAGGTACTCTTTGGTCTCGATGTAAACGACGCCGTTGAGTCCACAGTAGGAGTACGGTGAGGTGTGATCTACTGGATAGTGCGTGAAAATCGGCGATTTTGAGAGGATTGAAACGGTGCCGTTTAAGTCGAGTTTCCAGATGAAGTTTTCCTTGGAGTTGGTGACGTAAGCGTTTCCGTGAGGGTCGAAAGCGACGCCATTTGATACGCCGGTGGAAGGAAGAGGAGATAGAAAGTGGAGGTCGAGGGAGGTGCGATGGAGGTGGAAAGAGGCGAAAAATGGAGAGCCGTTGATGTTAACGGCGGCGAGGAGACGGCGACGGAGATTGTCGATTGAGAGGCCGAGAATGGTGGAATTTGGGGGAATTTGGGAGGAAATTAGGGTTAGGGTTTTGGCGACGCCGGCATCGGAGATGGAGATAAAATTGTTACCATGAAGCGAAGCGACGACGAAGTGTTGAGAGGTAGGATCGTAAGCTAGGCCTTCTGGATAAAGGCCTGGTGATCGGAATTTGATGGAGTGGAGATTTGTGGATTTTGAGGGAAGGATTAGGGAGAGGAGGGAGATGAAGAGGAGGAGGAGAGAGAAAGTGTGGGATGAGAGTTGAGACATGGTTAGTTTCCTGTTGAGTGGAATGATGGATAATGGATTGAGGAATTTATAGGTTTGGGGATGTTTGGATTTTGATGAAGTTTTGGGTTGGTGTTGTGTTGGGTTTTAATGTGGGATTGAAGAAGCCCCTTGTTCAAGTTGCTGAAAATTGTTGACTTTGATCTCCTGGAAAATGGGTACCTCAAGTAAGAATCTAGAATCTTGTCATGCTTAATTCAAATGGTAGATTAATTAGAATTATGAATTACTATTAATTATATAGGTTACCTCAAGTGATGTTATCTTAATTATTAAATTAATTTTACTCGAAAACAAAAAAAAGTAATTATTTCCTCACTTCTAAAATAAGTGAAATATCTCTCTTTTATGTGAGAGTTTTTTATTTTATTTTTAAAGACGTGTTTTACTTGTTTCAAAACGGAGGTGAGATGAAGTATATGTTTTGAAAAAAAGTTAAGTTTTGTGTCCCAGAATAATAAACTAATGGCCTCACATTTCTCCTTGTCTTTTGTTTGTTATTGGAAAAAGTAGACCAAAATAAAAATAAAATAAGATAATGATAGCATGAGAACTCATAACAACGGTGAATTGGTGATAGACCATCTAATAGTTTGCAAATCTATGTTTTAATATTGCTTTGATCAGCATATGCTTGCTTTGATGAATAAGGGGTTTGAGCATACATCTCCCATTTGTCTATGGGAATAGGGGATGAAGATGCAAAGTTTAAGGAAGTGTTTAGACTGTTCGGCATTAGCTTTTGGAATAGTGGTCGTCAAGAACTACCAAATTTTACTTAGGGCTCGTTCGTTATCATTTTTTGCTTCCATTTTTCAGTTTTTTTGAAAACCAAAAACAAAAATATGGAAACCAGAAAAAGTAGTTTCCAGTTGTCAGTTTTCAAAAGTGACATGTTTTAGTATAAGTATGACTAATTTTAACTGTATTATCCCCCTTATATCATATCACTTTTACATTCATAAAACCAAAAACTGAAAACTTACAGTGATGCCGAACGTGCCCTTAAATTATCACTTCTAGTTTTTGGCCGAACACGTATCTCAAACATCTAATTCCACAGCTACCTTTGACATCTACCAGTCTACTGCTAGCAACTACCTTGACATCTAATTTTGCGAACAATTCACCTCATTTTCCCTGGCGAGAAAAGTCTAAACATGCAATCTAGCATTTTCTGATACAATTTTTTCAAAGGACTCATGTAATATATTACTTCATTTGTAAAAAAAACTCTTGTAATCAAAATTAAAAATTATAGTTAAGGCCAGCAGCCACAAGCCGAGTCAGACTCGGCTTTGTTTGACATATTATCAACGAGTTCAAGCTCAAGCTCAAAGCCTCAAACTACATAGAAAAGCTGAAGTTTGGCGTTTATGTTATATTTTGAGTTTGAGTTCTAGTTTGGCACGACAAACACTATGAATTAACTGTTATTGTTGCTACTCAGCTCTATGGTTTTGTCCGACTTAAGCAAACTAAGATAAGAATTACCTTAATTACTAATTATATAGAAATTAAGGCTTTGGGGTATTATTTTTCCTTTGTTCACAAGGCCTCACAAACCTAATTCAATTGATTTTGAGTTCAGCTCTTTTAGTACGCTAACTAGTAGGAATATATCGAGTTCAAACTTGAGTTATTCATTTAATGAGTCAAATGTTTAACTGATCTGTTCATGTGGTTCTCTCTTCGTGATCACCCTTATTTTATTATCTTCTTTTAAAAGAAAGATGGAAACAACCGAAGTACTACTATTAGCTCCAGTAGTCTCGAGTTTGAATTGCATTTGCATGGCCGAAGAGATTAATGTGAGGTGTATGTCAGTAGGTTTGGGTACTAGAGCAATTAGCAGCAAAGTAAGGCATTTTTATATTCTTCTGGCATAGTATGATAAGCATAATGAGGATAATCACCAGAAAATGAGTTGATGACACACTACAATTGAAGTACACAACTAGCAGATTACACACGTCTGCCAAGCGCCATGGCTTGCAGGGAATTTATTCTAGGTATTACATAGTAGTACATATTGTTACCGGCTGGATTACTGATCTGGTACATTCTTCGATTTAAAAGAACTGCAAAACCACAAAATAAGGACAAACAACAAACTAGTGTTAGTACAATATGTGCGCAAACAAGCTTAACAAAATGGAGCTTTTAAAGTAAAAATTTTAAGAATTTTCCTATGTGGAAATTACCCTATTGCATGGGTCGCAAGAATTATTGGCAGAGTAAAAGCTACTCTGTTGGTTCATGGCATAGTTGGAACCCAACCCTCCACCACCGAGGTGGTTGTTGTGGTAGCCATGTCCTTGATGGTGGCCCATCCCATGCTGCCCCATGGCCCCCATCCCATATCCTGCACTGGCATGGCCATAGCCGCCGGAGTATCCAGCCATCTGGTTACCACAGTAACTGCTCCCGAGCCCAAGGTGGCTGTTGTGGGAATTGTGGCCCATCCCCATTGAGCTGTATGAGTATTCTTCGTTTTCAGCCTCACTGTAGGAGCTCTGGTACCGGAAGGCCATTGTGGTTTGTTGCTACTTTCAAGTTGATGCTTGTTTTGTGTAGCACAATACAAAATTGGTGTGCTTATATAGTAGTAACAAGTATGAGAATAGCTTCTTTTTGCTTTGTTTATCCCAAATCATTGGAGAATCTTATGCTCAAACTAAGTGAACTTGTAATCGTATTGTCTTTACTAACGAATCCCTGTCCCAACTATGCCATGTTTGACCACGTTTCAAAATTTGTTCAATTTCTTATTACTAAACGACTTTGTGGTGATGGCATTATATTTTGTCTGGTAGAGATACAATTGTAGAATTAAATAACTATATATACTAATAACCATTATCATCTTTTAGTACTTATTCTGGCATTAGTTTTCCTTGCCTTCTGTCTTTGAATCTTATGCTCAACCAGGCTAAATTTCAAATGGTTGGCCTACTTGAGTAAATCTACATTCTTATTATTCCCGTATATTAGGCCATAAGTTAGATTCTTTCCAATTTTATATTATGGAATGTGTTTTGTGGATAATGGCATATAATATGGTATTGGTGAATGGTGATCAGGGGGCCGTTGTAAGTGGAGGGTCAAGTTGATGGGAAAATATGCTACTAATACTTTTAGATATTCTCAGACTCAAGGAGAAAGCTTCAGGTTTACTCTTCTGAGGTCGGTCTGTGACTCTGTTCCCTTTTACCTTTGTTAGGAGAGAAGAATGTTAAATTTGGCTATGGGAAAGCTGGATGTGTAAGCACAGATGGATTATGGTTGTAAGGTCGCAACTTTCATCTGGTATAATTAAAGAGCTATTAGATGCATGTATCTGTCCTCTATTACAATGTTAAGCTACAGCCTATAGGTGTTTGAAGAGATGCACATACGGAAGAGAAGCTACTAGCAATACTCCTTAGTCCATAGGGTAATTTGAACCTTGGAATAGTGGTGGCTAAATCTTCGTTGTACTGCTCCTCTTGTCAGCTTGTGGCGAAAACCTGAGGGAAGTAGCCTATATCTAATTTGGTTCTCTAATTACGGAGAAAAAACTACTCCCTTTGTCCCAGAATTTCCTCATAGGTCTGAAGTTTGAACCGTGCTTCAAGTAAAATAGCAGGATTTGGGCCAAAGAATGGTAAAATATGAAGAATGAAAATTTGAAAGTGCATAAAGAGAGAAAGTAATAAGAGAGCAAGCTTAATTCTCACTAGTTGCATGTTCTCTTCATTATACCTGTAGGTTCTTTTGTATTTTCACACTAAACGAATGAGGAGGCATCATAAAAACAACATGCATGTACAGATGTACTCACCATAATGTTTTTTTCTACTGAAAAGACATGCAGTACATAGATTTTTAAAAAAAGAAAAGAGAAATATGATAAAAGAACTTGTAGATGCAATGAAAATAACATGCAACTGGTGCATCATGCTCCCATGTATAGGATCTAGATTGCAGTGAGAGAAAAGGTTCTAAGAGGAAAGATGAGATCCACATCACATGTGAGTATCTCTTACCAAAGTTGGTAACAAAAAGAATGATTTCCGTGACATCCCAAAAGTTGCTCACAAGAAGATAAATATGGGACACAGGGGTACTTCAGTAGGAAGCATCAGAAACATTGCCAGGCTACAGTTCAAGTTGTTTGAGAAAAGATTTAGGCTAAATCAAATTGTCATTCATAGTCTTTGAGTTTCTATGTGTCCTTTTAAGCCAGCCTCATCCTTCAATGAGGAATACCACACCAGCTTTTGCATAGAGCTCTTACTGATCTTGCTTACAACTGCAATCTGCATGCTGGAATACTGATCTTACTTATCTTGCTTACAACTGCAATCTGCGTGCTGGAATACTGAATGTATTGTACTCTTATTTCCTACCTAGATGAATTTCTGCAATTTTTGAGCAACCTGGTAATTTTTTTTTTTTTTTTGATATGAAGCTGAGCAACTTAAGTTGCATTTAGTCTTAGTCACATGGTAAACATATATATGATCATGCCATTCATATTTCATTGATGGCCTAATTAGGTGCTTTATTGCTTCCTCCATCTCACAACGTTTTCCACACTATCCGTATACGTATGTACCAAAATGTTATTTACCTATCTCTATTGAGTTAAATACAAACTTCTATCTCTATTATATCAAGCTTTTCTACATTCCTCATCTCTGTACCTTTTCCTCTCTCTCTCTCTACCCACTTTCTATATTTACATGATACACTCATTTTCCTTCTCTCTTATATATATACCTACCACATCAGTTAAGGCATCCGACATCTATATGCTACACTTAATTGTGTCAAACCCTATTGTGTAGAACATTGTGGAGATGGAGGGAGCAATATCTGGAATGACTTCTTTGCTGGTTTATACAATGTGCATACCTCTGAGTTGTGGAATTTGTCAGTTGGAGGAGTGAGCTTTGTGGAGAAATCATGTTTATAGTGGAGAAATGTTTTACACTTAGGCTCCGTTTGGTAGGGTGTAAAACGTTTTCCTGAAAAACTGTTTTCCTGTATTTTTAATTTTACATTGTTTGGTTTGCAAAGGAGTGTAAAACCATTTTCCCTAGGAGTAAAATTGCTTTCCCAATGATGGCAAACCATTTTCCTTTCAAATTGAAGGGAAAATTGTTTTCCTTCATTTTCCTTATCTCTCTTGTGCACTCCTCTCACTACTTCCTTACTTTCCTTTTAATTTTCCTTTCGTTTCATCATTTTTCTTACATGGAACCAAACAACGGAAAACTAATTTGGAATTGTGTTTCCATTGTAAATTGTTTTTCTCTGAAAATCATTTTACACTGAAAATGTTTTACACCCAACCAAACGGAGCATTAAAGGGGATTGGGCGCGTCTTGGTAGGTTATGATTGTCATATTGCTTTTGCACATGTAGGATTAGTTACTTCAATTAGGAGTCGGGACTTTCTGTCAATTTGCTGGAACTCGTATGCAGAAGCTCTTATCTAATTCTAGTTTAGCTTAAAGAGATCTGCCAGATTGGGAAGAGTGCTATAAAAGGCAAGTAGGGGACTAATAATCAGATCAAAAAGTTCACAGTTCAGATTTAGATGCCAAAGCTGAATAATTAGATGATTAAAATACATACTTCCTATAGTGATACCCCCAAATATGATAAAAGAAATTGCAGATGCACTGAAAATAATATGCAACTGGCACATCATGATTCATGCTCCCATGTATAGGATCTAAATTGAAGTGAGAGAACAGGTTTATAAGAGGAAAGATGAAATCCACATCACATGTGAGAATCGTTTACAAAACTGGTTAACAAAAAGACAACTTTGGGGACGTCCCAAAAATTGCTCACAAGAAGATAAATATGGGACACAGGGGGTGCTTCAGTAAGAAGCACAGAAACATTCCCAGACTGCACGTCAAGTTATTTGAGAAAATATTTAGGCTAAATCAAACTGTCATCTAATGTCCTTGAGTTTCTATGTGTCCTTTTAAGCCAACCTCATCCTTCAATGAGCTGAGGAATCCTACACCAGCTTCTGCATAGAGTCCTTACTGATCTTGCTTACAACTGCAATCTGCATGCTGGGAATACTGCAAGTCTTGTACTCTTATTCCCTACCTAGATGAACTTCTCTACCTCATTAGCATCATAATGTTAATGAATTTTCAATTTTGTTTGGCATAGAGAATATAGTATTAATTATGCCTGGCTCATAGAAATCCGTCTCTTACAAATGCAGAGTGCACAGGACCACTATTAAACTTGAGCTTTAACTTGGGAAATCACGTCAAGATTTCGTTGCAAAATGGGTAAACTTGGCTATGGAGATCTTATATGGCTTTCCCACTTGCTAAGTAAGTGCCTTTTAGTTTGTATTACCCTGATTACCTTTTCTTGTTACTGCAGACACTTGTAAAACTAGCTTAGAAGTGTTTAGTTTTATGATCTATGCATTCTTTAGAAAATACAGCTTAGTTTTCATGATGTTACTATTATTTAGTCCTTGGGTCTTTGAGCTAATGTACTTGTGTTGGTGGTGAAATTATTACACAAGATGCAGGTGGAAATGTCAAAGACAATAATCCTTTATAGTTTTCCCCAACAACAAATAATCCTTTCCTCACCATAGATGGAATTAAATGCGAGATACTGAAATATTTTATAGGGAAACAATAACTATAACCTTTTCTTTATTTTGAGGGACGAAAACTATTAACCTGAGCCAGAGTAATGAGTTAGATAATGGAAGAAAACTCCCATACTCCCTTTACTATGACATGCTATTACACCATGACTCTCAAGTCTAAGGCTCTCATCTGAGGAGTGAGAAACAATGGTATTCCAGATCCGGAATTTATTTATCAATTGCTGATCTGATCGAAAGGTGAAGTTCTCTACTCGAAGCATTGCTGAAATACTGAATAAAAACAGCACATTGTTTTGTACCAATTGATGTCTATAACACATCTTCCTGCCCTTTTCTTCCTCTTCTCATAATGGGATCCCTATAATGTTTAATGGACAAGTTATACATATTGAACATGTTTATTCCTGTATGGCAAAGTAGCAAGTCTAAGAAGGGAGTTCTCTATAATTCGAAAGGTTTGGAATTTTGGATGGGTTCAGGATTGTTTTCAACGATTTTGCATGATAGTTTCTGATTCTTTTCCCATTCTTGCATTGGAGATTGGAAGCAATGAAACAGCTTTTTTCAGAGATTATGTGAAAAATGGCTGGAAGTAAACCTACTACTCGAAGTTTTTTTAATACTTGAGTAGCATGAAGCACATTTTTCTAATCCCGCTAAAACATCATTTTAACAGCTGAAAAATTTCGGCTTGTGGCTACATTCTGTTAGTTGGATTTTGCAGCTTGAGCAACTTGGTTTTTCACAAAACATATCTCACCTTGCAGTTAGTCTTAGCCACATTTGCAACATATATGATCATGCCATTCATATTTCATTGATGGCTTAATCAGGTGCTTTATTGCTTCCTCTATCTCACAATGTTTTCTACACTATCCTTACACGGATGTACCTAAATGGTATTCAGTTATTCACCTATCTCTGTTGAGTTGAATACAAATCTCCTAGCTCTATCATATCAATGTTTCCTACATTCCTCATCACTCTACCTTTTCCTCTCTCTCTACCCACTTTCTTTATTATAAACTCATTTTCCTTCTCTCTTATTTCTATAATCTATACCTACCATATCAGGGCACCCTACATCTATATGCTACTCTTAATTAACTGTGTCAAACCCTTTGTGAAAAACATTGTGGGGATGGAGGGAGCAATATCTGGAATGACTTCTTTGCTAATTTATACAATACGTATACCTCTGAGTTGCGGGATTTCTCAATTGGAGGAGTGAGCTTTGTGGATAAATCATGTTTATAGTGGAGAAATCTTTTACTCTTAAGGGAATTGGGTGTCTTTGTAGGTTATGATTTTGTTATGCATTAGGGTAATATGGGGAGTAAGGGGTATGAATAAAATTATTGAGAGTGTTAGCTTGAGAGTGTGACAATTCGCTCACGAACTTGATAACTATCTTTACATTTTTCTGTAATTTCCATTTCTTTCAATCAAAATCACCTTCATCTTCTTTTATTTTACTGTTCAAATTTTCAGTTCATTACAAATTTCCATATTGCTTTTGCATATGTAGGATTAGTGTACTTCAATTAGAAGTCAGGACATAATATATCAGTAAGCACACACTACATGTATAAATTTCAATAAGGACTGAAGTCGATCATTTAGTGTAATAGCAGTACAAATGAGCAGAAGAAACATGCTATATTCACTAGCACATTGCCTACACTTAGGGGCAATTATTGTGTTGATACCTGGGATTTTCTGTCAATTTGCTGGAACTTGTATGCAGAAGCTCATGTGTAATGCTAGTTTAGCCTAAACAGATCTGCCAGATTGGAAAATAGTGCTATAAAAAAGCAAGTAGGGGACTAAAGTATCAGAGAAAAAAGTTCAGAATTCAGACTTTAGATGCCAAAGCTGAATAAATATATGATTGGAACACATAGTTTCCTGTATTGACACAGTGATACACCTAAATGATGTGCTCCTCCTTCTTCTCGATGACTTCTGCAGCTCCACCATGATGGTGCCGAACCTACCTAGGTATGATATTGGTCTTCTACACAACACCCCTCACCACATTGAGTTTTTGTTGACCATTTGGGTAGCTGGGATGCTGTTCCAGCCTTGATCCTGCTGTACGATTATGATTCACAACGGTCATCAGGTATGACCTCCTCTCATCATCACAGGAATACTAAATTCCGTAGTAAGTTATTGGAGTGGGACTTGCGTAAGACTATGCTTTTTACTTTTCTTGTCTATTCTTTGCTTGGCTTGATGAGATAAAAGGGAGAAATATTATGTAATAGGAGGAGTATTAGACGTTGTTATTAGTTAGTTGAGCTGATTTTAAGGAAGTTAGTTAGATTCTGTTAGAATCGGTTGTTTGTTGTAAAATTCTGTTAGTTCGGTTTTGGTGGGAAAATCGGTTAAGTCCGATTTTCCTTAACAGCTTCCCTTAGTTGTTTCCTATAAATACGAAACCAATCCTCAATGTAAGGTATTCGGAAATTTAATACAAACCCAGTTCGTTTCTTAGTTGCTCATCTTAGAGGCCGCCTCTACTTTATCTCTAGTTCTTTAGGAGGTTGCCTCTACTTTCCCATATTCTAGTACTTAACAGAAGTCCGTCTAAGCTTCTGTTACATTGGTATCAGAGCTGCTGTTCATTTAAACAGTATATACGATCCTGGAGAGACAAGGTGAGTCATAAGTGTTGTGAGAAGTCCTGACAGAGCAAACTCCAATTAAACCCATTCCATTTTTTCATTCTGGCGCCTGCAAGTAACAAGAAGAGTGGAAGTTATGGAGGAGCAAATCAATCTTATCAATCAAAGATGGGAGGAACAACAAGTACAAAATAAACAAAGTGGGAAGAAAATGTCCAAAATATGATGAAAGATTCTTTAAAGCAAATGATGCAAGAAACCATGGCTCGAATTTCTCAATCTTTTGAGGAGTTCGGTGGAAAAATGGAAGATAGACTCAAAACTTTAGAATCTCATCCAAGAATAGGGGAATTTTCTCCTAGAAGAGATGGATCACCCGGGGGAATTCCCGAAGGAAGCGAAGAAATTCGGAACTAGGAGGGGGTGGTCGAACAATAAAGCTATCGGGTATAATCCCAAATTGGAATTTCCAAAGTTTGATGGGAGTAATCCTAGGATGTGGATCAAGAAATGTTCTAGGTATTTCAATTTGTGTAGTATTGGGGATGATCAAAAGGTTGATTTGGCATGTTTGCATATGGTAGATAAGGCTTGAATTATGGATGTCTAGTTACATGGCTGTTAGGGGTAATGTAGAATGGGCCGAATTTATAGTTGACTTGTCTGCAAGATTTAAAGATGAAGTAGGAGTTCATGTGGTGGAAAACTTCAACAAACCGCATCAAACCGGATCATTGGAGTCATATATTGATGAGTTTGAACATCTTAGATCTCTTATGCTTCAACAAAACCATTTCTTACCCGATTCATACTTCTTAGAAAGTTTTATTGGAGGGCTTAAATCATCTGTGAAACCTTTTGTGAGGGCCTTTAACCCTCAAACTGTGACAAAGACTATAGAATATGCTAGGTGTCAAGAAGAAAGCATAGAAGCCGTAAAAAGGGGTCTATAAAACGTCTACACTTGCTAAAAACATTATTTCTCCTGCTACCTTTAAACCAAAGACATCCCAACCTACTTTACCTACACCACAAAACAGCCTAAAACACAATCAAACCCTTTTCTAGACCAACAATAAACCTTACTCCCGCTGAAAGAAGAGAAAAACAATTGAAGGGTTTATGTTACTTTTGTGACAAGCCATATGAGAGAAACCATAAATGTCAATTAAGGCAAACACAACTTTTTACAGGTGGAGATTCCCGGCAGTGAAGAAGAAGAAGAAATAGAAGTAGAAATGGAGATGAGTGATGTTGAACCTTGTATATCGATCAATGCTTTGATCGGAAATCATAATTTCCAAACCATGAGAGTTACGAGGATTCTATGACAAGAAACCTTTACACATTTTAATTGATTCTGGGAGTACTCACAATTTTGTTGATATAAATTTAGCCATTAAGTTGGGGTTGAGTTTGGAAAGAATTACTCCTCAATCTGTTACGGTAGCAGATGGCAATCATCTTGCTTGCCAAAATGTTTGTAAAGGATTCACATGGTCCATACAACATACTGAATTTAAATCGATGTCCTCTTGATACCTTTAGGCGGTTGTGATATGGTCTTAGGTATTCAATGGTTAAGTAACTTGGGTACTCGTGAACTGGAATTTCAAGAAATTGGTGATGGAATTTGATTATTCTGGTGCTCACCATGTCTTGAAGGGAGAAATGCCTAAGAAAGTAGTTTCTATGGTAGGCCGAAGGGTGAAAAACTTATGCTTCATTCTATACAATTGTATTTCCTGCAATTGTTTCTGCTGGTTGTATGGAATCAACAATTATGAATCATTATGTGGAGATTCAAGAAGTTCCAGGGTGCATTGAGCATTTGTTGTTACGGTATGGGGATATCTTTGAAGAACCTAAGTGCTTACCTCCTGCAAGAGGTATGTTTGACCATAGGATTCCTTTGGAGTTTGGTAGCAACCCTGTTAACATAAGACCTTATAGATACCCATTAAAGCAGAGGGACATCATTGAAAAATTAGTGGGGGAAATGCAGACACAAGGCATCATCTAGGACAGTTGTAGTCCTTTTGCATCACCTGTAGTTGTTGTAGGGAAGAAGGATGGGACATGGAGGCTTTGTGTAGATTACAGGGAACTGAATAGAAGAACTGTGAAGGATAAGTTTCCCATACCAGTAGTAGATGAATTGATAGATGAGTTGGCAGGGTCCAAGGTGTTTAGTAAAATTGATTTAAGAGCTGGTTATCACCAACTCAGGGTCCATGATGGAGATGTGTACAAAACAGCATTTAAAACTCACAATGGACATTATGAATTTCTTGTAATGCCATTTGGGTTAACAAATGCTCCAGCCTCTTTCCAAGGGTGGATGAATCATATTTTTAAACCACTTCTCAGAAAGTGTGTTCTTGTTTTTTTTTGATGACATCTTGATTTACAGCCCTTCTTTGGAGCAACATGTGCATCATCTACAGGCTGTTTTTGAACTAATGAGGTCACATACACTCTATGGCAAGAAAAGTAAATGTTCCTTTGCCATTTACAAGGTAGAGTATTTGGGACATTTCATCTCAGGGGCAGGAGTAGAAACAGACCCTCACAAGATTGAAGCTGTGCAAAAATGGCCTCAGCCTAAGAATGTTAAAGAGTTGAGAAGTTTTCTAGGCTTGGCTGGATATTATAGAAAGTTTGTGAAGGATTATGCCATCATTAGTAAACCCCTAACTCAGTTACTGAAAAAAGGAGAGTTTCAGTGGTCACAATCCACTAGTACAGCTTTCCAAGCTTTGAAATTGGCTCTTAGTTCTGCTCCTGTGCTAGCCTTACCTGATTTCTCTAGGTCTTTTATTGTGGAAACTGATGCATCTAATGGTGGAATTGGTGCAGTTTTAATGCAAGATGGACATCCACTTGCTTTTCTCAGTAGAGCTTTGGGTCCTAGATGGAAGAAACTTTCTGTGTATGAGAAAGAACTATTGGCTGTTGTCACTGCTGTTCAGAAATGGGAGCAGTACTTGATAGGACAACACTTCACTATCAGGACTGATCAAAAAAGCCTTAAATGGCTTTTACGACAGAAAGTTTCTACCCCTTTTCAACAGTTTTGGCTCTCAAAATTGATGGGTTTTAACTATGATATCCATTATAAGAGTGGAAGTGAAAACCTTGCAGCTGATGCTTTATCAAGAGTGAGTGGAGTTGAAATCATGTTTTTAGCTTTGTCAGTTTTGGACTCTAATCTTTCTCAGCTTATTCAAGCTAGTTATAGTTTAGATTTAAACACTCAAAACATCTTGCAAGCATTAGAACAAGGCCACCAGGTGGTGAATTATTCTTTGCAAGATGGGTTACTCAGAAGGAAAGGCAAGATTGTGGTAGGGCCTGATGATTCTCTTAAGTTGACTATTCTACAATGGTTGCATAGTTCTTATCAAGGTGGACATTCAGGGAGGGATGCTACCCTGGTCAGGGTTAAAGGGATGTTCTACTGGAGAGGGTTAACCACTTATGTTACACATTTTGTCAGAAATTGTCTTTGTGTGCCAAGCTAACAAACCAGAACATATAGCTAGTCCTGGTCTCCTACAACCACTGCCTATACCTCAAGAAGTGTGGTTAGACATTTCAATGGACTTTATTTCTGGCTTACCTAAGTCCAATAGCAAAGATGTCATCTTTGTTGTGGTGGATCGTTTAAGTAAATATGCACATTTCATGGCTCTCTCTCACCCTTATTCTGCTGTAGAAGTGGCACAAGTCTACCTTGATCATGTATTTAAGCTTCATGGTTGGCGTAGGTCAATTGTCAGGGATCCTGTGTTTTTAAGTCAGTTTTGGCAAGCTCTCTTCTCACTACAAGGAACTGAATTACTTTTGTCTTCAGCATACCACCCTCAAACTGATGGCCAGACTGAAAGAGTTAATAGATGCTTAGAAACTTTTTTGAGATGCATGGCTGGAGATCATCCTAAGCAGTGGTGTTCTTGGCTTCCTTTAGCTGAATGGTGGTACAACACCAATTTTCATAGTGCAGCACACACTACACCCTATGAAGTTGTGTATTGCCAATCCCCTCCACTTCACTTACCATATTTACCTGGAGAAACAAAGGTGGAAGCTGTGGACAGATCATTACAAAAGCGGGAACATATGATTAAGGTTCTTCAATTTCACCTAAGAAGGGCTCAAGATAGGATGAAGGCTCAAGCTGATAAGCTCAGTAGTGAAAGACATTTTGAAGTGGGTCAGTGGGTGTGGCTTAAGCTACAGCCTTATAGACAGAGTTCTATAAGGAGAGTTGTTAGCTGCTCGATATTTTGGGCCTTTTCAAGTTCAAGAGAAAGTTGGCCCTGTTGCATATAAGTTGAAACTCCCTCAGGATGCTCAGATTCATCCTACATTTCATGTGTCACAGTTAAAAAGGTTCAGATGTATTTTGCCAGTAGTTACTCACATTCCTACTTGGTTTCAGGGTCGACCTGAAGAGGATTCTGCCTTACCTGAAGCTGTTTTGGACAAAAGATTCATTAAGCATCACAATGTTGCTGCTGTTCAATACTTGGTGAAATGGATTGGTTTTCCGAATTCAGAGAGTACTTGGGAATTTGCTGAAGATTTTGAAACAAGGTTTCCTTCTTTTGTTATACCAACTTGAGGACAAGTTGATTTTTAAGGGGGAAGGATTGTAATAGGAGGAGTGTTAGAGGTTGTTATTAGTTAGTTGAGCTGATTTTAAGGAAGTTAGTTAGATTCTGTTAGAGTCAGTTGTTTGTTGTAAAATTCTGTTAGTTCAGTTTTGGTGGGAAAATCAGTTAAGTCTGATTTTCCTTAACAGCTTCCCTTAGTTGTTTCCTATAAATACAGAACCAATCCTCAATGTAAGGTATTCAGAAATTTAATACAAACCCAGTTCATTTCTTAGTTGCTCGTCTTAGAGGCTGCCTCTACTTTATCTCTAGTTCTTTAGGAGGTTGCCTCTACTTTCCCGTATTCTAGTACTTAACAGAAGTCCATCTAAGCTTCTGTTACATATTAAGGTCATATATTGGTGAAAGTGGAATAATTTTGACTCCGTTTTCCTGCTTATCATGTATCGGTCGAACGCCATCTTACTTTGATAGTTTTCAAAATGCTTATAGAAATCAACGACCTTCACAGTGAAAAATGTGGCATCTTTGAGGTCAAGTTGCTTAGCTGGAGGCTCAGTTCTAACTTGGGAGTAATTGAATCTACTGCTTGCTTTTAGATCATCTTTGAATTCGACTTCTTTTTCCTGATGTGCTCTGCTCTTCGTGTGTGAGGACATTTTTGCATTACTTCTAGGTACCTGTTGCCTCCATACTAAGTTATATGATGTCACTGATGAAGTGTAAACTTTAAAGGCAAAAACACTCACTTTTAAATTGTAATCTGTCGCTAACTTACTACTTAGAACACATTTTTGAGGTAATGATATAAAGTTTCAGGTTAACCATCCAATCCACTTAGTTTTTAAGGTAACCTTTTGCCTCTGGTCCATGGATGGTCAGTCTGTGTGTTCGTGATAATGATTTTGTTGCATATTAAGTATGGCCGATGGTCTTAACATCAAATGAAGGTAGTGATCTAGGATATATCTCAGGACATATGGAAAGCTAATGATCTTGTCATTATCAGCACGTATTGCATGATTCATATGATATATTAAACTCATGTCTTTTCTAGTTATAACTTTGTGGTCTGCTTTGAATTTTCCTCAAGTCATATATCTATAAGATCAGCAGTTCTTCATTTTGCAATTTTTTCTTTATTGGTGTAGACTTTGGGGTCTAGTTGCTCTTTTCCATGGTTTTATTTTAGGGATGAAATTAGAAATGGAAGGCCAAAATTATGCAAGGGAAGGGAATTTTATGGATTTTATTTAAGCATATCCAACAAAAAACAGTAACTGCGGGTTGCTTTCAGTCACAGGTCATGTTGTAAGTCTTTTGAATTACACAGCGGACCAGTCTTTGTTTTTGGATGTGAGCTTAAGCTAAACTGCTTGACTATAGTGACATCAAGATTGTTTGCCACGCTTGATGGTAATCTTTCTTTCTTTGTCCTCTTTGTAGAGCATGCTATTTGTGAGAAAACTAGTGTTATTAGCACATTTATTGACAAGCGTATGAAAGTGTTGCAGGTATTGAAATTGGTAACTCCATTTGATTTACAGATGAGGAATATAGAGACTTAGAAGTCACGCATTATCATCTTATACTTCCCAGTTTGCTTAATGAGGGATTCTCTTACTACGAGACTGAGTGGTTCTTGACAACTATCATTTCTGTGGTAGTTAGTTTTTCCACATGTGAAGCTAGTGTAAAATTGTACATTCTTGCCAGGAGTTTGAACATTTGCAGAAAGTAAATGCCATATTAATCATAGGAATAATGGAGTACAATACGATTCATAGTACTAGTACATGTTAGTACTGGAATAATTAGCAACTTATTATACTTATACTCATATTTGCCAAATTGCTGTCAATTGTTGCAGGCAGGAGCTGATTTGCTGAATTGATCTAGCACATCTGCAAACAAGAAAGAGCATTATTACCACAGGAGTACAGGGGAAATTGGAATAACATAGAACAAGTTCAAAGCAACAGTTGAATAAAGTGATGTTTGAAACACATACCCTCCTGTATGGATCATACTCGTTCTCATAAACAATACGTTCTTCCTTCCTCTCAATAATCTCAGCACCACCAGGGTGGTGGTGGTGGCCATAGCTTGGGATGGTGCTGCTCTCGTACACAACTTCAGTCACCACATTGTTGTGGTGGCGGTGGTCAGCACCACCAAGGTGGTGGTTGTGGCCATAGTTGGGGATGGTGCTGCTCTCATACACAACATCACTCACCACATTGTTGTGGTGGCGGTGGCCGATTGGGTAGCTATGCCTTCCATATCCACCGTCAACCCTGCTGTATTCAGAGTAAGAGTCGCATGGGCTCTCACGGATGACCTCCTTCTCGTAGTAGTTGTTTCCACAGTGTGCCATTGCTGATATATTTGTTGTACTCTGGTACTTTGTGGTGGTTTATTTTTCTTTGCTTGGTGAGATGTAAGGGAGCAATATGGTGTTATTATATAGTGGTGAAAATGGGAATATATTTGGGGTCCATATCCTGCTTTTACGCATTGATCGAATGTTTTAAAGACTTCTTAAATTATTGTTAGACCTATGTTCCTTCATGCAGCTGTTATGGCATCAATGAGATCAAGTTATCAAATTGAGTTCTTGTTGTTGTGAAAATGGGGAATAATTGTCCATTTGCTTGCTTTATGTCTTGCTCGAATCCCACTTTCGTTTTGTGAAGTAGGCAAAATCTGACTTATTCCACTCTCTTGGTGTAGGACATTTTGAACTGATGCTCTGGTGCTTATTGTCTTCACTCTGAAAATTATGGCATCTCTAAGATTAAGGTTATGTTCTCTTCACCTGAAATAAGGTGATCTGGTCTGAATTTATTAAGGTTTAGTCTGGTCTGAATCTTTCTGTTCTAGTTTGGTCAACTATTTTAACTGAACTTTGACCGTATTTTCAAACTAATTTGTAATAATTAGTAGATATTTATGTGGGATCTTCTTAGAACGTCTTGTTGTGTACTTTTCAAATATCTTTCTTTCATTTATAACTTATTCTTGATCCTTGAGTCCTGAGGTGATGAAAGAAGCTTCCAGCCCCCCTTGCGATCATCCTGTCAATAATGAATAGCTACCTTTATTCTATTTCCTTTTTCCCCATCAACAATCGGTTTTTTTCTTCTATTGGATACCAAACTGCTAATGCAGAATGAGTTAAAATGTATTGATGAAAATTGTTATTATTCATTCTCCAGATAAAAAAGAACGTTATTCATCAAGCATGTGGTTATCATGCTCAAAAGGATATACAAATGCTACTCTTTTTGCTCGTTTTCTTACTTCTATCACTTAGATTTCGCACTATTCACATACTCACTTTGACTATATACTTTTACGAATATATTTTTTTTTTTACGTAAAATGTAATTGGATTTGTCTTAATATGTATTTTCAAAATATTAGTACTTTTTTATTAATTCTACTAATCGATTGTGAAAGATATCAACGGTTAAAATAATGCACTGAAAATGTGAAATTCCTAGTTTACAGAAGTAGAAAACAATGGGGGTAATTGCCAAAATGGCCATAAACATTTTTCTTGTATATCCTCGTAGGGAATGCATTTTTCTTGTATATCCTCGTAGGGAATACATTTTTTCTCGATAGCAAAGAGAATCATTTATGCAAAACTTTGAGCCTTTGATGTATTAGCCTACTTCGTACGCCTAAAATCTTTACTGTTTTGGTTGACTGGTAAATGTAATTATTTTTCAGCATCATATTGACGAGTGATCCAAGTTGGTTCATCACTTCATTGTGTTAGTGGCTTTGTGCTACCCCATCTAGATTTGCTAAATTATGCTCTTCCTGGAAAAGCTGTGAAAGCTGCTCCCTTTTATCTCAGCAGCCAAGAATCAGAACATCTTAGCTAGCAACATTTCTACAACTCTCTTGTACATACCAGGTAAGCATTTAGTGTTCAATTTCAATTTTTTCACTCATGCTTACCTGTAATAATGTGATTGCTTATGGTAAGCAATTAAGCAAACACAATACGCCTAATGCTTCTTTAAAGAGATACTAGTCTTATATGCACGCTATGCGTGCGAAGTCAAAGGATGAGTGGTATCAGTCGAAGCATGCTTTGCAGTTTGTTAGATATGTTTTTCCCTTTTTAATTTTATTTTTAAATTAAATAGAGTGGTAGGTGTTGTATTTTCTTTTCTAGTTAGGGGTATATTGGTTAAAAAGGGTGGACACCAAAGTCCTCAAGAGTTCCCTTATATAATAGAGATATTCTTGAGGGGTATAATGTTTAAAAAAATTTACTGTTCATGGATTATTTGACTATTGCACCCATGGATGATGCATATGCTGCATATGACCAGACCTGCGTGTCATTGCAAATAGAGAAGTATGAGATCTTACCTAATTAAGTTAATACACGAGTAATTACTAGAAGTCTAGAACATATTCCTTGATACACAATTCTCATGTACTACTAGGAGCACCTAAAACTATATACTCCCAAGCACATATTTTGGACATTTGTCACATATTTCACTCAAATAATGAGCGATACATAAAATGTGCAAAAAATTGTGAGAGGGAGCATCTAATTTTAGGTGCTCCCAGGAGCACTATGGAGGCTTTGCGGAAGAATGGGGATAATTACTGCTATGCATTATTTCTAATCTCATTGTAAGTCTGTGACCCGCATTGAATTTTTTTCTTGGGAATAACCTTTTCTCTTGGTCTTCTGAATGCCACGTCTTCTGGTTCGAGCGCCGAAGTTTAATATGTGGGGTAGCCAATGCAGTTGCTAAGACTAGTTGGATTTACAACCTATTACTTGAGTTACATTGCCCCTCTTCGATTGGCCACTATCGTGTATAGTGGCAATGTTAGTACCTTCTATCTTGCTCGAAACAGCGTGCAACATCAACACACTAAGCACCTTGAAATGGACATTCACTTCGTTCGTTATTTTTTGAAGACATTGCATGTATGAGGTAGGCGCTTGGCAGTTCGCACTGTAAGTGAAATTACCTTCTTGCTCATTTATACAAAATGATGAGTACTACAGTCTACTAGAATTGGTGTGCTCTGGCTCTCAGTATAAAAAGGAAAATTTCTTGGATTATGCTTCTTTTTTTTTTTTTTTTTAGGATCACTTCTAGCTCCCAAGATAATGTAATTTTTGAAACAAGAGCCTAACTACCGCTGCCTTTTCCCTTCTTGCCACTATTATTGTTTAACAGGTATATATGTCTGAAAACACATTTTAGTACATGTTTCTCTTGATCTATTAATTCAAATTAATTCTGCTTAGGGATTGTAGGAATATATAGATGCAAATAGCGGAATTTCAGGAAACAATTTTCTAACATCTATCATAGGATCGCAAACATAATCAGACACATGAATCATTCAATAGGGATTAAATATCAAACCTTTGTAGCGTGATTTCCCTGTTGTATGCAAGCTTTGAAGATCCGACAGCCCCAAGTGTTGCTCCTCTAATCAGTCCACGAGCACCAGTTGAACACCAACGTTTGCTAGAACGGAAGAGAAGAAAATCTCTTGCTTTTGATGGTATAGGCGCCGGTTTTAAGTGAAAAGAAACTGACTAATGAATTTTTTTCCTTAAACCCTAATATTATATCATATATATAATATAAGAGTCATAGGTTAGTTAGGAGAACTAATTCTCCTCCTATTCCCCTTTGGACCGGCCCAATCCTAATCCTAATCCTAAATGGATTTGGATTGCTTTGTCCAACTTGTGCTACAATGTGTGACCTCGTAGAATTAATCTATTTTAGTTATAGGCCCAATCAATATTGTCCTATTAATCATATTTATTCTCTAGCAAGTAAATGCGATTACTAAAATAATTAACTTTATTATCTTCATAATATAATTCCTATTTATATTTAGTAATTGCCGGGATGTCTAAGGACATACTCCTTCAATCTCCCACTTGTCC
Source organism: Beta lomatogona (assembly GCA_947646795.1). Lineage (NCBI taxonomy): Eukaryota > Viridiplantae > Streptophyta > Magnoliopsida > Caryophyllales > Amaranthaceae > Beta > Beta lomatogona. Next base: position 111,407 of record CANSNZ010000584.1, on the reverse strand, counting down.
GAAGACAAGAGCGTAATGTTAAATTCCTTAAGTCACTTAATGTCAAATTTGATAACACAATGTTATTCTCAAATTTTGTTCCTTGATCGTTGAGTTCGAACTGCTCAAACAAGGATTAACTCTTTAATCCTATTCCGCATGGCCATGCAATTTTCCAGTTCTCGCTCATCAAGAGGCCCAGACACCATTCCTATTTAATAGGAGGGCTTATCCACTCTTGTGTGACCATAACTCCCACTCAATTCTTAGCCCACCTGATCACTGCCTTTATAACCTCCTTTTACGGCGCGGCGTTTAACAATGTCAAAGTTAAACTAATTATATTGTTGTTATTAAGCCATACTCATGTCTAAGGAATCCACTAAATATAGTAGTTTGATTCTACTTTTAGAATCTAAGTAGGTCAAGTCTCAATGTATCAACTATACATCCATATAATCAATTAGACATCTCTATGTCTCCATAGCCCATGGAACTGCGCTATCAATTAATTATATACTAGTCTTTTATATAAATCACTTATGTCCAATTTAGTGATGTAGACTAGGGACTTTAAATAAATTGTGATTTTCAGTTCACTTTATAGGGTTCCATTATCAAAACGTTTTCGATAATCCTATTTGAAAACACAAATTATTTGGACATTTTATTTAATACTAAACCAAACAATTAAATAAGAACGAAATTTTATTGATAAACATTTCAAAGTATAATAAATGTCTTTACAATTGTAAACATGAAGTAAACAACCTAAAGCCATTCTCTCATATGCTTAAGCCCCATAGACCTAGTATGACACTCATGCTTAGGTTGAGCAAGCGGTTTAGTCAGAGGATCTGCTACGTTATCCTCAGTAGTATGAACCTTGCTTACTTTCACATCCTCTCTACCAACGATTTCTCGAATGAGATGGAATTTCCTGAGTACATGTTTAGACCTTTGATGCGATCTGGGTTCCTTAGACTGAGCAATGGCACCATTGTTGTCACAATACAACTCAATGCCATTCTTAATGCTAGGAACTACACCAAGCTCACCAATGAACTTTTTGATCCAAACGGCTTCCTTTGCTACATCATTTCTGCAATATACTCGGCCTCCGTTGTAGAATCTGCGATGGTACTCGCTTAGAGCTCTTCCACGTCACGGCTCCTCCATTGAGACAAAATATGAAACCAGTTGCAATCGGAAATCATCTTTGTCACTCTGGAAGCTTGCATCGGTGTATCCAGTAACAACACCAACTCATCATCTCCACCATAAACCAAAAAATTATCCTTAGTCCTTCGCAAGTACTTAAGGATGTTTTTCGCCGCAATCCAATGCGCATCTCCTGGATTTGATCGTATCCGCTGCATATACTCAAAGCATATGCAACATCCCGGTCGAGTGCATATCATGGCATACATAATGGATCCTACTTTGCGAAGCATAGGGAACATTACTCATACGCTTGACCTCATCGGGACTCGAAGGACACCGAGTCTTGCCAAGTGTTATGCCATGTTGCATGGGAATGAAACCTCTCTTGGAGTTTTCCAGCTTGAACCTTGCAAGAACCTTATCAATATAAGTCTCTTGACTAAGTCCAATCAGTCTTTTCGACCTATCTCTATAGATCTTTATTCTCAATATGTACTCAGCCTCTCCTAGGTCTTTCATAGAGAAACAATTTTTAAGCCATTCTTTGATTGACTCAAGCATGGTCTTATCATTTCCTATGAGAAGTATGTCATCCACATACAAGACCAGAAAAGTAATACTACTCCCACTTAACTTCTTGTATACACAAGATTCCTCTTCATTTCCGAGAAAGCCAAATTTCTTGATTGCCTCATCAAATCCGAGGTTCCAACTCCTTGATGCTTGCTTTAGTCCATAAATGGACTTCTTAAGCTTGCATACCCTCCCTTGATTTTCTAGATCTTCAAAACCTTGAGGTTGTGTCATGTACACATCCTCTTTCAAGAACCATTCAAGAAAGCGATTTTGACATCCATCTGCCATATTTCATAGTCATGAAAGGCAGCAATCGCAAGGATTATCCTAATGGACTTCAGCATGGCTACTGGTGAGAAGGTTTCATCATAGTCAATACCATGAATTTGTTTGAAACCTTTCGCCACCAACCTTGCTTTGAAAACACTAATGTTTCCATCCTTGTCTGTTTTCAACTTGAAAATCCATTTGCATCCAATGGGTTTTACCATATCGAGCAAATCAACCAAGTCCCATACTTGATTTTCGACATGGAATCCATTTCGAGATTTCATGGCCTCAAGCCATCTTTCGGAGTCTTGACTATCCAAAGCATCTTTGTAGCTAGTAGGCTCTTCCTCGATTCTAAAATCGTTATTTCGAACTTTCAGTCAAAAGGAAATCAATATATCTCTTTGACGGAATGATGGTCCTACTTAGACCTACGTTGGGGAACAACGGAAGAAGTTTCTACCTCACTAGGTTGAGTGACTTCGCATGGAGTATCTCCAAGTGGGACGGTAGGAGGTACGTGAATTGAATGCACCACCTTCGAGCATTTTCATGTTGGGCCGCCTCCGATGAGGTGTTAACCTCATCCATTTGTTGCTCATCTCGAACTTCTTCGAGATATACATTTCTCCCACTTGTTTTCCGGAAATAAACTCCTTTTCCGTAAAGACACCATTACGAGCAACAAACACTTTGTTTTCGCTTTGGTTGTAGAAGTAGTATCCCTTAGTCTCTTTTGGGTAACCCACAAAAAGACATTTATCGGATTTGGGTGAAAGCTTATCGAAAGTAAACGTTTTACATAAGCTTCACAACCCCATATCCTTAGAAAAGACAATTTTGGAACGTTTCCTGTCCACATTTCATATGGTGTCTTTTCCACTACTTTGGATGGTGCTCGTTAAGTGTGAATGCCGCTTGTTTCAAGCGTAAATCCCCGAGAATGAAATAGGAAGATCGAAGAAGACTCATCATGGATCGAACCATATCAAGTAGAGTTCGATTCCTTCTTTCGAAAACGCCATTTAACCGTGGTGTTCTGGCGGAGTCCATTGTGAAAGTATTCCACAATCCTTCAAATGATCACCAAATTCTTGAGATAAATATTCACCACCACGATCGGATCGTAATGCCTTAATTTTCTTCCTAAGTTGGTTTTGTACTTCATTCCGGGAATTCCTTAAATTTTTCAAAGGATTCCGACTTATGCCGCATGAGGTAAACATATCCAAATCTGCTCACATCATCTCGTAAAAGTAATGAAGTAATCGTACCCTCCCCTAGCCAACGTACTCATAGGTCCACACACATCCGTATGTATGAGGGCTAAAAAGTCATTGGCCCTTTCACTTGAACCTCGTGAAAGGAGACTTTGTCATTTTCCCCATCAAGCAAAACTCACAAGTATCAAATGATTCGAAATCAAATGATTTGAGAATTCCATCTTTATGAAGTTTCTCAATGCGCTTTGAGCTTATGTGGCCTAATCGACAATGCCATAGGTATGTAGGTTTTGAATCATTTGCTTTATGTTTCTTGCTGTCTATGTTATAGATGTGGGTTTCTAAGTCTAGCACATATAAACCATTTGATAACTTAGCAGAGACATAGAACATATCATTCAAATACGCAGAACAACAATTGTTCTTTATTGTAAATGAATAACCTTCGGAATCCAAAACAGGGGTCGAAATAATGTTCTTTGTGATAGCAAGAACATAATAACAATTATTAAGTTCTAAGACTAATCCTGAAGGTAAAAGTAGACTATATACTCCCACTGCCAATGTAGCAACTCGTGCTCCATTGCCAACGCGAAGATCTACTTCTCCCTTTCCCAATGTTCTACTTCTTTTGAGGCCTTGCATATTACAAATAATGTGCGAACCACAAGCGGTATCAAATACCCAAGAAGCAGAAGTTGCTAAGTTGACTTCTATAACATACATATCTGAACTAGAAACTCCTTTCTTTTGATCATTCAGATACTTGGGGCAACTACTTTTCCAATGACCAACCTTGTTACAGATGTAACAATAGTGCTCATCAGCAACTTTTGGTTTTAGTGTAACGATTCCCATATCCCTTTCAATTGCAATGAAACGTTCAGCATTCAATTTGTCCTTCGAAAGGACGGAGCGCAAATTACAAGTAGAATTGTTGGTGTTGATATTGTTGTTACTAGACATAATTACTACAACAAATAATAAAGCAAGATTCGATCAATGTTTATCAAGAAAGCAATAATTAAACAAATTTTAATTACTACTACCCTTTATTCAAAATGAAAGTCTTTTATTGAATAAAGAAATAACCAAGATCCCCTCCCACTACAATCAAACGGACTTTGGCCCTGCCTTCGATTTATAGTAGTTGAGGTAAGTACACACTTTACTAATTATAACTAATTATAATTCTTGGTAGACAGGTTAACAACTCCTTGTTTACTCCTATCTCTTAGCTTCAAAACCAAGACTTTGTCTTTTGATGATTTTGTTGAGTTAAACCAACCATTAACATGTAAGTTTCAAAAACCTACCCTACAATCCCCGGAACTATGAGCAACACCCTGCTTTGGCAGAACCTATTATTCATGATCTAAGGCTTTATAGGTGTTGTTTGGAAAAGCAATTGAACTCAATATTACTTTTGGGGACCTAAGTTTACTAATATGGTCAATTAATAGTGAACACATGAATCAATTAACCACAAACAAACTTAGAAGCAAGCATTTAAACAAGATAAATGCAAGAGAATTACTATAAGCAATAACTAAAGGATCTAGTATGGCCCCTATACTTAGGAAAATAACTAATCTTCATGAATCCTCCCTTGAATCTCCATGGATTCTCGTGCTTTGATTACATAATTTGAATTAAATAAATAAATAAAGTTTAAAGTTACAAAAATACAAACGATACGCAGATCGTATTTAATTTACATTCAAATATAACGATTCGCAGATCGTAATTACTATCCTAATTTGGGTCATACTAGTCATATCATGCAAAATATAATATCATACATATTACATTAAACATCCACGCATTTATAATATCAAATAAAATAAACACAAACTATTTACTTATTAACAATTAATAAGCAAATACAACTTTCCATAATAATTATAAAACTTAACAAATTTAAGCTAGAAATTATTTAGGAAACTTTATTATTTTCATTCAATTACTTATTTAAATATGGCACTAATCAATATTAATCACTCAATTTTCATTATTGGAAAGATTTTGATTTATGTTCAAAACTTAACAAATCTGATTTTTCAAATATTCCCCCCCCCACCTTTTTTTATTAAAAAAAAAAAAAAATTAAAGTTGACTTGTTGACCGTTGACCAGCAGCAAGGCTGCCAGTCAACAGCCAAGCAAGCAACCCTTGCTGGGAAATCGAAAAAACCAGCCCTCACCAACAACTTGGTGAACGCGAAACCACCAGCACACACTCCCACGGCAGTCGGCACCACTTGCCGCCTGGGCTCCGGTAACGGCGCCAGAAACCGCCGGCCAAACCGGCCTGCTAGCACTCGTCGGCTGGAGAATAACCACCAAGCACCTGCAGCCATGCGAGAGGAGTGAGGGGCCGTGCACGTCGCACGTGCGCCGCCGACCCTTCCCCACCTGTGCCGCCCCCGCCCTGCCCTATTCCGGTACCCTTCCGCCAGTCACCGTGGCTCCACCATCCCCGGTGGTCCACCCAGCCATGGTTGCCCTCCTCTTTAATATTTGTAACAATTTACAATTTAAATTAAAGTAATCTTTATTTAACAATTAAATAAAGATTTAGGAGATAATTAGGTTATAAAATCCGAAAAATTATGGCAGAAATTTTGAATCAAACAACAAATCTTAAACAAATTTTTAGAATTGTTGAGATTAGATTTGAATGAATAATCTTCATTAAACATTAAATCTAACAAGAATTCAAAATTAGGGCAAAAATTCAAATTATTTCCAAAATTCAGAAAATTAACAATTAAATTCCGAAAAAAATTGAAATAATTTTTAGGGTAATCTACTGAATTATCTTAACAAATAAAATCAAATATTTTAATTGTCATCCTTAAATTATATGAATAATCAAATTAAACATAAAATTTAACCAAAATTCATAAATAATATGATAAAATTCGAAAATTAGTGGGAAAAATAATCAAATTATTTTCAGCCATCATATTATTCTAGATCTATGTGGGTGATGAACATTAGATTTATTTAACAAATTAAAAATCAAATCTTTAATTGTTAACAAATTATTTCAATGATTAATCAAATTAAACATTAAATAATTTTAAATCTAACAAATATACTTATAAAAATCCGAAAATTTTGGAGTGAATAAATCAATTTATTTCGTCCATAATATAAAAAAATCGGAACTTTATAAAATTATTTGAGCATAAATCACAATTAAATCAATTATTTACAATTTCCAATCAATTAATATCAAATATCAATTATGCAAATTCAAGCCATAAATAAATCCTCCCTTAATTGAATAAAAATAATAACTTTGCATACAATTACATGATCATATGAATATTATGAATTAGGCAAAACTGATACCACTGTAGGAATATATAGATGCAAATAGCGGAATTTCAGGAAACAATTTCCTAACATTTATCATAGGATCGCAAATATAATCAGACACATGAATCATTCAATAGGGATTAAATATCAAACCTTTGTAGCGTGATTTCCCTGTTGTATGTAAGCTTTGAAGATCCGAGAGCCCCAAGTGTTGCTCATCTAATCAGTCCACGAGCACCAGTTGAACACCAACGTTTGCTAGAACGGAAGAGAAGAAAATCTCTTGCTTTTGATGGTATAGGCGCAGGTTTTAGGGAATAGATCTAGGGTTTCTCTTTCTCTCTCTAGTGAAAAGAAACTGACTAATGAATTTTTTCCTTAAACCCTAATATTATATCATATATATAATAGAAGAGTCATAAGTTAGTTAGGAGAACTAATTCTCCTCCTATTCCCCTTTAGACCGGCCCAATCCTAATCCTAAATGGATTTGGATTGCTTTGTCCAACTTGTGCTACAATGTGTGACCTCATAGGATTAATCCATTTTAGTATCAATATTGTCCTATTAATCATATTTATTCTCTAGCAAGTAAATACGATTACTAAAATAATTAACTTTATTATCTTCATAATATAATTCCTATTTATATTTAGTAATTGTCGGGATGTCTAAGGATATACTCCTTCAGGGATAAGGTCGTGTACATCTTGTCCTCTCTAGACTTCATCAATGACAGGAAATGTGCGAGTTGTTTCTGTTGTGGCATATATGACAGGACTGCTATCATATTACTTAATGCATCATGCTAAACGATCCAGGTATTTTTTGTTGCATGCATGAAATCATTTTACAAGTACTTGGTGTAATATGGTTTTCCAACTTGATCCATATATGTTGCATGTAATATTTGTAAAGCTAGTAATATAGCGCTATATCAAGGAACAGAACATAATTTCTTCTCTGGAGGACAAACATCATGTATTTAAATTCCATTAGAAGTGGTGTACATCATCAAACAAAATACTAGAAACTAGTGCATGCGTAGAGGCCAAGGGGGCATTTTATTCTGCTAATAGATAATTGCTGTCAATTTCCCTGGATCGTGCAGGCAGTAGGCTTCCCTCAGTAGTACTGCTGGACAAAAATGAGCCACATAAAAAGGAGCAAATTAGGTGACAAAATAATAATAATAATGGAAAAGGGGAAAAACTTAAACCATGTATTAGGAAGTATTTCATAGTTTCCTGTTTCAATTTTATAAGTTGTTAATATAAGTAGTAGTAACAGGAACCAATTAAGACATGTAGATATGGTTGAAACCAGAAACTGAACGCTAAAAATGAGTAGATGCTAAGAAATACGTACCCTCCTATATGGGTCATAGGAACTGTCAACTATGCGCTCTTCCCTCCTCTCAATGATCTCGGTAGGCCCACTGTGGCGTTGGTGGTGGTGGCCACCAGAGATGACATCACTCACAATCTCACTGACAACAGCACCCACCCTGTTGTGGTGGTTGTGGTGGTTGTGGTGGTGGTGGGAATTGGGATACACGATTTCCATATTCATCAATCGTGTACTCAGCTGAGTAGTTGTCATATGGACCCTCACGGATGACCTCCTTGTCTACCTCATAGTAACTGCTTTCATAAGGGCGGTTAAGGTATGACATTGTTGTTGATTTGGCTTTCGGATGCCTAGAAGTTACCACTATAATTGGTTTTGTTGCTTGTCTTGAGTGAGATGCAAATAAGCCAATGTCATAGGAATGCTTATATAGTGGTGAAAATGGGAATATTTCCAGGTACGTTTACTTTTCTTTTTTATGCTTAGATCGAATATTTATTTCTTCTCTTTCACACTTTGTTTGGATAAGAAGAAGCGGAGAGGAAGGGAGGGAAGGGAAAGGGAGGGGAACAAGTTCCCTTGTTTGTATAAGGGGCTAGGACGCTAGGGGAAGGAAGAGGAAGGATTCCATTTTCCTTCCTTCTTTAATGAACACCATCGCTTCAAAATTGGAGTGATTTGGAGGACAAGTGGAGCTTATTATATTTTGTGATTGATTGTTGAACAATTGTTGTATGTTGTATATGGAATCACAAACATTTTATATGAAAATCAGGGTATCAATATCATCTATTAGCTATATAAAGATAATGAAATATTGATTTTAATATACATCATTTTTTTAATCTAATATAATACATTTATAATTAAATTTTCAAATGAAAAAATGTTGTTAACAAAAATTGTTCATTATGAATGAGACATCACTGTAGCAACCTTAAATTCAATTTTCTGATTGATCGGAGAAAAGTTTCACCGTATAATTGGTAATTGGTCTACGCTGAACCACTGTTGGGGCAGACGGTGCAGACCCCTTGTAGATAGTCTGAAATAAGTGCTTTGTAAAGAGGTGTGGAAGCAGCACTCGTGTGACACCTGCAAAGAATTAGAATATTATAGCAGCTGGATTCCTCACTACTCTCATAGATTCGTCTGGTAAGTTTTCTGTCTTTAATTTCAACTATATCACGTTTTTAAAACTAATCATGACCAAAGACTTTACTCTTAGCAATACTTTCAGATGGGAAAAGGGCAATAATGTCATTGCAAGCTGAGCAATATGGCATCTTCTATCTGAATTATGTTTGCTGATTAATCAGAAAACATCCAGATGCTGTCATTATTAGAACATGTTCCAATTATAATCCATAAAGGAGAGGATGAGTTCTACTTCTAACCATTGTGTTCCATCACTCGTATGAGCCGTACCACTGCAAGTTTATGATTTACTTTGAACATTTCTTCCTTTATATTTTTGGTATGCAAGGAACGATTGGCCCTTGGAGTCAGGGAACGGGAATAAGGTTAGTTCGATGCTAAAAGCCTGAACTAATTAATGGATCAAGTTAAACATATTAGTAGGCAGAATGAGAATGAGCTTTTTCCACCTTGTTAAGCACATTGTTTCTGAAACGCAAACTTTCTTATCCCATTGATCCATTCATGAGTGGATCAAGTTGTACTGTGAAAATTCTTTTTGTTCACAGCAAGTGATGCGTGAGTGTACAGATATTGAGTGAGTGTACTTGTGAGTCAGTTTTTTTTTTACTATAATTAAAGAGGAGGCGCAAAGATATATCCAAATTTGTATGTCAAATTCATAATTATCAAGGAAGCAAGGTTAGAGATAGGGGTCGCCTCTTGTAGTTTCAAACTTCATATAATTAAGTAAGAGGGGAGATTCAAATACTTATCTTATTCAGAATACTTGGTGTCTCCTACTAAAAATAGTTCACCTTAGATTTCTATGCCTTATGCTACAACAATCAGGCTTTGATGAAGGGTGCATTCTTCTCACTTGAACTTATTAGACTTGGTTGGACGTGATGACCCCTAATTTCACCTTATGTTTACACCTGATTGAACCTTATCAGACCTGATTGAACCTTATTTGTACACCTAAGCAGCCCTGAGTAGACCAAAAATTATATCATAAAGTTGATAAGAACACACCTGAAGAAGTCTAATAAAGATAGCTGAAGGGCTTGGAGTGTCTTTGCTCCAAATCCAATCTCAGTGTGCTTTGAAAGCTCTAAGCTCTAGCAATGCATACATGGAACGTTTGTGCAGTATCTGTAGTGACTAAGAGAAACCCTTTTGGTTAAGTTCCTGTTCTGAACATTAGATCTTAAGTCGCATAATCAGCATATAGGTAAAGTAGCAGAGAAGTGGAGTTAAAATAATGGGTGCTGTCTTATTCTCCTTGATCTCACTTCAAAGTAGGTGGATTTTTCCTATTTTATCTGGGGGAGGGAAATACCTTCTCAACAATGTTCTTTCTTTTTTTCTCTACCTTCTCCCCCCTTCAACATATCGAGACTTACCCAATGGAGATGAAGGTTGGAACATGACAAATTGACAATTTACATGGGAGTCAAAGAGTCATTGCTGGTCTAAATTGCCTGAGTTGTGCATTGAAGCCTGGGTGTCATGTAATGGCTATCAGAATTAGGTTTTCAGTTAGTTGCTCGCACAAACCAAATAAGAATTACCTGCTTCATGGTCGTACGTTAAATCTAAGATTGGATGAATGTTGTTGTATGGGTAGTACCAAGTATGCTAGCGGACGCATTAACATGTTCGCGAGCAGCATGTCCGCGAACATCATACCAGGACGCGATCAAGAGGCAGCCATAACAACGCTTGAAGTCAGTTTCATGAAGGTGTCCGACAACACTGTTGGCGGACATCTAATAAGACAAAATAGAGGAATCTTTCCTCATGTCAGGCACATCACAGCCATACACGTGTAAAATGATTACGCACCCTGTCAGAGGAATAGTACTTCTATAAATACCCCACTAGTACTATTCCCCAGGTACATTCTGAACACCAATACTCTCTCTCTATCTCTCTACTTTCTCTCTCTAAATCCTTCACGGACACAATACTGACTTGAGCGTCAGAGGGGGTTTCCTCGGCACCCCCTGGGGGTAGTTTACGTTTGTTGTCTTGCAGGGTTTCCATGACGGCCACGCGAGGCTTTCCATCGCGGTCGCAGCTTCCAACACAAAGCGGTCACCCATTTCACAACCGAAACAACTTGGCGCTAGAAGGAGGGGAACCACTTGTGAGAACGGTCATGGAAACCAAAGCAGACAAGAACGACAACGGTCGGTTCGAGAAGTAGATCTTTGATGATGATGGAGACTTGAGTACGAAGTTCAGGAAACAAAATTATGCTAGAGGATAACATACCTCAATCTTATCACTTATCCCGGACGATAAGGATAAATGATAGAACATCTACGACGATGATACCGCCACTCTCATAGCGGACATAATTCGAATTAGCAGACAAGCAAAGATTTGATGAAGGATCTTGGCAGCCAGATGACTAACGGCCATATAACAGACATAAACGTTAGAAAAGTCATATGACAGGCTCAAGTGCGTTAACGGTCATATGACAGACCTAGCACAGATCAAAAGCCATATGACAGGCTCAAGTGCATTAACGGTCATATGACAGACCTAGCACAAATCAAAAGCCATATGACAGGCTCAAGTGCATTAACGGTCATATGACAGACCTAGCACAAATCAAAAGCCATATGACAGGCTCAAGTGCATTAACGGTCCTATGACAGACCTAGCACAAATCAAAAGCCATATAAGGAATCAAGATCCATCCCGGCCCTAAGCTAAGATCCATCCCGGCCCTTTGATGGGCCAGGATCAAAACATGGTTATAAGGAACCGAGATCCATCTCGGCCATATGATGGGCCAGGATCAAAACATGGTTATAATGAGCCAGGATCCATCCCGGCCCTATGATGGGCCAGGATCAAAATATGGTCCAAAAGTGAACCAAGATCGATCCCGACCCTATGATGAGCCAGGATCAAAACATGGTTATAATAAGCCAAGATCGATCCCGGCCCTATGATGGGCCAGGATCAAAACATGGTTATAATGAGCCAAGATCGATCCCGGTCCTACGATGAGCCAGGATCAAAACATGGTTATAATAAGCCAAGATCGATCCCGGCCCTATGATGGGCCAGGATCAAAACATGGTTATAATGAGCCAAGATCGATCCCGGTCCTATGATGAGCCGGGATCAAAACATGGTTATAATAAGCCAAGATCTATCCCGGCCCTATGATAGGCCAGGATCAAAACATGGTTATAATGAGCCAAGATCCATCCCGGCCCTTTGATGGGCCTGGATCAAAACATGGTTATAAGGAACCAGGATCCATCCCGGCCCTATGATGGGCCAGGATCAAAACATGGTTATAATGAGCCAAGATCGATCCCGGCCCTATGATGAGCCAGGATCAAAACATGGTTATGATAAGCCAAGATCTATCCCAGCCCTATGATAGGCCAGGATCAAAACATGGTTATAATGAGCCAAGATCCATCCCGACCCTTTGATGGGCCAGGATCAAAACATGGTTATAAGGAACCAAGATCCATCCCGGCCCTTTGATGGGCCAGGATCAAAACATGGCTATAAGGAACCGAGATCCATCTCGGCCATATGATGGGACAGGATCAAAACATGGTTATAGTGACCCAGGATCCATCCCGGCCCTATGATGGGCCAGGATCAAAATATGGTCCAAATGTAAACCAAGATCCATCTCGGCCATATGACATGCCATGATCAATACATGGTTATAATGAACCAAGATCCATCTCGGCCATATGACAGGCCTGGATCAAAATATGATCCAAAAGTAAACCAGGATCCATCTCGGCCATATGACAGGCCAGGATCAATACATGGTTATTATGAACCAAATAATAAACCAAGGTCCATCTCGGCCACATGACAGGCCATGACCGTAAAAGGATCAAAATTTATATCGGCCACATAACAGGCCAAGACCAAATTATGGTTTAAAAATAAGCCAAGGTCTATCTCGGCCAAATAACAGGCCACGATCAAAACATGGTTTAAAAATAAACCAAGGTCTATCTCAGCCACATGACAGGCCATGACCGTAAAAAGGTCAAAATTTATATCGGCCATATGACAGGCCAAGATCAAAACATGCTTTATAATGATCCAAGATCCATCTCGGCCATATGACAGGCAAGGAACAGCTAATGATTGAAATAACCAAGTTCTCTAGCGGCCATATGACTCGCAAAGAACAGTAAACGGTTTCAAAAGCTAAGTTCCTTAGCGGCCATATGACAGGCCAGGAACAATAAATTATTCAATAAACTAAGTTCCTTGGGGCCATATGACAGGCCAGGGTCAATAAATGGTTCGCGGCCATATGACAGGCCTGAAAAAAAAATGGTTCAAAAACCAAGTTCCTTCGCGGCCATATGACAGGCCTGGAACAAAATAAAATGGTTTAAAGTACCAAGCTCCTTCGCTGCCACATGACAGGCATAGACGCTTGGGGGGCTAGTTGCATGGGTATAATCCCAACTGTCCTCGAGGCCATTACCATTACCATTACCATTACCATGACGGACATGGATATAATGATGGAAGCAAAGATATAGTTGCATGCGTATGAACCCAACTCTATTCGCGTCCACTACCTTGGCGGACATGGATATAATGATGGATGCAAGTATAAGTTGACAACAATAACTCAAGGATAGTCAGTGCATGATATAGAGGCTGTAAGCCCCATATCGGCCATGGTCATGTCAAAAAATGGTTTAAGAGCTCCTCTATCACTCTGTTAAATGGGCGACATGTGTCCAAAGAGTAAGAAACGACTCAATAAATAATAATAATTTGAAAAAATATGGTGCCACATTTTTCAAAAATTGTACTTGCTCAGTACAAAAATGCAGATAATAATGACAAAAATGTCAAATAAAAAAAATAAATAATAAATAACTAAAAGTTGGTAACAACCATGTATATATACGGCTGAGACCAAAAAGAAAAATGGTCACATGACAGACCAATGGTTCTTATCGGCCATATAACAGGCCAAAGTCATGAAATGGTCATATGACAGACCAAAGGCTATATAACAGGCCAAAGTCATGAAATGGTCATATGACAGACCAAAGGCTCTTATCGGCCATATAACAGGCTAAAGTCATGAAAAGGTCATATGACAGACCAAAGGTTCTTATAGGCCATATAACAGGTCATAAATTGAAAAACAGTCAGATGATACGCCAAGTGCGTATTGGCGAATAAATCCTCATCGCATCCGAAAAACCTCCATGGCATTAATTAACGCCATAGACGCTTGGGGGGCTAGTTGTATGGGTAGTACCAAGTATGCTAGCGGACGCATTAACATGTTCGCGAGCAGCATGTCCGCGAACATCATACCAGGACGCGATCAAGAGGCAGCCATAACAACGCTTGAAGTCAGTTTCATGAAGGTGTCCGACAACACTGTTGGCGGACATCTAATAAGACAAAATAGAGGAATCTTTCCTCATGTCGGCACATCACACCCATACACGTGTAAAATGATTACGCACCTGTCGGAGGAATAGTACTTCTATAAATACCCCACTAAGTACTATTCCCCGTGTACATTCCCGAACACCAATACTCTCTCTCTATCTCTCTACTTTCTCTCTCTAAATCCTTCACGGACACAATACTGACTTGAGCGTCGGAGGGGGTTTCCTCGGCACCCCCCGGGGGTAGTTTACGTTTGTTGTCTTGCAGGGTTTCCATGACGGCCACGCGAGGCTTTCCATCGCGGTCGCAGCTTCCAACACAAAGCGGTCACCCATTTCACAACCGAAACAGTTGTCTTTTTCTTTTCAGCAGCATATTAGCATGGTCTTAAACATTGATTTGGAGGATGATTTCAAACTAACTGAAAATTAGAAACAATAACTGAATATAAGCAAATCCGAGTTGGCTTCCCTGTATTTCTCTGGGAGAATTGACCTAGTGAATCATTTTTACTCAATCGATACTAACGGGAAATGCATCCACCCCAGCAAGTACAATGAAGTCAGATTCATATGACTAAAGATTTCATAAACTCTGAAGTAATCGATAATGTTTTCTATGTTTTGCTATTCATGCAGAACAAGATTAATTGTGTCCTTTCAGTTGATAATATAGCTAGTAGTAATTTCTCTGTTTAGAGCTTTCAAGGAATGTCAGCACTTCAGCAAACATCGAGTTTTATCCTTCAGAGCAGCTTAAACATCATTTCTATGAGCCTGCTCTATACAATTTGATACTGATCTTGAAACTGCAATATGAATGCGATTGTTGCCTGCCAAGTGCCAGCTAATCAAACACATGGGTTGGGTTCGGTGTGGTTTTATTTATATATTTATCATGTCTAGGAGTTTGGGGTTTTAAGACTACTTCTGATTTACTTTCTTGCTGGTTTTGCAAAGTGCATACAGCATATAAACTGCTGCTGCTATTCAAATTAGTTCTAATTACTCTCTTCATGATCTGCAGATGATTAAAATAAAAGCAAAGAAATGTATCGACATCTTATTACATCTTCTAAACCAGCTTAAACATCAGTTTGTCAGCCTGCAAGTCCTGCAAAAGTTATGTCTAAGTTTTACTAATCTTGTGAATGTGGTTAGCTTGCACTTGTGCTAATCCTTTTTTTTTTTTTTTTTTTTGAGTGCGTGCTAATCAAACACACTGAGTTGCTGTAGTCTTCCTATCCATCATATCTCCAACTTCTTTTCCAGGGAGTTGGGCTCTGTACTATTGTCTCTGGAATTTAGGTTTCCAAATTATCCAATCTGGCTTCTTTTGGTCTACTACATTCATTGCTTACTGGAAATGTCTGATTATTGATTTGAGCAGATAGTTCTGTCTTAATAGCAACAGATTCTCATAATTCATTTGCTTTGGAGATGGCATCATTAGATTCTCAAGAATTACCTCTCAATAACTCCAAGTCGCATTGGGATAAGGTTGTGTACATATGTCCTCTTTAGATTAGGCCATAGAGAAAAGACTTGCTAGTAGAGATGGCAATTCGAGTCAACGGATCGGAGTCAGGTATGGTTTCAAGACAATCTCGGATCATTCTCAATATGTACCAAGTATTATGTACGATGCTATATAATTTGGAAAATATTATGTGATAAATGGTCAAATTCAGGTGTATCAATATGTATCAAAAAAGCGCTTTTTTAGGTGCAGAAATGCATTGCATGCACCCTTAAGTAGTTGGTATGGTTCTCCACCATTATCATATGTTATGTGTTATCGGTGCATATTTACATTAGAATTCAGGACATAATCTCTTTAATTTGCTAAAAGCCTAAAAGGCAAATACTATATATAATTTCATAAGAAACCGGATTACATAGTCGAACAAAGTATGATTACAGTACAAGATAGCAAGGCAGATATCACTCCAAATCCCCTAGCAACTAGTCGGTGCTTAGAGGTTAAGGAGGCATTTTATTCTACTAAATTAATGCCATGATATGGTTGCTCTGAGCTCTCTAGATCATGTAGGCTCTAAGCCTTAGTAACTCTGCAAACCAGGAAAAAGAGCGATGTGTAAGTGTAAATTAGCTGGTAAAAGAAAAATAGTGAAAAAAAATATAAGCTAAAGCTAGTTAGGGCTTCTTCTTTTCTTTCTTTGTATTTTAAAGTTTTTGTTCGTCCATTTCTTATAAACGACTAAAATGAACTATTTTGTGGTTGCATTTTTTTTCTTGCTAGTGCCAAAGAGCATTGGCTCTGACATCTTGAACTCGACTTGATCTCTACATATGATAGGTGGTCCGACTCAAACTCTTATATTTATATTAGTCGTTTAAAAATTTATAGTCAAAACTAAAAGACGCTGAAAGATATAAAGGCTAAACAGATGATTAGATGATGAGAAATTAAAACATACCCTGTATGGGTCATAGGAGTTGTCAATGATGCGCTCTTCCCTCCTCTCAATGATCTCAGCTGGCCGACCGTATTGGTGGTTGTGGGGGTGGTGGTGGTGGCCGGGGATGACTTCACTCACAACCTCAGTCACAGCATTTCCCAAGCCGTTGCGGTGGTGGTGAACACGGTTGCCATATTCGTCAATCCTGTACTCAGCTGATCCGTAGGATCCATATGGACCCTCACGGACAACCTCCTTTTCAACCTCGTAGTACTCGTTACCGTAGGGGCGGTTAATGTATGCCATTGTTGTATGTTGCTTAGGGGTTTACTACTATATATGATTGATTGTTTTGCTTTGTTTGAGTGATATAAGAATTAGCAATGTCCATAATGTGCTTATATAGTGGTGAAAATGGGAATATTTTTTGGTGTATGTTGCATGCTGCGTGACGTGAATGAATCCCCATCTTTCTTTCTTTTCTTTGGGAGGGGGTGGGGGATATTTTTCTGATTTGGTAATAGATAATTCTAAAGTAAAGAATTTTTTTTAAATGATTATTAATATGTCGGTTACATGATCATAAGGTGATTCTTGTAGCCTTGTAGGGTAGGCTAACAAAAGGAGTGGAGAATTTAGGATGATGTGTTGTAGGCATCTTGGTGCATAGGTACTCTTGTGTGCACTAGATCCACAATAAATTTCTTGTACACCTATAGATATGTTAATAATTTATTATGTTTTTTTAGTGATGTGTTAATAGAAGGCGTATCAGAAACATTAAGACTCTTTTTAGCTATGAGAACTGAGATACATATATACCTTTATGCAGAATTTAAATCGAAAAGAGATCCTTACAATGAACTATAGGTAGGTATTTAGCTTGATATTTGCAATAAAGAATTTTTCACAATTCAAAACATAATAACTCTTAACAAATTAATCGATAGTGTCACTATATTTGGAAACCTTTATTATGAAATATATGTGTGTGTGCGTTTTTTGAATATATATATATACACACACACACATAAGTTTTCAGTCTTCCAGTTCGTGAAATACGAATATATGGTAGGTAGTTATCTAGGAATGTGAGTATGTAAAGTTACTTATTGCATATATAATATTTCGACGTGACTGTCTTTCATGTGATATGTCGCATGCTTAAATGATGGTGCTATATTATGAATGACTTTTACATATTATCATTTTGTAGTATTAAATGATGGAGTATTAAAGACCTTATTATTTTTCACCAAAAAAAGACCTTATCATTTTGTACTTATCGCTAATTGAGTAATTTTGTGTTTTGCATTAGAAAAAGTCAGATATAAAAGAAAATCAGTTGAACCTAGATATCTTTTGTTAAAATGGGAACGGCCCTTGAAATGGGAACGGCCCTTAAAAGTTGAAAGCTAGCTGAAATATCATAGTCGAATATAATTTTGTTTTCCTCAAGTAGATCTACCGACCTGAATTTTATTCCTCCCCTTTCCCATTCTACTACATAAAAAGTGGATATTATTCCTCCCCTTCGTGTTACAATGTACTATGAAAATCTAGAATTATGCCATATTGAACGGTAACAAATACTATACAAAATAAGCATATGGTTTCTTCTTCTCTCGATGCTCTGAGCTGCTTGAGGATGACAGTTTGCGCTTTCATTGTATTTAAATTAAAATTCGTTCCTACTGATACGAAAACAACCTCCACTTAAATACTGAGTCACTATCATTTTACAAGTAGTTGCTGTAATATAATATGGTTTTTCAACTTGATCCATATATGTTGCATGTGAATTGTGATATTTGTAAAGCTAGTAGTATAGCTCTATATCAAGGAACAAAACGTAGTTTCTTCACATCATGTATTTAAATTCCACTAGAAGTGTATATCATCAAACAAAATCCTAGAAAATAGTGCACGCGTAGAGGCCAAGGGGGCATTTTATTCTACTAATAGATAATGGGAAATTCTACATGGTGGTCTTCTACTTTGAGTTTTTTTAATTGGTGGTAGACCAAAAAAAAAATTATACCGAGTGACCTCCTACTTTGGCTAATTATACTTAGTGGTCTTAATCCACTTAAAACGTAACTAACCCATCATTTAAAGTAGATTTACTAACCTACCCCTAGTTAATTACCCTAATTCAAAACCCCCCATCCTTGTTCCCTAAAAAAAAAAAAAAAAAAACTCCATCCCTCGTGAGTTATGATCATCATAACTCCCTCAACTCCCTTGTCATATTTCTCTGTTTCATTTTTTTTTTTTTTGACAATAAGTACAAGCAGAAGAACAACCAAGACTAAACAAGATTACCGTTTCTAGTTTCTAGTTGCTACTGCTAGATCAAGACTAACTTGTACTACCTCCCTAGCAACTTTCCTAATTTCACAACAACTAAACTTATTACAAATAGCAAGTATATCATAACCTAAGGTACATAAGTGAAATGGAAATTGTTTTCTTCGAAGCATATCTATTAACATACTAGAATCCGTGAGGATGCCAATTGTCAAACTTCCACATCTTAACCCTTCTCGTAAACCCTTAAGCACAACCATCATTTCACATTGAATTGCTGATACTGCTTTAACCTTCTCGTTCCTTTGGAATTCACAGCCATCATCTAACATGCCCATCCATCTGATGCCTGCTGATGGACAGTCCTTTCTAACATACCTCTTCCAGGCTCCATCCACTTTAACCCAACACATTTTATCCTGCGGGCCTCCAAAAGTAACCACCAGATCCCTTTGATGTTGATTCATCTTTCTATGTTTCATCTCATGGTATTTGAACCTGTCCTCTTCCTCCTTATGATAATCCTCAGTCATGCGCAGAATGTCTGCTGGATTTGGGTTAACATTACGAAATACCACTTGATTTCGATGCCTCCATATTGCCCACATATATGCGCAAAAACTTCTTACTCTAGGGCTCTGAGGACCATCTTTCTTCCAGATTTTTTGCATAAAGTTAGTAATCCAGTAATTTATTGAAACATGATTCGTAGTTTGCACTTGAATCGTTAATAACGAACTCCACCATATTCTAGCAGTTACTGGACAATCCCTAAACAGATGAGTCTCATTCTCTGTTGCATCTTGGCATAGATAACACCTGTCAATAACGTTGACTTGTCTTTTCATGAGATTACTATTTAGTGCCAACGCTTTCATCAGTATGCGCCAAACAAAAACATTCCATTTTGGCCTCATATTCGTTGCCCATAACTTCTTCCAAAATTTACTATCCACATTCTGTCTATTTGTAACTCCTGCGTTTCTTGTAACATAGTATACGCGTCTTTAGTCGTGAGAACTCCATTATTAGTTCTGTTCCAAATATAAGAATCACTCACATCAGTTTTCGGAAGATGAATAGATAGAATCCTGTGTGCAACATCCTTAGGAAATATCCTCCATACTAGCTGCGTATTCTACATCTTCGATCCTGGAATCAATAAATCCTTCACCCTCTGGATGCCCAATTGGTCTAGATCACATCCCCTCCTTAATGTTATTGGCTTTCCGGTAACCCATCGATCCTGCAAAATATGAGTTCCTACTCCATTACCAATTACCCTACTGAATGCCTCTCTACATTGTGCAACTGCCCAACACATACCTCTAAAGCCCCACGACGCAGATTTAATACGATGTTGCTTTAATCCAAATGAAACAGGTGATCCTTTATATTTAGCTAGCAAAACTCTAGAAACCAGGAGATCCTCCCTATTATGCAATCTCATAGCTTGTTTAAGCAAAATTGCCTTATTAAAGTTCCTAACATTTCTAATACCAAGCCCACCCATTCCTTTCGGCAATTCTAGCTTTTTTTTTTGCTTGCCCGATGAATTGCTTTTGAGTCTGAAGTTTTCCGCCACAGAAATCTTGAAAAGATCACGTTAATACTGTCCGAAATTCGCTTAGGAAGAAGAAACACGGACAGCACATGATGACACAACGATGCCAGAACTGCATTAATAAGGAGAATCCTGCTAGCATGTGAGAGCGCAAGATGCTTCCAGCTACCCACCTTCTTTTGAATTTTTTCTATAAGAGGTAGAAACTTGCTGGAACTACGTCCATCTACTTTAATGTTATTACCCAAATATTTGCCTAACTCTTCAGATGCAGGAGTTCCAATGATGCTCCTCATGTTTTGCTTACAGTTCTGTGGAGTGATAGGACTAAACATGATTAATGACTTTGAAAAATTAATGACTTCACCTGAAATTTGACTGAAACGATTAATAATGCCCTTAACAGCTTCACAAGATTGAGGTGTTGCTCTAAAAAATAGAAGCGAATCATCTGCAAAGAATAGATGAGATACCGAAGGTCCATTCCTTGACAGTTTTATGCCATGAAACAAGCCCTGCTTTTCCGCTTTGATCAGCATTCGAGAAAACACCTCCATTACTAGGATGAATAGATATGGTGAAAGTGGATCCCCCTGTCGTAACCCACATTGAGGTGTAAACCTTTCCGTTGCTTCCCCATAAATCAAAATGGAATAAGAAACAGTAGTGACACACTGCATGTCCCAATGTTGAAACTTTGCTGGAAAATTCATTCTTTGTAGAAGCCATTGCAAAAATAACCAGTTCACCTTGTCATATGCCTTGAACATATCAATCTTTAGGGTCGCAAGAAACTCCCTCCCCCTTTTCCTCCTTTTCAAGAACGTTACAACTTCATGTGCTAACAGGCAATTGTCTGACATCAATCGCCCTGGGATAAAAACCAAATATTGCAAAATTGGTTTTAACCTATTAACCAGGACTTTTGAAATGATTTTATAAATGACATTACAGAGACTTATAGGTCGGAATTGTCATGCTACCTCAGGATGCTGAACTTTCGGAATTAGACAAAGAAGCGTAGCATTCCATTCTTTTAAAAGATACCCATGCTCAAAAAAATGAGTAACAGCTGCTACAACATCCGTCCCAACTATTTCCCAAATCTTTTGATAAAATATTGCCGGCATTCCATCCACCCCTGGTGCTTTTAGTTGTCCTAGCTGAAATATTGCATTAGTAATCTCCTGCTCCGATACGCTGACACTCAAACTATTTCTCTATAAGTCCGACATTACTGGTATAGAGTCCTCAATATCGCTCATTAATTCCAACATGTCAGCATCCCAATTATGACAGGTTGATTGAAAAATGTTAATATAGAATTTTGTGATAATCTCTTGAATGTCCTTCTTATTTGCTTTCCAATTGCCCCCTTCATCGTTAAGCATTAAAATCTCATTTCTCATTAACCTCGATTTCGCTTTCCGAAAAAATATTTACAAGTTGTGTCCTCAAGTGCTACCCATTTACCTTTTACTCGTTGCTTCCAAAAGTCCAATTGGATCTGAATCCTAGATAGCACCTGATCCCGGACTCTTGCCTCATGACCTCCATTCATGTCATTTTGCAAGTAAACTTGCGCCTCATTACAATCCTTTGACCAGTTTTCCCAATCCATGGCCAACTTTGTAGTGTACTCTCTGCACCATTTACAAACATGAAATCTGACCATAGCTACCTTCTTCGAGAGTTTGAACATTGGCGAACCATCAACCTGTTGATTCCATCTTTCCATAATGACATGCTTAACCTCATCAAATTCTAAGCACCATGACTCTAATTTGATATGATTCCTTTTCCTTTGTGTTTGAGGGTTCGTATAAATAAATATGGGGCTATGGTCCGACACCATAATAGGTACCACCGTAGCGTCAGGATGAGTCTGAATCCACTCCTCTGAGCCATAAGCTCTATCTAACCTTTCATATATCATGTCATCCCCCTCTCTATTATTACACCATGTAAATTTAGGTCCAACCGATGAAATTTCTGATAACACCATCTCCATTTTCCAGTTTAAGAACATTTCTCTTCCACTAATAATTTTGCTACCCCCCAACTTTTGATCACTACTTTCTAATTGATTGAATTCCCCACAAACTAGAAAATTCTTGGCCTCATTTTCAATACAAGATTTTAACGTACTCCTCCCATACAACAAAACGTGATTGGACATACGGCGATCCATACACAAAAACTAGTTTCCATTCATATTTTTCATCTTTCTCTACATCCCATATATTACATACAAAAAAGTGCATAGACTTATTACATACACTAATGGATACATTATCCTTCCACAAAAGTGATAACCCACCTGCATACACATTAGCTTCTACAACATCTATATTACAAAAGCCTAGTATGTTAGACAACCTAGAAATTAGTACACCATCAGCTTTAGTTTCAGAGAGAAATACAACAGAAGGGTGCATCTTGCGGACCAACCAACACAAATATGATATTGTAGGGGAGCCTGCATCATTCAATCCCCTACAATTCCATGACATAACAATCATATGGCACCAGGAGACTGTTTAAGCCCAATCTCATGGCCTTCATTAGATTGTTCTGTCATATATTTCTTAACCATTTTGCGACGTTCCTCCTTTGGCCAAATCTTTAAATCCCAACGAATCTCCGAAATAACTTCACCAACCAGTGAGCCCAACTCTTCAATTCTACGTTTTTTAGCACTTTTTATAATATGCCCTGATTCATCCCTCGGCAACGGTGGTCTACCCCGCTTCTTCTTTTCCTTTATTGAATTTTCGGCTTCATCATGGGACTTTTGTTTTGCAACCCGTTTGGATTTACGGCCCACATCCTGATGTAAATCGCCCACCACTTCAATTTTTTCACCCGTGCATACATTTATACACCCCTCTTGCAGACCAACTTCGCCAAAATCTACCGTCTCAGGCTGCGTTGTCGTAGGTGTTGATAATAACTCAGGCAAAACCGAGTCCATGTATTCAATTTTGATCCGAAATTCCAAGAAAGGGTAGTATTTGGAAATTTGTAAATTGAAGTGTAGGAAGATTACGAGAAACAAAATGATAAGAACTGGACGAACCTGACTGTAAGGATGAGTGAGAACCTGGAATTTGCAACGGTGTTTGTGGCGAACCCCTATCTTGCTGTGTTATTGGCGTCCCATCTGCGCTCCATTGTGATTGTGGCTCCATTTTATCAGTTGAAGGTGGGTCTTCCGAAAACAACACCCATGGGCTTGGTGCCTCGTCAGATGACCTGAAACTGGAAGCTTCTTGTTGAAGTAGAACACGACTATCTTCAAGTAAATGTGCAAACCCAAACTCACTTGGTTCTCCTTGTTCAATATTGGGCTGAGTCCCAATTTCTTCTGGTTGGGCTTGAAGCAGTAACTCAGAAGGTGATATATTTCCCAAGCTGTCATTAAGTGGGATTGAAAGTGGTAATTCCCCACTTAAGGAGGATTGAAGTGAAATGTTGAATGGTGTATTCATAGTTTCTACCCCTTCACACCCACGTGGATGAGAGAGAGAAGAAAATGAAGACTGTGAAAATACTTTGAGATAACTTGCCTCCTTTCCTCCAATTCTTATTGAAGAAGATTTTAAAAATTCAAGGTCATCCTTATCCTTACTTTTAATTAATTCCAAAAAACTACTTCCACCCTTCCCTTTCTCTATTTCCCACGTGCAATCCTGCCACACAGAAGACTCATCCACAAACTTCCTTTTTGTTGCTTTTAAAAATTTCTGCTTTGAAACCAACTGGGACTTTCCATCTTTTTTGGAGGACTTCTTCATCTTTACTTTTTTAATCCCAAGGTTATTATCATTAAACACCATTCCTGCTGACTTTTTTCCTTCGCCCTCACTCTTGCCTTTGCCACGCCAACATTGTCCTTGGCCCAATTTAATATTGCTCAGCTTGAATTTTAAAATGTCGGCCCTCCCTGACATATTATGGGCTTTATTTTTAAAACGCCCAAAATAATTTCCACTGTCATCACTCGAATTTTCCTCCATTATTTCATCTTCCTTAATTTGGTAATGAACCCGTACTCCATCATGGTAACCGCCATCACCATTACGAAACTCGCCATCACCGCCTTGCCACGACCGTGATCCTGTCCTCGCAGTCCATTTTGAATTCCAACTGCAATGCCTTCTGCTACATTCACCTTCCTCAAAAACTCTATCTGATTTTCCATCAACACACCGCTTCTTCACTGGGTTCAAACCATCCCCCGACCGTGGATTATCATTCTTAGAAGTAGCCTGTAACAGCCCGCACTTCCAAGCTGCTAACTAATCACACTTAAGATGCACAAAACACAATTAACACTTAACAAACCTTGAATTTACATTTATTCGCAGCGGAAACAAAACCTATAAAAACGATCTTGGATCTGTGGGTTATGGGGGGCCACAACAGAACAACTTGAAAACCAAATAACAAATTACGAATACTTCCAAACAAGGCATCTAAGTATAACCTCAGCCCACCATTTCATAACATACAAATCTTCTTCTTGTTCAATAATCATATTCCAAGTCCTCGACATCAATCCTGCAAAATCACTAATAATGGACTCTGCCCCCACCAGGACAGGTTCCAAGAACAAATTAGAAAAACTGAGTATACACACTATCCAACCAGACATTCATTTTAGTGGCTTAAAATATAGTTATTGTGCGGTTTATTACTCATCAAGTGGAACAACCCCAAAATTCAAAATACTTAAAATCAAATAGTTAGAAATGTTTTTATTACGACACCAGCAACCCCTGACAAGAAAGTCCGATAAAGAGTACTCATACATCTACTACAGATAATAAGTTTCTTGCCATAAGGACAAAGTTCAACAACAGTTGAATACATAAGCTCATCCCAAAACCTCATTTTTGGTGGCTTAAAACCATTCATATACAATTCATGCTAGAATTCAGTATGCTTCACAAGTAAGGTGCTTGCTTAAAATTTCAGGATTACTATCCTTGCACAATCGCATTAAAGTAAGAATTTTTATCATGAAGATCATTCAAAACCCTTTGGGTCTATATCATTTAATTTATTTGGGTAAAGCAAACAGGAATAGAAAGGGGCTCCTTACACAAGGAGCCGACTGTCTCTAAACTAATGGAGGTCGTCACCCCACCGTTTAAATACTTATGCTTGCAAGCATTAACCAGGACATGTCCCATTTTTAATATCTGCTGGACTTCACCCACCCAGCGAGGGTTCGGAAGGAGATCACCCATCCTCCAAGGGTTGTTGTTCATACCGTACCTTATTTGGTATCGGTCTTTACCCACTTGTATCCATAGTTTATTTACATAAATAGTTTAAAATGCACAGTTTATCGATACCACTTGTATTCGTAGTTTATTTGCATAAATAGTTTAAGTGTACAGTTTATCAATACCACACATGTTCCAAAGAAAACATATTCATCCATGGAGAGGAAAAAGAATCACAACAACTAAAGTTTTGTTAATGATTGTAAGACTTAAATCTTCTTCTGAAATCTTTTGTTTT
The DNA here is from genome assembly GCA_947646795.1 of Beta lomatogona. NCBI lineage: Eukaryota > Viridiplantae > Streptophyta > Magnoliopsida > Caryophyllales > Amaranthaceae > Beta > Beta lomatogona. The sequence continues at coordinate 85,121 of CANSNZ010000584.1, read as the reverse complement.
ACGTTAACAATTTCACATATTAGTTAAGTATAAAGATATAAGGAAATAATAAATTCTTTACTGCTTGTGAAAGTCATATAGGCACTTGGTGGGATCATTTAAACTTTATTAAAAGGGTTGAGTTAACTTGAACATGTGAAACTTTGTCAAAATAATTGCAGCAAAAACATTGAACTTAAAATGAACATAACTTCCTGCTCGGCACTCCGAATTAGGAATTTCCGAAGCTTAACCTCAAGAACTTTTAGGTCATGACTACTCAAAGGAGCAATACCCGCTCCATAACACATATTGAGCAACTCGCTCCACAAATGTTGTTTACTTTCCCCATAAAACAATAACTATATCATAATCCTTATTTCCTCAATAACACAAACTTATATTTTTCAAAACTTATACTCTTGTTCTTAATTCGTATCGCATATTCAATTCCAAAGTGTATCAACGACTAAAACTTTCGGCCGTAAATTAATATAAAACAAAACAGAGTTGAAATGTAATTAATATATCCAAAATACCTGAAAATAATCTTATTATAACACAAATTCGAATCCCAAAATAATCTTACTTACCTCAAATATTTTTTTAAAGGAAGTAATATACATAAAACGTATTCGAAATCAAATGTCTTTCCGAAGTTGAACCCATAACATAATCAAAATGTAAAATATGTTTCTCAAAGACTTACGAGACCCAATTCTAAGCTCGTACAATTAACCTGTAATATTTATACTTGTAGACTATAAGGTATCCTCTAACACGTTTTGGCAATTCCCTTCATCATAATAGTTTCTGTTTGTACTTGGACTTACGTCTTTAACTTATAGCATCTAAACTATAGCATTCCAAAATTCTCATGATATGAATTTTCCCCTTAAAGGTTTTCTTATCCCCCAATACATGAACTCTCAATGCAAGAATATGACCTTATTACATTATCATAAATCACCTACAATTGCTATGGCAAGTCAAAATATCTCACTCCATATTTCCATGTTATAATTAAATATTCTATGATACAATTTTCCATCTAAACTTTAGTATTTCCCAATACTCAAACTCGTTGTTCTGATCCTTACTAAATTTATAATTCACAACCATACGTCCCATGTGTTTGTACCGAAAGCTCATATTAGTCTTAACACCATACGCTTAGTATTGTTATTATATAACTTTAATTACCAGGCACTATATTATCTAGATTTATATTTTTTTTTATCTTACTCATCTAATAGAAGAAATTATGCTCCAAACTCTTTTACTTGACCCCTTTGCGGATATGATCTATTTTACATAAGAATTGTAAATTATATCTCTCTAATCGATACTCCTCTAAATCACCACCAAGATACGGATCCTTTATTTCACTGATACGACGTTCTTATCTCAACTCCTACTCCTCAATATTTTTAATATCTCCTATCTCTAATACTTATTTTGGCTACATATCCTCTGAACTCACAAACCTCTCGTAACAACTCCATTAACCCATAGATCAATATTTGACCTTTGAAATTCACATCCAAGTCACTATTCTGTAACTATCTAATCTAAGTCCATCACATAACATCTTCATTTCTTAGTTAGAACCTCCCAACAATTACTTTGTCCTTCAATTATGACATCATAGACCTTCATTCTTATATAACCGAGCTCCATAGTATTTCCGTAGATATCTTCGGGTGATACCATTCAACCTTGTTTCTACACCATAAGTAAATCTTAGGATAGTTGCCTACTTCTAATAATACCCTCAAAACGACAATTGTATTTCTTAAACAGAACTTCACAAGTACCCATCTTACACCAAACTCATTCTAACTTAGATTCCAAACTCCTTAAAACATAATTCATCAATGATATTCTGTAAAGATATAACTTGTTTCACTAGACTTACGTGTTTCCGAACTTAAATCCGAAAATAATGTTCATTAACTTGACCCAAATTTGAGAGACTTATTCTATGGGAACTTTCAAATATAACTATAGTTTAAATCGAAAGCGAGTTCATAAAGATATCGAGTCGAAGTCTCGGCATAGTTCGTAAATCAGAGTACTTGTTGTAAAACCACTTATATAGTTGGATATGCTAAAGATCCTTGCTCTCATTCTCATAGCTACACTTTCATATAAAAGATCAACTTACTAAGCATAAGAAATCTATTATAAATTCGATGTGGAAAATAAGTAGGTTTAATAATATCACACATCTATATTCTTGAAGGATTCAACTACCTCCAATCAGTTCTTCATAAAGATTTCACTCAATAAAATCATCACATATTTAACTTTTTCTCATAGCTTAAAACCAGATATGTAGTCAACAACCCTTGTAAACACATGAACAACACTTTGAATAATTCTATATTTATATAAAAGGCTTAAGCTCAGCACATAAAATCACATAAAACACGGATATAGATTCGAAGGTGGAAGGACATGTGTGTACCTTCACTAGTAGAATAAATGCTTATTGCTGCGGTCATTAAGTAGCCTATTGCGGCCGCACAGCAATAAAGGGGGCAGCAATAGGTAATAAATATATTGCTGCGGTTTCTGGGTAAAACCGCAGCAATATATATATTTTATATCAGATTCATAAAGTATATTGCCGCGATTTCTAGTAAAAACAGCAGCAATATGCTGAATTTAATAATAAAAAATAGGCATTTTGCCATTAAATTCGAAAGATAAAAAAACTTCAGAAAAATAGCAAAATATCAGAAACTTCCACCATTAAAAATGAAATGAAACTAACAAAGAAAAAAATAACAATAAGAAAACTGAACAAAGTAAAAAACAACAATAAGAAAACTGAACAAAAACAGAAAAATGAAACTAATGAAGAAAAAAAATATGAGATATAGAAGAATTACAAGAAACAAGAATTACACTACACTGAACAAATGAAAATGAGATAACTACACTGAACAAACAAATCTGAAACAATAAAAACAAAAAAAATCCCGTCAGCAGCACTCGACTAAAATATCAACCTCTATAAAATTTAACTATAAAATTTAAGTGAAAAAACAAAAAATAAAGAAAACAAAAGAAGTATGGATGGCCGGCCACAATCCGGCAACCAAACGTCGTCCAAACCGTCGCGCGTCTAGATCTGAAAATCGTCGTTGTCGCCGGCAACCAATCGTAGTTGAAAATCGCACAAACAAAATCGTTGGCAACCAATGAGGTGCGAATGAGAGAGCAGAGGAAGAAGAGGTGCGAATGAGATAGTGAGAGCGCAAGATAGCAGGGCTGCTGGAACACGGGAGCTAGGGTGGAACAAAGGGTGCACTGGTGATCGGAGATTGTCCGCGGCAGGTGGAGGGTGTTGTTGTGGTGGTGCGGAGGTGGCAAACGGTTCAGGCAAGCTGGTGGTGTTGGTGTATTGGGTAAAAGAAATAAAACAAATGAGAGAGAAGCCTTGATGCTTGTTTGGGCTGCGCTTTTCGGCCAGAATTAGGGGCCAATTCCGGCAACCCTTTTGAGGAAGGAAGTACTGGAGATGGAGAATGGTGAGTGAGGGAGAGGGAGAGGCGTGAGGCTGAACTGATGAGAGGGAAAGGAGTGAAATGAGGCTGAAACCCTAAATAAACTCTTTTTATATTAATTTAAAAGCCTATTGCTGCGGTTTTTCGTAGGAACCGCAGCAATAGGTCCAAATAATATTTTTTATATTATTTTAATATATTGCTCGGTGGAAACCGCAGCAATATGGTTATTTTATATTTTTTTTTTTTACGTGATATATTGTTGCGTATGGGTAAAACCGCAGCAATATCACCGCAGCAATAAACAATTATTCTACTAGTGCTTGAAACGATTCCCAATAATTCGACATTCTGGATAACCAACTATAGCTCGAACTTCATAAATTATCTTCATATACATACTCCAACAACGACCTCAAAACAATAACAACAATCATTAACCATCCTCACAACAATTTAGATAAACAAATTGAATTACTCATACTTTCTAAGCTCTTCCATGAACTAACCAACCACAACCCTTATACGCAACCCATTCTACTAATCCAACTCACAACATCAATTCTATCTCTAATTAACCTCATTCTGATTTCAAAGGGTATTATCAAACAACATAATTTATAAAAATCAGTTTTTATAAACTTACTTAAGAGGATTAATTCATATTAGAAGCTTCAATCCATTAAGAAAGATAAAATATTCAATCTTTAAGTTTAACAACTCTTATCATAACTATATTTGCTAATCAATAACAAAATTGAGAACCAAATTTATTTCTAAAATCAGAATATAAAATCCAATTGCATCAAAGACTTGAATTCTTGGAATCAAAAAGAGGAAGAAAACTAGCTTATACCTTCAAACAATTTGAGGAAGATGGAACTTGACAATTAGAAGCATGAATAAAAAGGGCAGCACAGCTGCGGCAAGGCTGCACCGGCAGCAAGAACATGGCGGCAGACCGGGCGGCACAGCGGCGGTGCGGGTGGAGCAAGACAGAAATAACAGGATTCTTCGTAAGGGCATAACTCCTTGCTCTGAACTCCGAATTGGGCGATATTTGTGCCCAAATTCATTAACTCGAAGTGATCTACAACTTTCATGCAGCAACAAAGAGCAAAATTGGATTGCATGTTGTAGATAATTGAGGCAACAGATTGTCGAAAAAAAAACAGAGGAGAGAGAAATGAAGGTAGCAACACCAAACTTGCAAAGGCCAATCGATTGATTTTTGGGTCTAAGTTCAATAACTTTTTGAGATCTACAACTTTCATGCAATAAGTTTGGGCAAATTCCAACTCCAGAATGCAGAAATTGAACATGCACAGTACGGGGTATAAAATCAGAGGAGAGAGAAAATTATTGTTTGGGGTTTTATTTTGGTTTTGGGGTTTCTCCCAATTCTCAATCACTTAATTAAACTGAAATCTTGAAGAGAACAATTGATCTATGGGAAAATACACTTTGGCACTTGATTGAGTAGATGGCATGAGTGAGGAGAGATAAATTGTGATTAAAAATGGGTTTCTCTTTATTTCAAAGCTTAAAATCCTTAACTCAATATCTCTATTATATAAAATCCATACTAACTTATTTGTGCTTGGAACTTACTTTAGACGATAAATAATAATTCTCAAAGTAATTTCTTTACTAATATGAACATAGCTAACTTTGACTAAAACGTGTCTAAAAATATCAGCTATTATACTTATCAAATATCATTTATAAAGTCGTTATTAAACCTGCTTAAAATATAGGCTATTACACTCTACCACTCTTAAAATAATTTCGTCTCAAAATTTGAAAACGTAAAACTGTAAATCATTTCAAAACAAACAGATCACATAAAACATATTTAACGAAAATCAATCAAATCAACTCTTATTGAACTCCAACACCTCGGAAGATCAATTGCTTCCGCAAAATATAATCACTAATCTTGAATCCGAATCCTCCGAAATCTCAATCAATATAATTCGATCTTTCTCTAATAGCCACTTAAAGCTAAACTCCAACAGAACTTTTCACTTTTACAAATTTTCAATCTAAATACTGAACTTTCAATATCTCAATCTCTATTCCTCAATTCTTAACCAACCAACAACTCTAACCAATTTCAAACAATCCCCAAATGAACAGAGAGGATTTGAATAACTTGATCAACGAGAACTAACTTACAGACTGATCATAAGTAGAGTCGAGAAGAGAAGGAAATTAAAGCAACTAGAATTCATTAGAGTTTTTAATAACGGTAGGAAGAAATTTTATATGGGAGGTTGATAGAGTAAATGTCTAGAGAGAGAACCTCTCTCTCTGTTTCATATTCTACAAGAATTTCATGCAAGAATTTTGTTTTACATAATCATCAACAATTTTGTGCAACACATCATATGTATATTTTTCGTTTTATTCTCTTACTTATCTAGGGGGTGCTATTCCAATATTATTGCAGGCCCTTCCAATATTTCTCGACTGTTCAGTCAAGCATAGGGTGCTATTCTGCTCTATGAGACACTAATACTCTTGTTTGGTGGGTGGGATCCCTGTAATTTAAGCTCGCTTAACAAAAAAAAACCGATGTTGCAATGCACGGAAACCGACTCAGATTTAATCAGATGTGTTTGAATTAGAGATGGCCACTGGTGCGGGCTGGGTGGGCTGGTCCGCGGGCCTTAGTGGGCCGAGCTGAGATTTCACGGCCCAGGACCGGACCATGAAATTCACGGTTTGGGCGGGCTGGTCCACGGGCTGAAAAATCTTGGCCCACACCGGTCTGTTACCTGTTTTCACGGTTCGAACAACGGTTTTGGTGGTTTGTGGGCCTACTGGGCTAGCGGGCCGGCATGAGAATTTTTTTTCATAATTATTTAATCATTAGAATCATTTATTATTGTTACATAAAACCTTTAAAATTAATTAAAATATATACAATTATTAATATTAATGAATAATTTCATTATTTTTGAATTTGATTGAATTTTTCCCGTTGCATATCCAATAAGCAAGGTGATAAACTTCAATGCGTTATCTACATTTTGCTATCCTTTTTCCAAATTAGCAGTCAACAGGTAAGTATATTTCATAATTTCATCCCTTAAAATTGTTGAAGCGCTAATTGCACGAATAGCACATCGTAAGTATAATTTTAAGGGAGAAGAGTGAAAAGAACAGAGAAGGTGAGAAGGAAAGGAAGGTGGGAGTTTTAATTCATAATGGGAGGGTTTTGTCCCTTAAAATTATAATTAATTAGAGGGGTAGGTTAGTAAATTTACTTTTAATGATGGGTTACATAGGTTTTAAGTGGATTAAGGCAACTACGTATAATTAGCCAAAGTAGGACGTCACTTGGTATAATTTTTTTTTGGCCTACCACCAAATAGAATAATCCAAAGTAGGAGGCCACCATGTAGAATTTCCCATAGATAATTGACGTCAATTTCCCTGGATCGTGTGGGCAGTAGGCATCATTTTTCCTATATAAGATAATGAAATATTGATTTTAATATACATCATTTTTTTTATCTAAAATAATACAATTTTAATTAAAATTTCAAATGAAAAAATGTTGTTAACAAAAATTGTTCATTTTGGATGAGGCATCAGTGTAGCAACCTCAAATTCAATTTTCTGATTGATCTGAGAAAAGTTTCACCGTATAGTTGGTAATTGCTCTACGCTGAATCACCGTTGGTGTGCAGACGGTGCACCCCTTGTACATAGTCTCGGAATAGGTGCTTGGTAAAGAGGTGTGGAAGCAGCACTCGTGTGACACTTCCAAAGAATCAGAATATTATAGCAACTGGATTTTTCACTACTATCTTAGATTCGTCTGGTAAGTTTTATGTCTTTAATTTCAACTATTTCACGTTTGTAAAACAAATCATGACCAAAGACTTTACTCTTAGCAATACTTTCATATGTGAAAAGGGTTATAATGTCATTGCAAGCTGAGAAATATGGCATTTTATCTGAACTATGTTTGCTTATTAATCAGAAAACATCCAGATGCTGTCATTATTAGAACATGTTCCAATTATAAGAATGAATGAATAGTGCCGCCCCCACTTCTTTTTCTCTCTCTTTTTCTCTCTCAAACCCTAGTCTCCCCTACCCCTATTTTCATTAATTTGGGGCTGCCATGGATGATTTCATCCATGGTAAGCCCCTTTTCCCCTTTTATTTTCAGTTTTTAGTTCATTTTCTTGTTTTGTTTAATAATTTAGTCTCTCTTTATGAGATCTTTTCAAACCTTGTTATAGGGTTTTTAGTCTTTGTTTTGGAGATCTCCTTCTCCCCTATGGGAGTTGTGAGTATGGTTTTTTTGTTTTTAGGTTTGAGAAATTGTTCTCATTGGTTGAAGTTCGAGACTCAACATGAAGGTGTTGGAATCTCGGATGCGGTTAACATGGCTCGATCAAGAATGTTCTTCCCAAACTATGTCAGAATGATAGACTTCCTCATCAATAGCTGCTTAATTCAGCAGCAAATACAAGGGGGTTGCTCTGTATTGCTCGATCTGGTTCATTATAGTTTCTTCAAAGATAAATTTGATTTAGCCTTGTTTAATTGTATCTTGTTTTTCTTTAATACTTATTGTAGATGCCGTTTGGCATTCAATTAATGAAATTTCTCTTTCAAAAAAAAAAAGAACATGTTCCAATTATAATCCATAAAAGAGAGGATGAGTTCTACTTCTAACCATTGTGTTCCATCACTCGTATGAGCCGTATCCACTAAAAGTTTATGATTTACTTTGAACATTTCTTCCTTTATATTTTTGGTATGCAAGGAATGATTGGCCCCTGGAGTCGGGGAATGGGAATAAGGTTAGTTCGATGCTGAAAGCCTGAACTAATTAGTGGATCAAGTTAAACATTTTTTTTTTATATATAAACAAAGACATTCATTCATTCATTAACTAATAATTTTAAAGTTATTACAGTCCAGAGTTAATTGTTCACTACGATAACTAGGGGGAGTGGGGAAAAACCTAGTTACAATACAAGCTGCATTCATGGTCCTACATGCCTTTGCCATACTATCCGCTACAAGATTAAATGGGTGGTTGCAATGCTTAATCAGAATCCTCGGATTCACAATAAGCCACTGTCTGCAAGGAGTCAAAATATTCAAATAAATGTCAGTTATATCCCCTAAGACAAGCTCCATTGCGTTTTTACATTCGGAGTCGATGATTTCGTTTTGGTAACCTTGACTTTTCACACATTCCATAGCTTCTAGGATAGCAAGGAGTTCAGCTGCACATGGAGTGTTAATATAGACACGTTTCCCAAAATCCAAAAGCCAATTTCCAGCATTATCCCTTACTACACCCCCTATCCTGACAATGTCATTAGGACCAACAAAGGAAGCGTCAACATGGATCATAAGGCAACTCACAGGATGTTCAAATCGCGGTAGAACATTCACAACCACCCCCTTTTTATGGGAGGCTAACACGAACTCTCTCGCACCTCCCGAAGCTCGATAGCTAATCACTTTGATGGGCGAAGGATCTTTGGCTTTAAACATACACTCATTCCTATCCTTCCAGATTTCGTGGCAAAGATAGGGAAATACAGTGCTCCACGACAACCCACGGAACACACCCTGGGACGTCATATTCTGCTTGAGCCACGTCCGAAGGTCCCGAAATGGAAGCAAAGAGACCTCCTCAAGGCTCCATATATCTCGACTCTTAGGGCAAAGTGCTAGGATATGGGCACTGTCCTCACGGGGTTCTTAACATCTAAGACATGACTCATCACTCACAATCCCTCTAATGCCAAGGAGTCTCCTATGAGGAAGGTCGTCGTGCCATACTAACCATATAAAAAATCTAATTTTTGGCTCCATTTCACCCTTCCAAATCCAGTCTATATCCACGTCTTCAGGGATGGAGGATAGGAGAGCGTTGTAGGCTAACTTGAGGGAGAACCCCTTTGACTCAACAAACTGAGGAACCAAAAGGTCATCCTAGGAGTCTCCCATTGGAGGGGGCAACTAAGAATACGATAGAAAATTCATGGGAAGGTCGAACATGTCCCATCTTCCTAAAGAAACTATACTCTGGACCATCCTGGATTTCTCGGACTGAGGAAGGGGCCCCTGGACCCATCCTCGGATCGGCCCTATAGATAACCAATCATCGTCCCAAAAGTCTATTGTCTTCCCATCACCTAGACTCCACATACTATGATTATTACTCAGCAAATCCCATCCCACTCCAATATTCCGCCATATGACGGAGCCATTCTCAAATTTAGTGACTTTGGTTTTATGTAAGTACTTGGACCTTATGCATTCCTGGGCCAGGTTCGGGGGACCCTGGGCAATTTTTCCAACCTAGTTTGGCCATAAAGGCTTGATTCATAAGAACTTGACTTCGAATACCCAGACCCCCATTGGCTTTTGGTAAGAAGGTGGTTTGTTTGTTGATCAAGTGAAGCTTCTTTTTACCTCCCTCCTCACCCCACAAGAAGTTGTTGCATATATTGTCTAAGTCCCTTAGGGTGCGTTTGGGGAGCATGGTCGCCTGCATGTAATATGCAGGAATAGTAGACAGGGTGGAAGAGACCAGACATAAGCACATAACCTACCAGCTTTTGAGAGGAATTTTGTTTTCAAGCTTGCTAGTCTAGACCTAACCTTGTCCACCGCAAACTGGACCTGAGCACGCGTAGGTCTTTTATGGGAAATGGGTAGACCTAGGTAGGTGCCAAGGTTCCTATTTTCCTCCACATTAATGGTATGCGAAAATAATTCCCTAAGGTCCTCGAGGGTATTAGAAGAGAAAATAAGCTTACTTTTAGTCTCGTTAATTTTCTCCCCCGAAACCTCGCAAAATTTCTCAAGCACCTGACGCACAGAGAAAGCAGAAGACTCATCAACCCTCCCAAATAACAGGAGGTCATCCGCAAACAGGAGGTGCGAGATTGGAACCCTACCCTTCCCCACCCAAAAGGGAGTCCAATTTCCCATATGACATTGTTCATTAATCCTACTGGTCAGAGCCTCGAGGCACACATTAAACAAATAAGGGGACATAGGATCCCCCTGTCTCAAACCCCTAGTATGCTGAAACTCCTCCGTTTTCCTACCATTGATCAGAATGACAGAGGAGGCCTTAGATACACAGTCCATGATCAGGTTGATCACCACATGGTCAAGGTGATGGGTCTGAAGGCACTCTCTAACAAATGACCATTCTACCCTATCATAAGCTTTTTCCAAGTCGATCTTAAGCGCAACCATCCAGATTGCCCTTTTTCTTATTCATGGAATGAAGAATTTCTAAAGCAACTACTAAATTGATGTTAGGTCCCCGCCCCTTAAGAAAGTTGTTCTGGTTTTGGGAGACCCACTTCGGAATAATAGGCTTAAGTCTGGTCACAATGATTTTTGTGACAAGCTTATACAACGTATTACACAGGCTGATGGGTCGAAATTTCTTAACTGTTCCAGGAGACGATTGCTTTGGGATGAGACAGATTAGGGCTTGACATAACTCATTAGGAACCCTACCCTAGTGAAACCATTTCTGGACATCCCTACAGACATCCGGCCCCACAATGTCCAGAGTTTTTTGGAAGAAAATAGGGTGGAACCCACTCCGGTCTTGGAGCCTTGAGGGGCTTCATGGTGAAAAGGGACCTACAGATTTCATCTAAGGAAGGGGCATGGCCAACACTCTCCTCACCTCTCCCTGACAAAGGGCTATAGTTACATGACTGGTGGTTAGAAGTGTAGAGATTCTTATAAAAGGTAAGAATGAGGTTTTTGATCCCTTTCTGATCCTTAATGTCATTACCTACGTCATCCCTAAGGCTGCTAATGCGGGAGGCGTTTCTCTTAATAATGGCACTCCTATGAAAAAAACCCCGTATTTCTCTCCCCTTCTTCGATTCTTTCCAATCTACTCTTGGACCTCCATAACATTTCCTCCTGATCAAGGGTAGAAATCAATTCCTCCTGGAGGGAAGCCTCTAAGTCTTGGTGAAATCTAGACCTAGGATTATACTGTAGGTAGTTCTGAACACCAATCAGCCGGGCCAGATACTGTCTCTTTTTCCTATATACACATTCCCAAAGGTGGCATGATTCCATTCAATCAAACTCTCTTTGAACAAGTGAAGGTTATTTTGGATGGAGGAGTTATTCTGTGGCCACTGGTAACCTCTCATCGAGGAGCCACATTGGCTCAAATCTAAAGGGTTTTTCCCCTTGTGTGAAAGGTTCATTTTCAAGCTGGATGAGGATGGGACAATGATCAGAAGTAACCCTCGGGAGGTGCCAAAGGTTTGCATTGGGGTACAAATGTATCCATTCAGGATTCGCCCATCCCCTATCAAGTCTTTCAAAGATCGAATGACACTTCCTTTTATTAGTCCAGGTGAATTTAGGTCCATTAAATCCTATGTCTAATAAATTACAATTATCCATAGAAGCAACAAAAAGATCAGTTCTACTTCTAGAAACAGGTCTCCCCCCATCTTCTCATTCTGACAGGCAACTTCGTTAAAATCCCCTACTACAAGCCAAGGTTTATTAAGATTTTGCGCAAACCTTTCTTCGCTCTCTACTCCTCCCTCTTTCTTTAAGAACCGCTTCAGAAAAATTTGCATGAGCGGGGGAAGATGAGCGGCATCTCTCACTTGCGGGACATGGGCCGGGTGAAATTTCGAGTTTGAGTACATCATCAAGTGGACTGTTTTTTCTGGATAGAGATACGGGTTGGCTATGAGAGCCTTCACTTCTTGCCATGCAAGTTCAGTGTGATGTTCGTCGGGGGGTCCTCTAGACAATCCGAAAGATAAAACTGCACAGCTTCCATGTTCAATTCAGGCTTGAGTGGACGAACCAGTCGGATGAACAAGACCGGTCCGAGGGTCTTCACCAACACCACTTTGGGCTCCGGCGGGGAGTCTGGCGGGGAAAGAGGATGGGGTGGGGAGGAAGATCCGGATAGGTTTAGATAAACCGGGGTTCGAGGCATCATCATGAAAGGAATGGGAAGATTGGTTTCGGTTTTGAGGGGAGAGTGAGCTCCTGGTGTTTTTAAGAGGGGAGTTTGGAGTGTAAAGCTGGGAAAATTATTGGGGGGTTGGGACTGAATATATAGGGGAAGGGTAGAGTCTTGGATTTGATGAGAGGGCATGGTGCGAATTTCTAGCAGAGAGGAAAAACGGGAAGAGGGTTTAAGGGTGGCAGTGAAATGATGCGACCGGGGGAAATGGCATATTTGTTAAAGTTTTGAGGTGACAAGTCACCATTTCCTTTCCTTTGTAGATTTTGTCGGGGGATTACCTCAGGAAAATCGCATAAAGCCGCAAAAGAGTTTCCTCCCAAAGTTTCGGATATGACAGCAGCCTCGGGCCCACCAAGCCGAACTTCCCCTCCACTATTTTCCTCGGGCCTCCCCCCCCATCTCTTTTGGGTCAGAAAATCTAACCTCCCCTTGCAAGCATTGGGCAGCCGAAATATTTAATGCACTACCTCCTAAACCTAGTTTTTTAGGGGTCCACCTAGAATTGGGTTTGTCTCGTTTTTTGGGCCCTTCACCAAAGTCAACACTTGCATGCTTTTTGGGTTTTGATTGTTTTCTCCCTCCTACGTGTGTCCACTCTCTCTCCACCACATCAGGCTTCAAGCTTCTCCTCGGCGATTTAGCTCTGACCATATTATCATCACTTTCAGGCTTCTCAACAAGTGGGCAGCCTCGGCGGTTATGCCCCACGTGCCTGCAAAAGGAGTAGGTCCACGAGTTTTCCGTGAAGGCCAACTCTTGGCTCGTTCCTCAAATCCACGCGGTGGCCGGAATTTTTTTATTAGCTTTTAACAACACACAAATCGATGCATAACGCCTCTTCTCCCCTGTTAAAGAATGCGCATCGATCTTATCGTGCATCCCATGGCATTTCCTATTCTTTCGAGTATCTCCCTTTTAAAAAACTCCACCGGGAGCTCCGACATACTTATCGAAACAGGGTATTGGGTTATGTTCACAAGGGACGGTTTGAACCCTGGTTGCCACGGTTGGGTCCAAACCAGGGACCCCATAATGAACCACTGACCGTCTGTCATGATACGGGCCTTGTCCTCCTCCAAATTACACTTCACATTGTAGAACCTCTTTACAAGGGATGCAAGATCTAGTGGCCCTTCCAAGACCATATTTTTTGGAGTTCAGTTTTCAAATAATCTTGGGAGAAAGATCGTCCCACAATCTTGCATATAATGTCATTTGACCAAGGCTCAGCTAGCTCTTTGTACTGATCTTCATAAATGGGGATAAAAACTTCATCTTCCTCCTTCAAACCTGGGTGTTCAACGGCAAAGGGCAATGGCGGCATCGCAAACGGAATGATTTCAGTAATTTGCTTAACAACACCCTTTGGATCATGCTTTACTACCTCCTTAAATGATCTACGGATAACTGGAAAACCCTCACCCAAATCCAAAGGCTTACAAACACTCAGGGGAGGGGGAGGGAGTCCAACGCAGCAACGGACGTCAGGTTGACCTCGGCATTTACTTGATCACTTGGACTTGGTAGCAGGGAGCTACAGCTAGGCTGCTCGCTTACGGTCGAGAGGCCGGTGGGGCATGTCTGACTTGTGGTGGTTTTGGTTTTTTGTGGGGTTTGAGAGAGCTCTCTCTCTCTCTAACACTAGACATTTCTCCCAAGTCTTGGAAAACCAATACTTTAAGTTAAACATATTATACGCATGAGAATGAGCTTTTTCCACCTTGTTAAACACATTGTTTCTAAAACGCAAACTTTCTTATCCCATTGATCCATTCATGAGTGGATCAAGTTGTACAATGAAAATTCTTTTTGTTCACATCAAGTGATGCATGAGTGTACAGATATTGAGTGAGTGAACTTGTGAGTCAGTTTTTTTTTTTACTATAATTAAAGAGGAGGCGCAAAGATATATCCAAATTTGTATGCCAACTTCATTATTATCAAGGAAGAAAGGTTAGAGATAGGGTCGCCTCTTGTAGTTTAAAACTTCATATAATTAAGTAAGAGGGGAGATTAAAATACTTATCTTATTCAGAATACTTGGTGTCTCCTACTAAAAATAGTTCACCTTAGATCACTCTGCCTTATGCGACAACAATCAGGCTTTGATTAAGGGTGCATTCTTTTCACTTGAACTTATTAGACTTGATTGGACCTGATGACCCCTAATTTCACCTTATGTTTACACCTGATTGGACCTCATCAGACCTGATTGAACCTTATTTGTACACCTAAGCATCCCTGATTAGACCAAAAATTATATCTTAAAATTGAAAAGAACACACCTGAAGAAGTCTAATAAAGATCGCTGAAGGGCTTGGAGTGTCTTCGCTCCAAATCCAATCTCAGTGCGCTTTGAGAGCTCTAAGTTCTAGCAATGCATACATGGAACTTTTGTGCAAATTACAAATTAGTATTTGTAGTAACTAAGAGAAATCCTTTTGGTTAAGTTCCTGTTCTAAACATTAGATCTTAAGTCGCATAATGATAAGGGTAGAACTAAAAGCTAAAAATGTAAAACTTGTTTTGGAGCCAAAAGCTGTTATCAACAGAATAACATAATTATGTTATTTTGTTATTCTTTTTCTGTTTCTGTTATTCTATTTTTGTGATAGTTTGTTGTTACAAGCTGTATAAATACTTGTAATCTCAAGTATTGATTCATTCTTGAATATACAAATACAGTTAATCTTTCTATCTCTCTACTTCTCTATTCTGAATTCTCTCTCATTTCTCTAAATTCTTAGTTCTTCTTCTCTCTCAAGTCTATTCTCTTCTCTCTATTTATGTTCTATCTTAGTAGGATCTACTATCCTACATCATTGGTATCAGAGCCAAAATTCGATTCAATGACACCATTTTTGCTTCTTAAACACACACTCAATGTTTGATGAAATGTGCAAATGAAAATTAGCAATTCCTAGCTGAAATTAGTGAGGGTTTTTCTGGAGAATTGTGGTGAAAACTCTTCATTCTGGCGCCTGCAACTAGGAAATTTGTAGCTATGGAGGAACAAGTGAAATCTTTGGAGAAAAAGTTGGAAGATCAAGCCAAAACGATGCAAAACTTGTTGCAGATGATGAGAGAATTGAAGGATTATGCTGCTTCAAATTCTGCATCCAATGATGGTGTTGAATTTAGTCCAAGATCCAGAAATTAAGTTCAAGGTATTAACCCCATACTTGAATTTCCTAAGTTTGATGGAGTTAATCCTAGAATTTGGATAAAAAAATGTATGAGGTACTTTAATCTGTGCAAAGTTCCTGATGAACAAAAAGTAGATTTGGCTTCCCTTTATATGACAGATAAAGCTGAGAATTGGGTCTCAAGTTATTTGTTTGTAAGAAAACATGTGGACTGGGATGATTTCATCATTGATTTGTCTGCTAGATTTCAAGATACTAGGAGTCTAAATGTTGTAGAACATACAATTTAATAAACTGCAACAATTAGGTGATTTGGAGGTGTATCTTGATGAATTTGAAAATTAAGGTCCATTATGATGCAAAGCAGCCATGTTTTACCTGATTCATACATTTTAGACAGTTTTATTGGGGGTCTTAAACCATCCATCAAGCCTTTTGTGAGGGCTTTCAGACCTGATAACATTATCAAAGCTGTAGAATATGCTAGACTGGCAGAAGAACAAGCATCAGCCTCATCTTAAAACTTCCATAAAACCTATGAACACAATAACTCACAAACAACTTACAATCCTAAACCTTTACAAGCCATCCCTTACAACAACAATGCCAATAAACCACCCTTATTACCCACCCCCACAAACCAAACCATCTCAAGCAATAACCAAAACACATGTTCCCCATGATGTGAGAGCTGAAAAGATAGCTAAGGGCCTATGCTTTTACTGTGATGAAAAATTTATGAGAGGTCATAAATACCAGTTTAAAGAGCCTCAGTTGTTTACAGTTGAATTCTTAGGAGATTCTGATGAATCATATGATGGGGCAGGTGAAGAAGTGGATGAGAAAGATAAGCAGTTGACTGAGCCTGTAATATCATTTAGTGCATTGGCTGGTAACCAGAATTTTCAAACTATGAGGGTGGTAGGAAGTGTGAATAATAAACCTCTGCATATCTTGATTGATTCTGGAAGTACACATAACTTCTTGGATTTATCTTTAGCCAAGAAAATAGGTTGTACAATGGAGACTATTCCAATTCAATCCATTATAGTAGCTGATGGCAATCAGATTGTCTGTAACCATAAATGTGAGAAGTTTGAATGGACAATGAACAAGAAACCTTTTGTGGCTGAAGTCATGTTGATACCCTTAGGAGGGTGTGATATGGTGCTTGGTCTTTAATGGTTGAGCACTTTGGGGCAAATTAACTGGGATTTTCAACAGTTAGTAATGAGTTTTAATTTGAGAGGAGAATCTTTTGTACTAATTAAAAGGCACTCCACCTGGTAGAGTGAAGGTTTTGGAAGGCAAAACATGTGACAAAGCTATTCATTCTGCTGCTCACCTTTGTTTTCTGCAATTGATGGACTGTTCTATCCAAACTTGTTACAATCAGTTACAATGTGAGAGTGTTGAGTTGGATCAACTCAAACAAAAGTATAACACAGTTTTTGAGGACCCTATAGACCTTCCTCCTCATAGAGGAGTATTTGATCATAAAATTCCTCTCTTACCTAATGTTTCTCCTGTTAACATTAGACCCTATAGGTATCCCTTAAAACAAAGAGATGTAATTGAGCAATTAGTGCAAGAAATGCATGACAGGGGAATTATTCAGCCTAGCAACAGCCCTTTTGCATCTCCTGTTGTTCTTGTTAGGAAGAAAGATGGAACTTGGAGGTTATGTGTGGACTATAGGGAATTGAACAACAAGACAGTCAAGGACAAATTCCCAATTCCTGTGGTGGAAGAGTTGATAGATGAATTAGCAGGTGCAACTGTGTTTAGTAAGCTTGATCTAAGGGCAGGGTATCACCAACTTAGAGTTAATTCAGAAGATGTTTATAGAACAGCCTTCAAAACTCATACAGGCCATTATGAGTTCTTAGTTATGCCTTTTGGCTTAACTAATGATCTTGCCTCATTTCAAAGTTGGATGAACATTGTGTTTAAACCTCTCCTTAGAAGATGTGTGCTTGTCTTCTTTGTTGATATCTTAGTCTACATCAAGACTAAACAAGAGCATATGCAACATCTGAAGATGTTTTTTAGCTTATGCAGAAAAACTCAATGTATACAAAAGCTAGCAAGTGCAGTTTTGTCATTGATAAGGTTGAGTGTTTAGGCCATTTTATATCAGCAGCAGGGGTTGAAACTGATCCTAAAAAGGTGGAGACAGTAGCTAAATGGCCTGTTCCTAAGACAGTTTAAGAGCTTAGAAGCTTCTTGGGTTTAACTGGGTATTACAGGAAGTTTGTTAAAAACTATGCTTCCATATGTAAGCCTCTTCATGAATTACTTAAGCATGGCAATTTTAGTTGGAATACAGAAGCTCATATGGCATTTGATACCTTGAAAGCAGCTTTAGTGTCTGCTCCTGTCCTGGCAGTACCTGATTTCTCTACTATGATCATAGTAGAAACAGATGCTTCCATTGCTGGTATTGGAGCTGTACTCATGCAATCAGGACACCCTTTGGCTTTTATTAGTAGGACACTTGGTCCAAGGTGGCAAAAATTATTTGTGTATGAGAAGGAACTTTTGGCCATAGTATTTGCTGTCCAAAAGTGGGAGCAATACTTGATGGGAAGTCATTTCATTATCAAAACTGATCAGAAAAGTTTGAAATGGCTCTTGCAATAGAAAATTTCAACACCTTTTCAACAGTTTTGGCTTTCCAAACTGATGGGTTTTGATTATGAAATTCAATATAGAAGTGGGCAAGAAAATGTGGTAGCATATGCACTTTCAAGGGTGCAAGGATCTGAAATTTTGTGTATGGCTATTTCTATTGTTTCTTCTAATCTAGAAGAGCAAATCAAGAATAGCTATCAAGGTGATGTGGCTTTACAGCAAATAATTCAGCAACTACAACAACAACACAACCATTCTTCTTTTTCATTCCAAGCTGGGTTGTTAAGGAGACATGGTAAGATTGTGGTAGGGAATGATGCAGATCTTAGGCTGCAAATCATTCAATGGCATCACTCTTCACCTGAGGGAGGCCATGCTAGGAGAGATTTAACTCTCAAGAGGGTGAAAAGTGTATTTTATTGGAAGGGAATGACTAAGACAGTCAGACAATTTGTTAGAGAATGTGTCATTTGCCAAGCTGCTAAATATGATTCATAAGCCTATCCTGGATTGTTGCAGCCACTACCAATTCCAGAGGAAGTGTGGGTGGACATATCAATGGATTTCATCACAGGCTTGCCTAAGTCTATGGGGTATGAAGTCATTTTTGTTGTTGTGGACAGATTGAGTAAGTATGTCCATTTTGTTCCATTAACTCATCCTTTTACAGCAATCCAAGTTGCTCAAGTTTATCTAGATAACATTTTTAAGCTCCATGGATGACCAAGGAGTATTGTTAGTGATATAGATACAATTTTTCTTAGCAATTTTTGGAAAGGATTGTTCTCTATACATGGTATAGAGTTTCTGTTGTCTTCTTCTTATCATCCTGAAACAGATGGACAAACAGAAGTAGTGAATAGATGTTTGGAGTGTTATTTGAGGTGCATGTGTGGTAGTCAGCCCAAAGAATGGTATTTATGGCTTCCATTGGCTAAATGGTGGTATAACACCCATTTTCACTCTTCAACTCAGCTTACACCATATGAAGTGGTGTATAATCAACCACCACCTCCGCATCTGCCATACTTGGCTAGTGAGTCAAATGTGATTGTTGTTGACAGAAGTCTACAAAGAAGGGAAAACGTGATCAAGGAGCTCAAGTTACAGCTGATTAAGGCTTAGAACAAAATGAAGATGCAAGCTGACCAACACAGGTGTGAGAGATCTTTTCTTGTTGGTGATTGGGTTTGGCTTAAGCTCCAAGCTTATAGGCAAACCTCAGTACAAAGGCGCAGCAATAACAAGCTTTCTCAGAAGTATTATGTCCCTTTTCAAGTGTTAGCTTTAATTGGCAAAGTTGCCTATAAATTGAAACTACCTAGCACTGCCCAAATACAGGATGTTTTTCATGTCTCACAGTTGAAGAAGTTTTATGGGGTTCTTCCAGTTGCTGCTCATATACCAGATTGGTTTCAAGGTCAAAATGACACTGTGATCTTACAACCAGCTGCTATTTTGGAGAGAAAAGTATTCAGGTTTCAGAATAAACCTCAGGTGAAGTACTTAGTGCAGTAGGAAGGATATTCAAACAGTGAAGCTACCTGGGAAATTGCTGAAGACTCTGAGAAGTCTTACCCTTCCTTTGTTACTTAGTAAAGACTTGGGACAAGTCTTTTAAGGGGGAAAGTATGATAAGGGTAGAAATAAAAGCTAAAAATGTAAAACTTGTTTTGGAGCCAAAAGCTGTTATCAACAGAATAACAATATTCTGTTATTGTGTTATTCTTTTTCTGTTTCTGTTATTCTATTTCTGTGATAGTTTGTAGTTACAAGCTGTATAAATACTTGTAATCTCAAGTATTGATTCATTCATGAATATACAAACACAGTTAATCTTTCTATCTCTCTACTTATCTCTCATTTCTCTAAATTCTTAGTTCTTCTTCTATCTCAAGTCTATTCTCTTCTCTCTATTTCTGTTCTATCTTAGTAGGATCTACTATCCTGCATCACATAATCAACATACAGGTAAAGTAGCTGAGAAGTAGAGTAAAAATAATGGGATGTTGTTTTCAAGTTTAACAGCTGTCCTATTCTCCTTGATCTCGCTTCAAAGTAGTTGGATTTTCCGTATTTTATCTGGGGGAGGGAAATACCTTCTCAGCAATGTTCTTTATTCTTTTCCTTACCTTCTCCCCCCTTCAGCATTTGGAGACTTACCCAAAGGAGATGAAGGTTGGAACATGACAATATACATGGGAGTCAAAGAGTCATTGTTGGTCTAGATTGCCTGAGTTGTGCATAGAAGCCTGGGTGTGGTGTAATGGCTATCAGAATTAGGCTTCCAGTTAGTTGCTATCAACCTAGGGAACACTCGGGTTTTCATTGCAGAAGCCATGGCACTTCACCAGGGAGTTTTGATTGCCACACAGGAAGACATACAACACTTACAAATCGAAGGGGACAACCTCCTGATCATCAATGCTGTAAAAGGTACTTGGACTCCGCCATGGCAAATTGCTAAAGATATCAAGAATATGCTCAACTCTTTTTCTTCTTGGAGTATTCGCCACATCTATCGGGAAGCAAATAAAGCAGCGGATTGGATTGCAAATGTCAGACACTTAGTGGAGTCAACTTTCTATATCGATCCTTGTAATAGTTCTGCCATTCACAAAATCCTTGTAAACGATGAATTAGGGGTTCCCCCGCGTGCGGGGGTCTCCTAATTTTCCTTTTTATTACCTTTAAAAAATTTAAAAAAAAAAAAAAAAAAAAAAAAAAGTTAGTTGCTCGCACAAACCAAATAAGAATTACCTGTTTCATAGTCGTGCGTTGAGTCTAAGATTGGATGAATGTTCTCTTTATCATTTTCAGCAGCATATTAACATGGGTCTTCAAACATTGATTTGGGGGATGATTTCAAACTAACTCAAAAGACTTGAACATGTCAACATGGTGTCATTCAACTGAAAATTAGAAACAACAAATGAATGTAAGCAAATCCGAGTTGGCTTCCCTGTATTTCTCTGGGAGAATTGACCTAGTGAACTCATTCTACTCAATCGATACTAATGGGAAATGCATCCACTCCAGCAAGTACTATGAAGTCAGATTCATATGTCCAAATATTTCATAAACTCAGAAGTAATCGATAATGTGTTCTATGTTTCGCTATTCATGCAGAACAAGGTTACTTGTATCCTTTCAGTTGATATTATAGCCAGTAGTAATTTCTCTGTTTAAAGCTTTCAGGAATGTCAGAACTTCGGCAAACATCTGAGTTTTATTTTTCAGATCAGCTTAAATATTTCTAATTACTCTTCGTGATTTGTAGATGATGAAAATAAAAGCAAAGAAATGTATGGACATCTTGTTGCATCCTGTAAACCAGCTTATACATCAGTCTGTCAGGCGTCAGCCTGCATATCTTGCAAAAGTTAGGTACAAATTTTACTGATCTTGTAAGTACAATCTGAATGTTAGCTTGCAGTTGTGCTAATCATTTCTTTATTATTGTTTTTTGTAAAGTGCGTACTTATCAAAAAAAAGAATTTGATGTAGTCTTCTGTAACTTCTTTTCCAGGAGTTGGGCTCTTTACTAGTATTGTCTCTGGAATTTATGTTTCCAAATTATACAATCTGGCTTCTTTTGGTTTACTACATTCATTGCTTACTGGAAATGTCTGATTACTGATTTGAACAGGTAGTTCTCTCTTAATAGCAACAGATTCTCATAATTCATTTGCTATGGAGATGGCATTATTAGATTCTCAAGAATTACCTCTCAATAATAACTCTCAATTGCTTTGGGATAAGGTTGTGTACATATGTCTTCATAAGATTAGGCCATAGAGAAAAGACTTGCTGGTATAGATGGCAATTTGAGTCAGGTATGGTTTCAAGACAATCTCGGATCATGCTCAATATGTATCAAATATTATGCAAGTTGCTATAAGTAATTGGAAAACTATTATGTGATAATCGGTGAAATTCAGGCGTTTAGGTTTAGGTGAGATTATCAAATCGGATAAAAGATTGCAAGCTCTATTGTTTAAAGTAAGGAAAAAAAGGGAACGTGTTGGAACACAAGGTGACACTCAAGAAGGGCGGGGTTGAATTGATTGGCTAAAACTGATCGATTTTCGCAAAAACACTCTTATGGCACAGTGCCGTGCACTGTGTTATTCACTCGTAAAATCTCCGATTAACGTTTTTGCTCGAACGAAATTGTATCAAACAATAAAACAATGAAATCAAATAATAAAATCCTTAAACCAAACAATAAGACACAGGAATTTAACGTGGTTCAATCTCACCTCTGAGATCTACGTCCACACACAAACTTCTCTTTTATTATTTGAATCGTAAAATACCAAACTCTCGATACAATTCGATTCCCCCACTACTAACTCTAGTAGTGCTCCCCAACACTTAACCCTAAGTGTTGCTACTCTCCTATAATATAAGAATTACAGAAAGAAAGATTCCTCAAAGACGTGCTTCTTATTCAAGCAAATAGAGGACAATTACAAACGTTGTTTAGTTTCCTAATCCGACTAGAACTCGTGCTATACTCGTGCCTTAGAAACTGTTTTCAGCTCTTAATATCTCCGATTTTCTCTCTCTGAAAACGTGAGCTATAAAACTGAGTTGCAATCCCTTATATATCTTGGTGAACTGAATAAAATTCCTTCTCCAAGATATATTATCTTTTGAACAATTTTTATTCCTAAAATAAAGGGATAAAATTCTTTTCCTATTCAAAAACCAATTTTATCTTTTATAAAAAACTGATTTTCCTTTTCCTAATAGGATAAGGATTTCTCCATATCTTATATTAACTAGATCAACTCTTAAATCAGTTTTTTTATTAAACAAACTTTATCATATTGAAAAATCAGTTTTTTCTCCTTCTTATCAAAATTCTTTAAAAACGTTTTATGATTTTTTCCGAAAAAAAACTTTTATCTTTTATATACAAAATGTTTTATCAAAATCAGTTTTTATAAAATCCTTTTTTATTTTAAAACTAAACTTCCTTTTTATATAGATATATAAAATTAACATAATTATTTATTTCCTTAACTCTAAGAAAATAATAATTATCCTAATTTTATATTTCTATACTTGGCACATAATATATCATCTAGTTCTAGCATATTACATTTTGCATATAGTAACTAAACTTGGAATTCAATATAAACTTGGACTTCAATCTTGATTCTTCACTTCTTCAAAGTCTTTATTTATTTATTCCTTTCTCAACCATCTGTCACAAACTTTCATACTATAACCTATTATATTATTTTTCATCATCAAAACTTAACATGCACATGCACAACAAATTCCCCCTTTTTGATGATGACAAACACTCAATATAATATCATTAAGTAATCACTTTTTCCCCCTCAAAATATGCACCATTAATCACATAAGGGAAAATAGCATAACATCATTCACAAGTAACATGGTAACCAAGATAACCAATTATTCATTAGTCTAAGTACTATACCCACCTTCCCCCTTTTGACATTATCAAAAAGGAGAGCATCAACATGTTTAGCGAGACAAAGTGAGATATAGTTTGCAAAATAAGTTAAGTAGCTCAAGCAATAAATACTAAGGATGCTGGTGCTATGTCATAATCCAACTCACAATCCGAAGTCATTAAGCAAAAATATAACCCAACTCACAATCCGAATTTATGAAGCAAGAAATAATCATGAAGGATCATGGTTGATGGCTAAGAATGTAAGATGAATATAGGTAATGCAAACTTGAAGATTTGAAATGGCAATTGGCTCAACAAGTGCTTAAACCCTTTTTTCATATTTTCAACTTCCGCAAATAAATATCATAAGACTTTCTTCACTGTGGCACAGTGTGTGGCACTGTGCCACTGAACAATCTATTCCCTTTCAAATATAATTAATCTTCGGATATACTGGAATCCAAAATGAAGATCTTCAAAACTTTGATAATGTTTTTCATCTGTGAATTGAACTCTAAGATTTATCGAACACAAGTATCTTACTCTCCTTATCTTCTTCTTTTCCTTTTTTTTTTTTCATTCTTTCTCCTCCTTTTTTTTTTTTTTTAAAGGAGAGTCAGACCATACAATAATACTAAAGTCAACCAATAAGAGATCAAAGATAATAACTTAATTCGGATCTCATTGTCTTTTTGATACATCTCCTGGCACTGTGCCTTGCACAGTGTAAATTAGTACTGTTCATTCTTTCACGTATTTGAGTTTCATTCCAACCTTTTCATGTTCCCCCTTAACTGATGCTTCTTTTTCTTCCATCATCTTATCAAGATGTTCTTGCCCCATAAAATCATTAATCAAGATTAAAAGCACTTGTTGAAGTTTGGATAAGGTGAGGAAAAGAAGGATAATGATAGAGAATTGAAGATAAGGTGGGACATATGAAAGAAAGATATAATAAGGCACAAATATCAAACTCGTGAATAGAAAATTAGAATATTGGGCTAAAGATCAAGCTTGCTATAGGAGAAAGTATATGCATTTCATAGCTCAAAAATTCAGCAACTTAGGATCATATAGCTTATTAGTTCGGCAACTTAGGATCATGACATTAGGACAGCATCATTAGACCATTACGAGTCCTTCTTTATATCAAGTAGACCTTTACTCACAATGTTTCAAGAAGACATGCAATCCTACTCCAATTAACATATTTAAAGGAGGACAACAAGCATAATACTCAACCAATTTCTAGAAATTAATCCCAAAGCCACAAATTATCTTGTAAAATATTCATGCATGAATTTCAACATAATTACCTTGATCACACAATTGTGGTATGCTTAACAAACTGTTTTTCAAACCACTTACCAACATCACATTCTCTATGGAGTGTGTTAGGGATTTGCCGACGTCTCAAATACCAATTATTTATCCCTTTTTGTTATCGCCAAATGTAACACACCCTCCATGGTAGGCTACTAGTGAGAGGAACTGAGATTTATCACTAGTCATATGTCGTAAGCAGCCATTGTCTAGATACCATAGGCTACTTCCTCTCACATTCGCCTGCAAAAAGATCACTTGTTAGTTTTAGGAACCCAAATTTGCTTGGGTCCCTTTTTCTTTCGTTGAGCCTCTAACAAGTCCTTTCTAACCCAGGTTTGATTTACATACTTAACATTTTTCGCAACACTCTTTTTCTTAATGTTACAGTTCTCCATAAGGTGTCCATTCTTTCCACAGAAGTTACAAATCAAATACTCAGGTAAATCAACATATTTTCTTTTACGAAAGTCTCTTTCAAAATTTTTGGCACTGTGCCTCTGGTCTGTATATCCTAAACCAATTCTGTTTCGATTGCTAGTTGTACTGGAGATATATTCTAAGGCTTTTTTACCATCTAACCATTTTTCATACATTTTTCGAGCAATAGTCAATTGTGATTCTAAGAATTCAACAGAAGTGTTTAGATCGCTATTTCTTTTTCTTGAAATTTCCAAATCTGTTTTAGCTTTATCAAGTTCGTCACTTAACTTAGCATCATGAGGCAGCATAAGTGGAACAATTTTGGATCTTTGTCTAGACTTTTTCACTTTAATTAACTCAAGTTTTAAAGATCCAATTTGTTTTTCAAGATTCGAATTTTTCTCTTCTAGCTCAGTGTACGGCACAGTGTTATCAACGACTTCTTTTGTGAGACACTTTTCGTACCTTAAGGCACGTAACTCAACATTTATTTCTTCGACAGTTTTTTCCAGTTCATCATTCTTTTTCATCAGTTCTTTACAGTCCTTTAATAAATCCTTATATTCCAATTCCAACCCAATCTTTTGCTTAGTTAAATTTTTTACTTCCTTTTTCATGATTGAGAAATCATAATTCATCTCTTGACAATCATCAATGATATTTCCAAGCAAAGTAACAAGTTGGTTTTTTGAAAGACGATGTATTGAAGGTTTTAGAGAAAGAAGACTTACCTCACTGTCTTCAGTTTCATCTTGGGAGTTTGAACTTTTCGCCATTAGACACAAGTGAGAGTCGTCCCCGGCACCGTGCCCTTCTCTCGTAATGTCCGTACAGCATTCGGACATAATTTTTCTTCATGGCACTTGTGCCTCTCGATCGTTCTTCATCGAATCCGTATCTCCCCAAACGGCAGCCTATCATTGCTCTCTTGAATTCTTTCTTGGATTGCTCCCGTTTTTCCTTGGGCTTTTCATCATCCCATAGAGGACATTCTTTAATCCTATGATTTAACTCTCCACACTTGAAACAACCCGAATTAGTAGCACTTTTCTTAAAGTTAGAAGTAGTGCTCTTACCTTTGAAATTTTCATCTTTTCTAGGATTGTTATTTTTGTTCTTTTTGAGAAAATTTTTAAATCTCTTAGTAAGAGAATCAATATCATCATCACTATCACTATTGTCAATTTCCAATTCAGTTCTCAAGGCTATACCTTTACTTTTTGGTTCATTAGTTTTAGAATCTAAGACAAGTTCATGAGTCATTAATGATCCAATAAGTTGTTCTAGTGAAAGTTTAGTCAAATCTTTAGCTTCTTGAATAGCGGTTATTTTTGGGAGCCATCGATTTGTTAAACTTCTTAACACCTTTCTCACTAAATCTTCAGAAGTATATGTTTTGCCTAGAGAACGTAATTCATTAGTAATTAGTGTAAATCTAGTGAACATCTCTTTAATAGATTTGTCCTTATTCATAGTAAACAATTCATATTGTTGGACAAGCAAATCTATTCTAGATTGTTTTACCTCATTCGTACCTTCGTGGGTCAACTCCAGCGTGTCCCATATTTCTTTTGCTGTAGTACAAGCCGAGATCCTTGAGTATTCATCAGGTCCAATTCCATATTGGAGAATGCTCATTGCTTTGTAGTTCTTTTCGGCTTTTGCATAGTCGACTGAATCATAGTCATCTTCATCCTTGTTGACCATCTTTCCTTCAGCATTCTTGGTTTGGATAAGGATCGGTCCTTTTCTTATGACTTTCCAGCATTCATAGTCCGATCCTTGGATGTAGATCCTCATCCTAGTCTTCCACCATCCGTAGTCTTTTCCGTTAAAAATCGGACATTTTGTGTGTCTATCTCGAGAGTCATCTTGCATGTTCATGACTTCTATTCTCTAGGGATGAGCCTTTCGAGAATAACCTGCTCTGATACCACTTGTTGGAACACAAGGTGACACTCAAGAAGGGCGGGGTTGAATTGATTGGCTAAAACTGATCGATTTTCGCAAAAACACTCTTATGGCACAAGGCCGTGCACCGTGTTATTCACTCGTAAAATCTCCGATTAACGTTTTTGCTCGAACGAAATTGTATCAAACAATAAAACAATGAAATCAAATAATAAAATCCTTAAACCAAACAATAAGACACAGGAATTTAACGTGGTTCAATCTCACCTCTGAGATCTACGTCCACACACAAACTTCTCTTTTATTATTTGAATCGTAAAATACCAAACTCTCGATACAATTCGATTCCCCCACTACTAACTCTAGTAGTGCTCCCCAACACTTAACCCTAAGTGTTGCTACTCTCCTATAATATAAGAATTACAGAAAGAAAGATTCCGCAAAGACGTGCTTCTTATTCAAGCAAATAGAGGACAATTACAAACGTTGTTTAGTTAATCTGACTAGAACTCTGTGCTATACTCTGTGCCTTAGGAAACTGTTTTCAGCTCTTAATATCTCCGATTTTCTCTCTCTGAAAACGTGAGCTATAAAACTGAGTTGCAATCCCTTATATATCTTGGTGAACTGAATAAAAATCCTTCTCCAAGATATATTATCTTTTGAACAATTTTTATTCCTAAAATAAAGGGATAAAATTCTTTTCCTATTCAAAAACCAATTTTATCTTTTATAAAAAACTGATTTTCCTTTTCCTAATAGGATAAGGATTTCTCCATATCTTATATTAACTAGATCAACTCTTAAATCAGTTTTTTTATTAAACAAACTTTATCATATTGAAAAATCAGTTTTTCTCCTTCTTATCAAAATTCTTTAAAAACGTTTTATGATTTTTTCCGAAAAATAACTTTTATCTTTTATATACAAAACGTTTTATCAAAATCAGTTTTTATAAAATCCTTTTTTATTTTAAAACTAAACTTCCTTTTTATATAGATATATAAAATTAACATAATTATTTATTTCCTTAACTCTAAGAAAATAATAATTATCCTAATTTTATATTTCTATACTTGGCACATAATATATCATCTAGTTCTAGCATATTACATTTTGCATATAGTAACTAAACTTGGAATTCAATATAAACTTGGACTTCAATCTTGATTTCAATCTTGATTCTTCACTACTTCAAAGTCTTTATTTATTTATTCCTTTCTCAACCATTTGTCACAAACTTTCATACTATAACATATTATATTATTTTTCATCATCAAAACTTAACATGCACATGCACAACAGAACGTTAGGAGGCCCTCCTCATGAGGGGTCAAAGATTGCCAGCTCTGCTTGCTTGTGAGAAGCAGGCTTTTTTAGGTGCAGAAATGCAGGAACTGTTTTGCATGCACCCTTAAGTAGTTGGTATATATGGTTCTCCACCATTATCATATGTAATATGTTATTTGTTATTAGTGCAGATTCACATTAGCATTCAGGACATAATCTCTTTGCTAAAAGCCTGAAAAGCACTATATATTATAACTTCATAAGAAACCGGATTACATAGTCGAACAATGTATGATTACATTAAAAGATAACAAGGCACACATCTCTCCGAATCCCCTAGCAACTAGTCGATGCCTAGAGGGTAAGGAGGCATTTTATTCTACTAAATTAATGTCATGCTTGCTCTGAGCTTTCTGGATCATGTAGGCTCTAAGCCTTAGTAACTCTGCAAACCAGAAAAAAGGGCGATGTGTTAGTGTAATTAGCTGGTAAAATTTCCATACAGAAAAAATAGTGAAAAGAATATAAGCTAAAGCTACTTAAGGGCTGCTTCTTTTATTTCTTTAATTTGTATTTTGAAGTTTTTGTTCTTCCAATTCCTATAGACTATAGTAAATGACTAAAATGAACTATTTTGTGGTTGCATTTTTTTTCTTGCTAGTGCCAAAGAGCATTGCCTCTGACAGCTTAAACTCGACTAGGTCTTTATAACGATTAACCATAGGTGGTCCAACTTATAGTCTTATATCTATATTGTTCGCTAGTTTTATTATGTAAAGTCAAAACTAAAACTCAGATGCTCAAAAATATTGAAAGGCATTAGATGATGAGAAATTAAAACTTACCCTGTATGGGTCATAGGAGTTGTCAATGATGCGCTCTTCCCTCCTCTCAATGATCTCAGCTGGCCGACCGTATTGGTGGTTGTGGGGGTGGTGGTGGTGGTGGCCGGGGATGACTTCCCTTACAACCTCCGTCACAACATTTCCCACGCCATTGCGGTGTTGGTGAACACGGTTGCCATATTCGTCAATCCTGTACTCAGCTGATCCGTAGGATCCATATGGACCCTCACGGACAACCTCCTTCTCAACCTCGTAGTACTCGCTACCGTAGGGGCGGTTAATGTATGCCATTGTTGTATGTTGCTTAGGGGTTTACTACTATATATGATTGATTGTTTTGCTTTGTTTGAGTGATATAAGAATTAGCAATGTCCATAATGTGCTTATATAGTGGTGAAAATGGGAATATTTTTTGGTGTATATTGCATGCTGCGTGACGTGAATGAATCCCTATCTTTCTTTCTTTTTTTATTTGGGGGGGGTTCTGATTTGGTAATAGATAAATCAAAAGTAATACATATCGATACCATGGAAAGGATTATCAGTATGTCGGTTACATGATCACAAGGTGATTTTTATGGGGTAGCTAACAAAAGGAGTGGAGAATTTAAGATGATGTGTTTGTAGCTCATCTTGTATCCTACTTTATCTAACTTTGATACGTTTTTTTTTTGACAGGAAGAAAAATAATTTCATTTATAAGGGATAGCCAAACGGCACTTACAATCATTTCCTAAAAAATCGAAAATTCCAACATAGGTATACAACACCTTAGAACTAGATACATCGCAAATTTGATTAAAAATAGCCTTAATAAAAAAACTTTATCTGAAACAATACAATATGTGAGTTCGCCCTGATTCGGCTTAACTTCCGCTGATGCATAGTCGTTTGGGTAAAAACTTATGTGGTCTTCTAGATTCTTACAGGGAATAGTGATTGTTAGATCTTCCTTCTTCATTAGACGAACAAAAAAAGAAATTGAACACCCTAAAATACGTTATTGCAACATGATATACTATATACTTCCTCTATTTCTTTTTAAATGCAACAAAACACTATTTTATATCTCACAAAAAATACCTCCACACCTAGGCCCCGTTCTTTTAGACTGAACTGAATTGAAGGGAAAATAGGTCATGTTACTTGCATGCTTTTTCTCTTTAATTTCTTATCACTTTCCCTAAGATTCGTGCTAAAAGCAACAACCCATGTACTTGTAACCGTCCATATATTAAATATGATACATGTTTATTAGTAATAGGCCGTCCTCTTGGTGCATACGTTCTCTTGTGTACACTAGATCCACAATAAATTTCTCATACACGTACAGATATGTTAACAATTTATTATGTTTTTTTGGTGACGTGTTAGGGCTACCTTTTTTTATTCAAGTGAGGCTATTATAAAAGGCACATCAGAAACATTGGCTCTCTTTAGCTATGAGAATTGAGATGCATATCTTTATGGAGATATTTAGCTTGATATTCAGAATAAAGGAATTTTTCAAAATTCATAACATAAAAATTTTGAACAAATTAATCGAGAGTGTCATTATATTTGGAAACCTTTATAGTGAAATATGTGTGTTTCAGCGTGTGTGAGAGTTTTTTAAAATTACATATGGAAAATATTTACATAAGTTTCCAATCTTTCAATTCGTGAAAAACGGATATATCGTAGGCACTTATCAAGGAATGTGAGCATGTAAAGTTTCTTAATCCATATATAATATTTCAACATGCCTTTTTATGTGATGTGTCGCACGCTTAAATGATGGGTGCTATATTATGAATGACTATATATACACATTATTAAAGACCTTATCATTTTGTACTTGTTGCTGATTGAGTAATTTTATGTTTTGCATTAGGAAAAGTCAGATATAAAAGAAAATCAATTGAATCTAGATATCTTTTGTTACAATGGGAAAGTCCCTTGAAAGTTGAAAGCTAGCTGAAATATCATAGTCGAATATAATTTTGTTTTCCTCAAGTAGAACTACCAAACTGAATTTTATTCCTTCCCTTTCCCATTGCACATAAAAAAGTGGATATTATTCCTCCCTATCGTCTTACAATGTACTATGAACATCTAGAATTATGCCATATTGAACGGTAACAAATATATAAAATAAGTATATGGTTTCTTCTTCTCTCGATGCTCTGAGCTGCTTGAGGATGATAGTTTGCGCTTTCATTGTACCTAAATTAGAATTTGTTCCCACTGATAATGAAAACAACCTCCACTTAATGACTGATTGTCTTGTTGATCACCCATGTGTCTCAAACTTATCCCTTTCCTTCTCTGTCGTATTGTTAAGGTTGGATATGTAATTCATCTTATTTTCTTTTTCTTAATTTTTGCCTTAATTTATTCTTTTGTTTTGATGCCCAACATTTTCGAGTGCTCACATTTTATAATTAAGGTATCTATATATGTACTTCCTCTATTTTGAGATGCAACATTTGCCTTGTTAGTGAGCGGATTAAAATAATTATATATTGTATCTAATAAAAGGAAGGTAGTATTATTAGTCAGAATCATTGGCACATTTTATTGTCAAATAAGGAAATGTTGTAACTAATATGAAACTTTCAAATAAGGAAAACGTTGCAATTTGTAAAGAATGGAAGAAGTATGAAGTTAATATTTTGATTTTTTAAGATAGACATAAAGACAAATTTGATAGAAGCTTGCAGAATGATATATTGGTACTCGTATTAGTGAGAATTTAGGGGTCAAAGTTACTAATTATAAAATAGATGAATACTTTGTAAGGGAGAGGTAGAAGCTACTAAAAATAAATATTGATGAATCTTCATAGGAAATATATCTTTGTTATTCTAGTATGAACACTAGATCAACTACAAGAAGGGGGTGAATTGTAATTGTGGGGAATTTTAAACTAATTTGCGGAATTAAACTAACTTTAAAGAGATGAGAAAAAGAGACGCAATATTTAACTTACAAAGAAAACTTCCTTGGTCCAATAGGTTGAAAAACCTTGACCCCAAGGGATTTTGACTTAATACTTCTCTTATTAAAATAGGTCAAATGACTCTTTCATACAACCTATCTAGACCTCACTCTATTCCTATAGGAACTTTTTCTCAGTCATCCAGTTACCCCTGAACTGATGACACTCACTTGACTTCACTCGAAGTCTTCTCTTTCTCTCTTTCTCTCTTTCTCTTTTCTCACTTGATTACAAGAACACTTTGTGAATTTTTCACTGACCCAAACACTCGAAATATTACAATGATATGATATGAAGGATGAGAAGAAAATTACAGAAAACTTGCAAAGCAAATATGTGAATGTAATGCTTGATAGTTGTGTCATTTTCGAACAAGTATTTTCTTCTTAAATAGCAGCAGTTTCTTCTTGTATACTACTTTCTCCACGTTGTGTGCTTGCTAAAGGGATCATGGCGCTTAACTTGCTGCATAATCTCCACGTTTTGTTTAACAGTTTTAACCACCACAACTAACCGTTTGAGCTCCATTATCTAGCGAGTGGGTTGAAAAAATCACGCCCCATATTCCTTCTTTGTAGGCACGGATAATTCAACCTAAAATTCCATAGCAAGGCAACAGCAAAAATATCTAATAACTTATGGATCTTTTTATTCAAAAGATCTTAAGTTACTAGATTTCCATTAAACATACCATATTATAAAATCACGTGTTTATATAATATATTGACTAGATTAAAACTCATTAATTTTTTTCACAAGATAAAATATAGAAATAATTGATTCTAATAATACAAACTTTCACCGATTAATTTTTAATAAACCAACCTTTCAATTATTCATGAATAATGCAACCTTTATACCCTATTTGCTTCTAGTGAGTTAAAATGACTTAAAATCGTCTAAATCATTAACTCTTTACCATAAAAGTAGGGGCATGGAGGCAAGAGAAGGGAAAAATGGACGAGTTGGGAAATATGGCTTACCAAACAAACTAATTATCAACACGTCAAAGCCCATTAAAAGCAAATATCCCAAAAGGTTGTATCATTCAAGAATAATTGAAAGGTTAAATTATTAAAAATTAATCGATGAAAGGTTGTATTATTATAATCAATTATTCCTAAAATATAATCTAGCATGGAACAATTAATAAAACAATATTTTTGGGATTTTATATTTTTCAAAATAAGACTATACAAACACCTAAGTATTGGCATCATCAAAAAATAGAATACAACAATCTTCATGAATATTATAAGGTGTAAATACTCTATAAGGCTGTAGAGGTGTCAAAAACTGGGCCGACCCACGGGTGAACCCACATCCAACCCAGACTCAACCTGTTCCGAGCCAATAGTGGAAGGTTGAAAAGCCGACCCTTTCTGACCTAGCGTCTACCCATGCCCAACTGGACCCGTGGAATTGGAAATCCAAACCGAACTAGACCGACCTAGGTTGGACCTGTGCCCAGTTGGACCCGTGAAGAACGACCCAGACCCAACCTATTTCCGACCCAAAACTAACCCCCACCCAACTTCACTCGCCAATGACCTAGTTAAACCCACCCAATTCCTACCCGGCCAAGTTACCACCCGACCTAGTTACCACCCGACCCGGTTCCTACCCGACCCAATACAACCCAACCCAAAACCATTCCGACCCAATACAACCCAACCCAAAACCATTCCGATCCAACCTTACCCGACCTAACCTTACCCGACCCAACCATAACATGTTACTATATTTTTATTTTGCATAATACTATAATTACACTTTTTCACCAAAGACTAGTTATTAGGCCCGGGCTACGCCCCGCGTAAGGAAAATTTTCATTTATTAATATTATACTTTAAGATGATAATACTCAATGTTATTTGGTCTATTGGTTAAGACTTTAGTATATGTTCTTGAGGTCTCGGGATCAAACCCTATACTACGCAATTTCTAATTTTTTTTAATTGTTCTGGATTGCATGGAGTAAAACTCCCTTAGGGAGAGCGCCACGTGGCACCGTTTCTTGTTTAGGCACGCCTTTTAATATATTAGTATAGATTAGATCTCACTCCTCAATATCCCAACTACCAACAATCCACATTAGATCAAATTCAATTGATCATTTAATGTTCATCAAAACATACCAAATTAAGTTTTAAAAAATAAGAAATATTTTTATGAGTTTCTAAATAATAAAGGAACAAAAATACAATGGTAGATCATTCGAAAAAAAACTATATATGATATAACCATAGATCTCACATTTAAAGACAAACGTTTATGATAATATACGCATTACATATTACATGTTGAGGAGAGCATCTTGGTCAAACATGAGACTGCACCATTTGCTGAACCATGAGATAAGGACCTCATATGTGATAGTGCCACCGGAAGTTGAGGGCTGGCGTAGGGCCACTGTGGAGACTGCACCATTTGCTGACAATATGCATACAGAAATATCAATCTTCCTGCAACAACCTTAGTCGAAGCTTCTCTGTTGACACAACCACCTCTTCAGGACCGAAATCATTGTTTACCAACACCATGGGGAAAAGGTCTTTTGCAGCTAAGAGTGCCTCAATCCATGCTGCTCTATCTTCTTTGGACACGCAACGCAAGTGAAGAGTCTTAGTTCCCGTAAATATGCTCAGCCTTTTATCATCTGACTTGCTTGCACGAACTAAAGAAATCTGCAAGGCAGCAATAATAAATGAGCCATATCTGGGAAACATAACAACTATCACAAGCTAATTGCACATCTGCAAAAAATTTCTTTATCTATACAAGAAGCTTGCATCATTTTCATTTCATCTACTGTCATTTTCAATTCCAATTATATGATTCTATCCTAACAAGAAATAGAACCCTACAATCAATAATTTATAATGATTTATGCGTACATCTCCGCAAAGTAGAATAAACACACAGCATGTGAGTGGAAGGCTGATTAATGGTTCAGCTTCAGATTGAACAGGGAACAGCACATCATACAAACTTGCTGTTGTTTTCATGGAAATATCTAGCCCAGGGAGCTATCAATCAAAGATAATATGAAAAGTACATCTTAGGGAAACAATGTCTTTCATATACAACACAATCCAGTAAAACAAGCTTATACTTGATTTGACAGATGTAGTCATGTAGACACTGTTGGTGCAACTTCAGCCTTGAGAACAAGCAATTAGTTTGGGAAAACTAAGATAGGCATCCAGAAAAACATGGAGACCAATCACTGCCTGAGTCTCAATGAAATTTGGGAAATTTGGCACGAGAGAGTAACTCAGCCCAGATCATGGATGAAAGAAATGATATTTGTGGTCCAACATACACAAGCATGAAGCATCCCATCATACCAGAAAAAGGGCAAGAAAGGTGGTTTCAATTATGATTTACAGTGAAACACAAGCATGAAGCATCCTCCATCCTTCCGAGTTCCGACGCTCTAATTCCGCTCCAACTATGATTTACAGTGAAACACATTTGACTTATAGTGAGCTAATCTACAATCTCTGAAACTGACCTATAATTGAAATGTGATTTCAGTTCAGACTACAAAATCCAACTAAGGTGCCTAAGTCTAACCTATTGAAGCAAACCAAATACAATAGGAGGTGATACCCATCTTGAACGCTTTGAATCCACACCTACACCAAGCACACCCAATCTTCTTCCTCTTCTTTATTTTGGAAGTCTGCCTAACACAAATTATTAGCAAATGAACCAACAAACCAATTCCACAACCCCACTAAGAGCATCCTTAATGGTGAAAATAAAAAAAAATCATGTACATAATCTTAAAAAACCTCCCTTAATGGTGAGTGAAACAAAGATTGTGGGTTGATTGGCAAAAAAAATTTGTATGGAACGATTGAATTGATGATCAGGCGTGGGAGTGGGACCCACCGCCTGATCTGGTAAAATATAATTTTTTTTGGCTTTGGCTAAGAGAAAGCCAAAAAAAATTATATTTCGTCAGATTTTCTGACGCGTGTGTCAGATTTTCTGACGCGCGCGTCAGAATTTGACACTTGTCAAATTATGACAGGTTAGATAAATAATACAATTACAAGTATTAAAAATGCAATATCTTAAAAAATACAAAGCCAAAAAAAATAAAAAAATTACCAATGGCTCTATTTTTCAGAGATCTACAAATAGAGACCCATTTTGTAATATTTTGGACAACTTTTTTTTTCTAGCTATTTACTAATTTTCTATAATTTTGCTTATTTTATATGAAATATCTTCCACTTTTACACTCTAAAAAAAATAAACAATATTTTTGTACATTTAATTTAGTTAATGCTAAAAACGCTAATTATGTATTTATTTAATTAATTTTTTTATCAATTAGTAATAAATATTAAATATTATTAAAAAGTAAATAGTAAAAATATTGTATAATGGTGGTTGGGTGATGAGAGAGAAAAAATAATTGAGTGGGGTAAAAGGTAGTTGGGTAGGAAAAAGTAGTTGGGATGATCTTTTTTTTGGTTCACCATTAAGAAGAAAGTGGGAAAAGATTGTGGGATGTAATTTTTTAGAGAGAGAAAGTTAGAAAGAGAGTGGGGTGATCTTTTTTTTCATTCACCTTTAATGGTGCTCTAAGGATCCCATAGTTTCCCTTAGCCTAAACCACCCGAATGAAGACCTAAAAACACATTGATTCCATATACTAGCAAAACTAACACATCACAATCACCCTACTATACCAAACAAATACAGTACATACTAGCAACAACAAAAATTCATAACAAATATTAACCATCACAACAAGAAAAATTAGCAAATTAGCATAAACATAAACATAAACACAAGTCAAATCAAAATCACACCTATGATTTCCTTGCGTACAGAATGAGTTGTTGTTGCAGTTAAAGCCATCACAGGAACAGTTGAAAAGTGTTGCTTAAGACATCCTAACCTTCGATAATCTGGACGGAAATCATGGCCCCATTGGCTAAACACAAGTAAGCAAGAGAGAAATAGATTGCAGTTAAAGTATGATGAGAAACTTGAAAATTCTGCTCCGTAACTAGTTTTAAAAATAATGGAACCAAAACAATATGTTAAAAAACTACTCCACTAAGTCACCCTACACTAATAATTCCGCACTCATGATTTATACAAAAGTTCAATTTTCTAATAAGATTATTATCAGATTCAGTCCCGTAAATATTTTCCTCTCCATGTTTAGCTCAAGAAAAAAGAGTTGAGCACTAACCCAAGAGTCAAGTGAGAAATAAAGAGCTTACTCTCCAAATCATTTCCCTATTTACCGATCATAATATTCATATACAATTGCACCATTATTAGCATGTTGAGTATTAACCAGATAAATCCTAGCATTTCCTTGAGTTTTGACATCTCTCAAACAGAGCAACAAGATTTCGTCTTTTCTCTTCGAGTTACAACAAACAATAAAGGTAGCTTTCACCTTGATTTAGGTCATGCCATTCACAACCCTAGAGATCTGAACTCTGTCACCGTCAAGTTAGGACTGATGAGGCATCTTCTAGGAGAGTGAGAGATTCCGACGAGGGAGAGTGACAGACTTTGAGAGAGAGAGGGGGGGGCCTGAGATTAGGGTTCTCACTTCTCACGATCTAAACATGAACTGAACTGAATTGAATAAACCTGAACTGAACTGAATAAGAACTTGAACTGAATAAACCTGAACTGAAGTGAATAAACCTGAACTAAACTGAATTGAATTTTCATTAATTCAGTCCAAAAGAAATGAGCCTTAGTATCTCACGCTGGAAAATGAGGGGATGAAAAGATTGAAGGGCTCATATCAGATTTAAGGTTAGTGAGTAAGAAAGTAGAGAAATGAAGAGCTTAGATTTTCTCTTCTCTAATCAATGGTCTCAATTCATGATCCATGACATTTTTGTTGGACCAATGAGCACTGAGAGTGACCAAGCACATGGATTGAAAAATATCAATGGTTCAATTTTGATCTTTCTCAAATCAATGCCTAGTATTTATTTGTTTAGTAATCTACTTAAGTTTCTAAACTAGTATTATTGTTAAAAATTAATAAAAATTATAAACTTTAGAAGTTTAGTTAGTATTATTAATTTTAAACAAGTTGGAAGATTCATGTAAAGATGGTTATGAACGATGTGAAACTATTAAGGCAAAGTTGTAATAGTGTAGTGTTCAACAAGTTACAGAAGTAAAACTAACAAATATGTCAATTCTTTTCTACTTTAAGAAAAATTATGTTATGTTACATTTAAAGCTTTTAACGCGGTGGAGATTGTACGTGGCTTGACCAAATACTTGTTATTGACTTATTGTGTTATCTTTGTATTATGACTAATATGTTATCACTTTATCAGTTATTCGTTAAAAAGTATTTGTATTTCAGTATTTTTGTACTTACTAGTTATTACTTAGTAAAAACGATCAATTAACAACTAAAAAAGTAACAAGTTTGTGAAGTTTGTGAATAGTGATTAACAAAGTAACAAATTAGAATTATAGCAAGAACCGAGACCGAACAAGTTGATTTGAGTCATTCGACCTATTTGTATTTTGATCGTTAATGTATCAATCATTAATCAATATTCACTAATCACTATTAATGTACAATTTCATAAATTTAAACAAACTTCATATTTTTCATGTTTTCCTATTTATAATTTTATAAGTTCATAAATCATACTTCATCACTTTATATCTCCATCTTCGTACGATCATACTTTAGTCTTAAACTCTACATATTATTAATTTATATCTAATATTCTAATATCATATATTCATTTCTTAATTTCTAATTCTGTAATTCAACTCATCTTTTAACTCTTTTTGTTGTTATATTGTGACTCAATGAGAGTGAGTAATAAGTCACTAACTAACTAAATGTCTAAGTTTATTGACTCCAGTAAATAATCAGTATGGACTTATGGTTGTTACATGTTAGTTGTCACAAAGAAGTGAAGAACCTAAGTATTTAGTGTCGATTATCGAACGTCCAAACTCCAAACTAGTAGTACCATCTCCAAGTCTTAATCATGTGATAATTTGGTGATTGATCATTATACTTTAATGATTAAATTTAATAACTTTAAATCTTTAATGTGTATGTACAATGTAATACTGCAAATATACAATAACCCAATAGGCAATAGCCAATAATATAAGTCTTAATTTAGTTACTTTTTAAATTAGTAATATAAGTATCAATGTATTATCACAATGAGTCAATGACCAATCACAGGTTAATTGTTATAACTTCCGACTTCCTAACTTAATATATATGAAAACCCCAAAACGACAATTGTAAAAATTAGACTATCCAAGAGTCCAAGTCCACCTGAAAGACGGCTCGAGCCAAACAAACTCCACCTGATGCCGATTTGTTCCGACCCAAGTTATTCCGAAAGCCAGCTTAAGCCGACCCAATAACACCCGATGATGCCTTGTTCCGAGAGCCGATTTGTTTCGATCCAAGTCATCCCGAGTCCTGATTTGTTCCGACCCAAGTCATTCCGAGGGCCGATTTGTTCCGACCCAAGTCAATACAGTGCCAGCTTGAGCCGACCCAAGTCCTTCCGAGAGCCGATTTATTCCGACCCAAGTCATTCTGAGACTGATGTGTTCCGACCCAAGTCATTCCGAAAGCCGATTTGTTCCGACCCAAGTCATTCCGAGGGCCGACTTATTCCGACCCAAGTCCAGCCGAGTTGGGCCGACTTCACCCTATTCCATTCCGACCCAAATTCACCCAACCCAGCCACCACCCAGCCGCGCCTGACCCAAGTCCACCCAGACCCACCCAATTCCATCCCATGGCACACTCTCACCCAGATTATTCCGGCCCAAATCATTCCGATCCAGGTTGGGTCAACCCAAACCCACCCAGTGACCCAGTTTGACACCTCCTAATAAGGCATATGGTTGTGATTATTCTTTTACGGACTAACGATTTTTTTCACTCTCTCTATTTCAGATTTTTGAGTTTTTCTTCTCTCTAAAAATGGTTGTTTAAATGGAGAAAAGTCCATAGAGTAGATGTATAAAACAGCTACAAATCTCTCAATAATGGAGGACATGCGTAAAAATTCCAAGAATCTGGCTCATAAAGTTTCAGCTAGTAATACTTCAACATGAAGTCGCATCAATTCATCTTAGGAATTGGGATATGTTCAAATGGTGAGGGTAGCCCTCGTGGAGACCGGGTTTCATGAGCCAAAAGCATCATGCTAGCACCCTTTCCCCATGGCTATAAACATGCATGTTCATTAGTTGCTCCCCAGTGTAGATTTGACAATGATCCTTTTGCAAATTCACCTATGAAGATCTTGTTATGAGTTCTCCTCTCTTTAAATGACAATGTTCGGTGAACCTTTGCAACATTGCTAATGACACACAACCACACCGTCGCTACCTGAGCACTTCACCAGACATTCAATCGATAGGAGCAACAAACAATGTGTATAAAGGGTAGGGACGTTGTTAGTGTAAGCTAATATCTTGAGCTTACTAAAATTTCCATAGGTGAAGATCAACAATTGTTATTGTTATTTCAGTAGGAACAATACAAGAGGTGAGTTGAATGTAGTTGAGTATAATGAGTACTTTTTGCATAATTTTAAGAGGAACGAAAGGAATAATGCAACATAAGAGATTTTACTAGGAAAACTTCCTAAGTCCAATAGGAAGTGAAAAATCTCAACCACAAGGTATTTTAATTTTACTAGAAAAACTTCCTAGGCCCAATCGAAAGTGAAAAACCTCATCCACAAGGTATTTTAAACTCAAATCATCCATTAATAATAGGCCAACCTCTAAATACAACCTATTACACTTGAGTTTCTTCTCTCATTCCACTAGGAACACTAATTCCAATAACAATTCTCAAAATTATTGTTCCTCTCTTGTCTTCACTCAAAGTCCTCTCTCTTTTGCTCCACTCAAAGCATTCTCTTTGAGTTTACTCAAGTTCTCACCCCAATAGAGTTCCTTCAAAATTTTAACCCTTTCTCAATTACAGGCACTTGATAGAATATTCACTATAGGAACAAACACTAAGCTAGGAACAATAGCACTGATAGGAACTTGATATGGCATTGCCTCACTATTAGCAATTCTTTACTGATTGCTTTTACGCTTTTTTCACTCTAGTCAGGCACATTCAAATGATGATAAAAGTGATATATTTATAGGCTCAAGTAACTCAAAGAGTTGCAAATTTTATCTTTAAAATATCGATCATCTTAAACAATAAAGATTAGGAACTTTGGCTAGAAAGATAAAAACTTATTTTATTCATCTAAATGATAAAACACGATCTTTTATCAAATTAAATCTAAGCTAAGACATCAGTCTATTATCCGGAAAGATAATTTTCCAAAAGCTAAGTTATCATCTTAGATAAAACTAACTAATAGATAAAAAAAGATTTAATTTTATTTAAACATAAAGATAAATTATGTTACTTGTGAAAATTATAACTTATCACGCTTAACTCTAAAATTAGTAATACTTTATAACATGTTCCTTTGGGTCTCGTGCCAATAGGGTTCCTAATAGGTCATTGTTCATTATTGATATGAGGAACCGCTTTGTTCCTCAACTCAGGGAACAAATGAATTGTCCCATGTTGTCACTTGTTTGTTCCTTACATTATGAAGCCTAATAGTAAACTCATACTCATAGACTTCTTCTCTTGAGTTCCCCCTCAGGAAATGCTCCTCTTCTCCTTGGAGTTCCATCTGTACAAACTTCAACTCTTCTTGGAATTTCCATTAAGAACTTCCTTCATTAGGCACCAATATTGATATAGGAGTCTTGCACACGTAAAACTCAAAAACCATATCAAGTAATTACTTTAGTTTGTCATCATCAAAATCAATTGGGTCAATTGTTATGAACACTTCGTTGCCACAAGCCCACTATCCGAGTAGTTTCTTTTCTGACACCTCTAAGCTTCTTAGTGATTTGAAGCATCTATAGCTTAAAATTGCCTTTTAGAGTTCATTTGTTTTCAATCTTTTTTAGCTTATCCTTCTGAGCTAGCACTTGGCCTGGCCAAATTTATAGCAGTGTTTTTGTAGCTTTACTTTTCGTTTGTCCGTCTTGGATAGCTTTGTCCCTAAAACCCTGGCCTTGCCTTGTCTTTCATAGATTGAGGCATCTGCTTATGATAGCTTGTGTTACACAGTATTGCATCAGATATCAATCATTGAATATCATCCTAATCTAACAAGAATTAGCTAAGGCTTAATTTTGCACCACACCCCAAGCCAAACTTTTTAAGACCCGGAATATTTATTATCCACGATCAGTGTGAGGGCCTCTAAATGTCTTAAGATGATGGTAGTTGGAACTTGGAACCCTCTACATTAACTTGAAATGTCTTCTACAACTTGTTTTATATATTTCTCATTCGATGCCAAAAGCTCCAAAGGCCTCCATTGTCCACCATATATGCTCGTTCCAACTCAAGTATATGCTTTCAAATAATCCTTTATGACCCCAAAGACGTATCCCTTA
Source organism: Beta lomatogona (assembly GCA_947646795.1). Classification (NCBI taxonomy): domain Eukaryota; kingdom Viridiplantae; phylum Streptophyta; class Magnoliopsida; order Caryophyllales; family Amaranthaceae; genus Beta; species Beta lomatogona. Next base: position 42,107 of record CANSNZ010000584.1, on the reverse strand, counting down.
AGGCATGTTGTCTGCAGTGAAAAGGTCTCAAATATGTGTATTATAACCTTCAAATTTGGCTGTATTGAGATTTTATTGGACCTTTTCGAACCTAGCAATATTTTTTTTAATCTGGGACCTTCCTAAGGGATTTCTGATGACTATCTGGGGGAGAGATTCTCTACATCAATTTAAAATGTCTTCTCCAACTTGTTCAATTTATTTCTCGTTTAATGTCGTAATAGCTCCAAAGCCTCCACTTTCCACCCCTGTTCCACCTCATGGATACACTTCCAAATTGTCTCACAAGACCCAAGATGCATCCCATGACCTAGGATGCATCCATGAGGTTTGTTTCCCGAAATCTGATAAGAGCTCGAAAATGTTTGTAACCTCTAATTTTGGGTATTTCGCACTTTTTTTGGACCAAGTTATATTTTTCATCTGAGATCTTCTGAAGGACATCCGGATGTCATGGCATGAATCTCAATTGGTTGGAGCTCTCGATATTGATTGAATATCTCTTCTTTTAGCTTATTTTTATGAATTTCTTGTTCAATCCTATAATAGCTTTAAAAGACTTTGTTCATCATCATATGTTTGTCCCAACTTATGGAGATACCTTCAAATGATCTCCTATGACCTTAGGATGCATGCCATTAGGTCTGTTGGTCGGGCTCCAAAGTGGTCCCAAAGTGTATATTATAACTTACAAATTCAGTTATTTTAGGACCAATTTTAGACTTTTCTAGACACGACTATATTCTAGATTAGGACTTTCTCGAGGGCTTCTAGATGTCTTGGGATGATTCTCGGGTGGTTAAGATCCTGTATATTACTTAAATGCCTTACATGGTTTCTCTTTGTATTTCTCATTTATCGTCGATAGAGCTCCAAAGGCCTCATTTCACACCATATACTCATTCCGACTCATAAATATGCTGTCAAATACTCCCTTATGAACCCTAAATTCATCTAATAAGGTTTATTGTTAATTCGAGCTTTGAGAAGGTCCCTAAATGTATAAAATATGTAGCTTTTATATTTGGTTTTTTTTGGGCAGTTTCTAGACTTTTCTGACTCGACAATACTCTTTACCCAGGAGTGTCTTGTGTCGACTCTAAATAGGTTGAGACCCTCTACATTGAATTGAAATGCATTCTTCTACAATTAGTTATTTGTATTATTTCTCGTTTAACCCCAATATACTTCCAAACACTCCATTCCTCACAAATGTTTGTTCCAATCATAGATATTTTTTTGAGAGGATGTTCCCATCATAGATATGATTTCAATTTTCAAATGGCTATTTTATGGACCTATGCATCATATTAGGTTTGTTCCTCAGACTAAGAGATAGCCCAATAGCACTTATTAGCCTTTCAATTTGGTTATTCATGGCGTTCTATGGACTTTTTTGGAAGGGAATATCTTTTCATTCAAGACCTTCCAGAGGACTTTTTGATGTTCTCGAGTGGTTAGGACCTCTACATTAATTGGCATAAAGTGCCTTCAATAACTTGTTTTATCTATTTTTCATCCAATGTCGAAATGGCTGGAAATGCATCTATTTTCAACTATATGCTCATCCTAACTCATTGATATGCTTTCAAATGGTCTCTTATGATTATGACTTTAGGATGCATCCCATGAGATTTGTAGACAATATTCCAAAAAAGTACCGAAAGCATGTATTAGCCTTCACATTTGGTTATTTTGGGGATATTCTCTACACTTTTCTGTAGCTAGCTATATTTTGTATCTTAGACCTTCTCAAGGATTTCTCAATATCTTAGGATGACTCTCTTATGGTTGGGACCCTCTATGTTGATCTCAAATACCTTCTACAGCTCTTTTTTAAAAAAATTTAACCATAAAATAGCTTTAAAGGTATATATTTCTCATTATATGCTCGTTCGATTTCACAGATATGCTTTAATTTTGGTTTTTCATAATGATTTTTGATTTTTTTTTCAAACCTTGCGATGTTTTTCATCCGACAGCTTAAGGCCTCATAATATCTTCTTCTGACTCTGGGGTGGATGAGAGTTGAGACCTCCTTCATTAATTTGAAATGTCTTCTACACCTTTGTTTTAAAGTTTAGGATAGTTACCTATGACCCCAAGAATACATTCATCTCATTAGGTCTGTTACCCAGGCAACATGAAGGTCCTAAAAGCGTCTATAGTTTAAAGTTGATTATTTTTAGACCTGCTACATTGATTGAAGATGCTTTGTACAGCTTGAATCTTGTATTTCTTGTTCAACTCTATAATAGCTTCAAAGGCCTCAATTCTCCACCATATGTTCATTTCAATTCATGGAATTACTTCCAAATGATCCTCTATAACACTCGAGCGACAACACATCTTCTCACGCCTGACCCAGGATGGATCCCATGAGGTTTGTTTTCCGAAATTGGAAGAGCTCGAAAACGTGTAACATAACCTTAAATTTTGGGTATTTTGGATTTTTTTTTTCTAGTCAAAGTTATATTTTTTATTTGAGACATTCAATAGCGCCTTGATGTGATGGTGACAGTCCCAGTTTGTTGGGGCTCTCGACATTGATCGCAAATCTCTTATTCAACTTCTTTTATGTATTTCTCGTTCAACCTATAATAGATACAAAAGGCTCCTTTCTCCAGCATATGCTCGTTCCAACTTATGGATATACTTAAATGATCTCCTATTACTCTAGGATGCACGCCATCAAGTTTGTTCATCAGGATCCAGAGATATCCCAAAGCGTATATTATAACCTACAAATTTAGTAAGAGACGCTTTTTAGAATTTTCCAGACACGACAATATTTAAAATTAAGACCTTCTTAATGGCCTATCGATGTTTTGAGATGATTCTTGAGTGGTTAAGATCTTATACATAAATTTAAAATGTCTTCTATAGCCTTTTTTTATATATTTCTCGTTGAATGCCGAAATAGCTCCAAAGGCCTCCAAAGAATAAAGTAATACTAATTGTCTCGATTACATAACAATATCCATATTACCATATATTATCTCTTTAGCAAACCCCTTTCCACTGGAAATAAAACTCGATCAAAATCCCATGAGGAGGGGGCTCGGCCAGTGCCGTCGAGCCCTCTTCCTCTTCCCTTTCTTTTTCTTTCTTTCTTCTTTGTTTCGCTAGGTTTGTGGTTTCAATAAGTCTCATTTGTGTGATGGTTTTTTTCCCCCTTCGTGACCATCATGGTGGGTTTAATTTGTTAGTTCTGTTTCTTTGTTTCTTTTTTGTGTTTGGATCCATGGATACAGATTTGAAAGTTCCGTCTTACAGATTTGTGAAACTGGTGAAGCGTCACAGTGAATATATGGAAAATTATACTCTTTGGCTAAAGATCATGAACATGAAGATGAGGGTCAAATTTCAAGTTACTATTACATCAGGCTTTAACGATATTGAGTCATCTAAAATCAATTATGGTTAAAATATTACCATATCACGACAGCGGTCGCGAAACGTCTATATTAGTAGCTTGCATGCAAACTTTCAGATTAATGTTTTAGATTATCTTCTACGTAAGGATCAATTATTATTGTAAATGACGTATGGCGTTTTATTAATGATAATTTCCCAATTCCCATTAAAAAGAAAAATTGTCTGATGACAATTTAGACCCTTCTTATGTTCTCTATGGGTGAGTGAACTATTAAACACTGGTGTGAATTCTAATTAACAATGATAAAGAAGAGTCGAGATTGAAGGCTCAAAAAGTAAAGTCACACTTATCTACCTTAGTTATCAAAACCAGCCCACATTCGAGGATGGGAGGCGTGAGAGGCAAACCGGCCCACCCAACTCAAAATAGTGCTTCTATTTCACAAGTACAGTATAAGAAACAACCCCAATAAAAACGTGAAAGACGAAAAAGAATTTGAGTTCTAGAAGGACCATGAATTTTTGGGTAAACACAGCAGATTTTACTTACTTATATAAATAACAATTGAATAGAATTATGACTTGAAAAGATTCCCTTGTCCACGTCTATAAAAGTAATGTCCTAATCATTGTTAGAAGTAAGAAAATTTCCAGTAAACCAAGAAAAATAAAATAAAAAAATACGCGTAAAGAAAGGTTTGAAAGAGTCCAAGCCCTCACATTGTACTATTTATTTTCCAACTCTTAATCAAAACTCAATCTATTCTTCCAATAATGGACCAATCACAACAAGGTTTGAATTAGTCAGCACTAAAACACTTCAACTCAATTCATTCCTTCTTTTATACTTTCATTTATATTGACCATAGACTAGTCTTCTGCAGAAAAATTATTTGTCAAATAATCGTTTACCAGTCAAATTCTTTTTCTCTCTCTTACCACTTCAAAACCATCCTTTAAAACCAACATCATCACACTCCATTTCGAGCAAATTAAAACCTTTACTACACTTTCTCTCTCTTGCCTCAAATATCCTAACTGTTTGTTTAACTTCTACTTTGTTTTCAGCTGCTTTTTTCAACCAAAAGAAGAAAGAACAGAGCAAACATAACATTTCCTGATATCTTCTTTTCACCATATTCTTCTTCTTGCAAGTTTTCGTATCGTAATAGAATCTGCAACACAGCAAAAACATGCAATTTATGTCAAGAGAGAAACAATAATAACTCGCTGGGAAAAAATCTGATATACATCAGGTGCTTCAAACCAGAAAATAAAAAGGAAAGAAAAGAAGAAGCTGGTATCTTATATGAAAATGGAACTCAATGTGGGCAGAAATTACGAGCAACATTCGTTGGCCGGGGAGCTAACCGAGGGAATTGAGCTAGCTAAAAGGCTAAAAGCTCATATGAGTACAGAAGTACATGCAAATGAAACAAAAGAAAAGTTGGCAGAAAGAATACATTCTTGCTTTCAGAATGCCCTGCAGATTCTAAATTGGGGTGGATCGATGGAACAGTCTCACCAACATGTAGTGCCATTGAGCACAATGCCTGAATCACCACTTTCGGTCATTGGAAGTCCAAAGAGTGAAGAACTTAACCCGGCTTCTTATACTCAACAAGGTGGCAGAGATTTATCAAGAAAGAGGTAAAGTTTTTCTAGCTGAACTTCGATGCATTTGCTTCAAGAACTGTACATTTACTGGTTAAAGAGAAATCTGAAGAAGTTTCTAATATTTTGGGGTTGCTTGATGCAGAAAGATGATGCCTACTTGGACAGACCACGTAAAAGCAAGCTCTGAGAATGCGACAGAAGGACCACCTGAGGACGGGTATAGCTGGAGGAAGTACGGTCAGAAGGATATCCTTGGAGCCACATATCCTAGGTAAGCTTTTGAGAAACCTTTGATTAATAACCGAGGGCATATCACAGTAGCATTTTGGGTAATTCTGGGAAAAGTGGGGGTTAAAGTTCCGATAAAATTCCATCAACACCCCCTTATTTGTTTTGCAAAATTTCCATAATACCCATCACTTCTCCCAAAATTACAAAAAAAATTTAGTGATACACAACTATTTTTACATCACGGTTAAAAATTAGAAGGCCTTCCTAGCTTTTGGCTTATCAAGACTAATATAGTAAAAACTCCCATCAGATCATGCATATTTAGCACCAGACAAGGTTTCGGTCAGAAGAATGTTAAACATGTCCAAAAAGGTCCCAAGAGTTCTAGAAGCATAATTTAATGTGGACCAACCTTTTCTTTTGATGACTTCAAAAAAAATCTCATGCAATCTGTACGGAGAACGGGAGAAGCAGATATAAAACCTGACTAAAGACTTTCCAAGAGTCCACCTACTGCAGTATGTTTTAAAGCCTAAAGGAAGAAATATTTCCAAACCATTTAAAATATAAAAGGTGATCAAGAAAAAAAGAAAAAAGAAATTTAGCTAGAATTAGAAGCTAATGGCAAATTTTTACAATTACAGAAGCTACTACAGATGCACGTACCGTAACCTTCAAGGCTGCTGCGCTACCAAGCAAGTGCAGCGGAATGATGAAGATCCCATGCTATTCGACATCACCTACAAAGGGACTCACACTTGTACGCTGGCCCCACGTTCAAAGTCTGCACCGACATCACCAGAAAAAAAAGAATACAACAAACGGAACCATGTTCCCATCACAGAATACCACCAGCAGCCTGACATGCTGCTAAATTTTCAGACAGGACTAAGAGTTGACATTCAGAACCTAGAAAATCAAGAGATAGGATTTATTTTTCCTACACAAGGATCTGGATATGAAAACCTTGGCTTTACGCCATCATCAACACTAAATGATAGTCACCTGTATAACAATATTCCTCAGTCGTTCATACAATCACCTGCCACCTCGGAATCAACCTACTTCTCCACATCACCCCTGTAACATGAGCAGCTTTGGAGGAGTTCACTACGGACAACATTCTGAATCAGATATACCAGATATAATTTCAGCCACTACTTCAGGAGCCAACTCCCCATTAATTGACATTGATTTCACACTAAATCAATGGGAGTGCTACCCCAATTTCGTGTCTGATAACCAAGCATTTCCCACCAACTTCTCTCAACCTAAAGAATAGTCATCAACAGCAAGAAAACCATCCAACCTAAAATGCCAACAGTTGGCAACTTTTCGGGGATGTTCCAGTGCTATGTATTCTTTAACCAGACAACACAAGCAGGGAGGGTTAACAATGAAGTCACTATTGAGGTGTAAATGATTACAAAAGTAGCATCTAGGAAATAAATGAAGTTAATAGTTTAATACCTAATATAACAAGATAGAGGAAAGACAGCTTGTACTTATTGTACAAGAGGTTGCTGGTACAAGCAAAGAGCTTCATGCTAGTTGACAACAATTTTGATTTTTTTTTTTTGGGAGGTTTCTTTCCCTCTTGTACCCTAAATTGTTCAGTTAAATCCAGCAGCATTTCAGTCAGATATGAAATCAGAGTGAATGTTGCTACGTTCTTTTGCCTTTTTAATCACTAAGACAGTTAATATTTAGTTCAGCCTTACTAGAACTCCCTCTATTTTAAGATGATACTCCCTCCACATGGAAGCAATAGTCATAGATACTATTTCGGGATGTAAGGGAAAAGTTGTCACATTTACCAAACGAGAAATAGATAATGACTGAATTATCTTACATGCCTCCACTTAGATGTAATGGTGGAGCGAGGATGATAGGTATACAGCTATTGTAAAGAGTAACTTGGTAAAACCATGACGAGTCCTTAACTATGAGGTTTGTGTCTAGGAACAATGTGACAATATTTTCAAATGGATATAGTTGTTACAGGGAAATTTATGCAGATGTATATTATTCTTAATATGACATGTAATAAGGAACGGTAAGAGTATGAGCTACGCCCAACAACTTTAAGAAACAGGTTCCTTTGTGGCTCATTAAGGAGAGGGAGCAGACAAACCTAGCCAAGAACACTTTCAAATTTATATTAAGGGCAAACACCAATAAATAGAAGACATATATGTTGCTTGGAAAACCCCAAAGAAAGTAGGAAAGTCATGGTCGAATTTAGAAATTTTCACTTCTCTTCGATGGTGTTTCATTGATACACGAGCTATGGCTTAAAACAGAACTAAAATAGAGCCAAAGGACCCCCGAATAAAAAGTATACATTAACTATTTTTCAAAGTGGGTAGGACTCTAGTTGGGAAAGTTGATAAAGTTTATATCTCCTGAAAAGTAAATATTATCTGACACTTTTACTTCCCCACCAAGAATCCTCTTCACCTTCTCTCCACAATCCAACAGCAAGTGCTTGGTGTAAGTGCACAAATGGAAATGCATAAATTCTGAACTCAAAGTTGTTAAATGGTAAGATGTGGCTTCATAACATCTTTACCATTTTAGATGAGTATCCTGATGGATTATCCTACCTACATAATAGACTTACACAACAATAGGACGACGAAAAAATAGAACCATACTGCTTCCTATCAAATTTGGAGGCTACTGAACCCTAGATAGAAGACTGGGTCCAGGCAAGAAAGTAGAAATGACCTGAACAAGAATGCAGAGGACAGATGGAAGAGATTATAAATAATTGTAATATAGGGAATATGAATATGCTAAAGACATTACAACAAAATGAGCTCAGGAAAACCCCATCTTCCCAGCAAAAGATGTCTACAAGATGCTCCACATAGCTACATTTGACAGATGTGGTGACATTAATCTTGGAATTCATTAGCTGCTGCAGCAGAAGGCATAAGTAGAACATCTGCAAAAGTAATATGCTAAATACTCAAAGCACAATCTAACCTGAGAAAATATAACACTGTTATCAACCAAATTTGGCAAACACGGCAAGACCAAGAATACCTATGAGGAAGAATTTTCCTCTTTTGAACCTGTAACTTCAGCAGATTGGTTCTCTTCTGAATGTGTAGGTTCCCTCAAAGCTTTTCTCAATCCCAGCACAATGAATAAGTTTGTCAGAGTGAGCAGAGACTCAGCCCCACCATGCAACCAGTCCACATTAGACAGGGAAGTTCCATAGTGTACCTTTGCTACCACAAACAACTTACTAGAATTCAGGCATCAATCCGAAATAATCTCCTTAGAAAAACCATAAATAATTATCATTTAAACTTGATGAAGTCACTTACCATAGATCCCAGCAGGAACTGCCAATGAGGAAGAAAGAGCAGCAAAATCAAACAAGGGACAATTAGTAGTAAATCAGGAAAAGGTCGAATCAAATTAAATTGAAGTAGCTGAATTATGTAATAAGATGATCTTGAACTTCCGCTAGGAATAAGTGAAAAATGGAATAGATCAACAGACAAAAGTTCACGTAAGTGTTTTGTTTGCAAGCCCAATAGTCCAACATGAGAGTGCGAGGACATGTGGCGGTTCTTGGCCCGAATTATGAAAAACTACAAAGTGAAGTTTGAAGAGAAATGACGAAAAAAGTGGATGGAAACCACAAAGCCTTGTGGTGTAAGTAGAGAGAACAATATTTTTACACGGCTGTGTAATCCTTTGCCGTGAAACTTTTCCATGTTTCAGCATTCGACTTAGACCTAGTTTCTTTGTTCTAGTTTGTTTTATATTTTTGGAAATAATATCTCCTTATTAATTGTCAATTGTATTAAGAATATAGAATATTAGTTTCTTGGAAGAGTCTAGAATATATCCTTCTTAGAAAAAGGGTTCCATAATCTATATAAAGACAGCATGGCTGCATGGGTCACTGTTTTATGTAAATCGATAGTTACAAACACTCTTAGGAAGCTTATTAAGTGTTCTTGAGATAAGTGTTTTGTATTGCACAGTCAAGGGAGATTGTGTGGGGATTGAATGATTACCAATGATTGTTGATTAATAAGAGTTCTTGAGACAAGGGTGTTTACTCTACTTCCAAGAAGAGGGTTTTCCACATATATTTGGCATTTGTAAGTACTTCTTGTTTTTTGCACCTTAGATTTGTCAATATTTACTATTTGCTTCCGCTTGCCATCTTATATAAGAACCAATAATATCTAGATTTTGGACCTTGAGAAAATCTTCCAATTGTCTAGCCTTCATCTCTGGCAATAAGAGAAGAAGCACACCCTAGAAAGAGGTATATCATACAGCCTTTCAGGTTCCTCACAGATTCACATTACCCAAAAGAGCTCTAGTGAACCTATTGTTAAGTTCATACCTCACACACATGATACTCTTTCAGGGAGTAGTTGAAAAGCTCAATCGATAGTGGACAAGAATCTTCTCAAGTCGCTAATGATTGCTAGGATCATAGAAATCACTAGGTGTGAAACTATCTGAGATAGGTCAAAGGGTCAGTGAAGCACACAAATAAAATTTCAAAACAACTTACCCACGGGATCCAATCTCAATTACCCAGGTTTAACATGTTATGGCCACTAGGATCATGATGATATGAGACTTAATTCAGCCAAGAAAAGCCATCTAAAGGTTCTAACTAACCCCCAAAAACCCTTACTAAGGTCATTGATACTCATCGATGAACACCTGAAGAATGTTCGCTCGAATTCCAAATAAGCACACAAAGAAGCAACGAACATGCCACGACCATTAACTCCCATGTCCCCATCACTATTAAGACCCTAATTGGTGGCCCGTGGAACATGCTTCCTCCGTTTAGGAATAGTTGCACCATTTCATATTTTCACGCTTGCCGATGCATGGGTTCAAACATTAAAATCTTTAATTATCAATAAGGAAAAATTATAAAAAGTTGATATTAAAAAAATATACATTGAGGAGCATCTAATAAGATCTCATATAAATATGTTTTTCCTAACATATAAATCACCAAAGGCAAACAAAGTGTAAGATGTGAATAGTAAACACTATGCAAATGGTACAACTATTTCTAAATGGAGGAGGTATGTACACAAGCAGTCTCCAAAGGATCATCAAGATAGTTGTGACTCTTCCTCTTAGGAACTAACCTGTGGCCCAACAAGAGTATTTCTGTAAGAGGAAGGAAACCTACTCATGTCAGAATATGCTTGCATGCTAAGAATTCTTCAAGAAAACCTGTTATTGCTCTAGGAAATCTCCTAATTCCATGTGCTAAGCCTACACCTTAAGAGATTCTATAGTATATCATTAATGGAATTCCAACGTCTTCAGAGCATATTTTCTCACTATCAATGGCCCCTCACACCAAACACAGAGCATTTAATTATTATCAAATATCCATACTTCTCAGAACGCTCATTATCTTGTAGATAATACGACATCAGGCACTCCCAGTCCCATTTGTATTTCGTATTAGAATTTTTGTCTCATCAGCCAATTTCTCTGATGTACACATCTAAGCTCAAAGTGGTTTGGGATTGAAAACTAAAAGGCTATAATTGCCTCTGGAAAGTGGTGAAATAAAGAAGTCCCAAATTAATTAGCTATATTCGTTCTACATACTACATAGTGAAGCTGGATACAATTTCTGCCATTCATATTTGAAATACCAAAATGCTCTGAGCAGAAAGAGAAAAGATATGTCATATATTCTCAATATCCTCTAGAACAGCTATTAAACCAAATGTTCATACAAAGATGGTAACCACTAATATATTCAAGGGGAGACAACGGACTTTTGTAGAAGCATACGAGATCTTATGTAATAATTTAATCACAATAGGAGGCTCCCAATTGAGCAAACTATACAACATTACAGCTACAGGTCATCGAGATAAAGATTACATAGATATGGTTGCTTTCTTATTCTTTGATAAATCTTGTATATATAGAATGCTCAGAACTAGTACATAGTCTCAATCAAGTGTATAACCACATTCCATGGCATAAGCCACAAGGTGATCGATCTCCTCTTCATTTATGACTCCGTCAATATCCATATCAGTGTAATAGATGGCACGATCCGCTCTCCAACTAGGCACAAATGCACCAAGCCTCCGAAAGGCTTCTTTCAGTTCTTCCTTATTCAAGTGGCCATCACCATTGATATCATGTCCCCTGAATATTGACCTCAGCTGCACTTCATCTAGAGTTGCCTCATGGAACTTGGACTGTGAGGCATCCATGTTCTCCTGGACCTAGGAGGAGTTTTAATACAATAGACGAAGATTGCAAATCACTTATTGCACTAAATCAAGAACCCAGTTTAGTGATATTATATAGAACCTTAATGTATTCTGCTAGCTAGGATTCTCATTTCTTACAATATGTAATCATTTCCTACCCTTACGCTATCTAAATGCAGAAAGACTGCCTTTTCTACAGTGCTTAAAGAATCTCAACTTTCTTCTAAAGACCACAAAGGGGATCAGATTCCCGCTTCATTATACAATGTATAGGCATCTCTGATGATAATATACTTTTCCTGATCCCATACTTTTGTAATCACAAAGTCACATATCTCAACTCAAACCACTTGCTAGAATGTGGTAATCTGCAAGAAATCCTAAACAAGATAATCCACCACAACCCAATAAGTAAGTAGGTAACTCTTCTTCCTCGGTTTCGTGCATTCTTGATCAAATTCCTTCTTATCCAGAAGCACCTTTCAGTTCCAAGTTCCCTCAAGAATCATCCTAGCTTCTCTGAACTTATCAAAACAAAAGCAAAAATAAACTAAAAAACCACCTAATTTAATTAAGACTTGCCACATAATATGAGTTCCAATAAGGAGCAAAAGTAACACCAAAACCCTAAATTTACAAACATCAATAATTCCATATTCTGATATTCCCCATAATTCCAGCAAGGAAAATATAACAGACCCAAAAAAAAGCTTAATAAAAAGCACTGAAAATAAAACCCTTTTCACAATTTTAAACAGACAACAACATTAATTCAAGAAAATGAAAATTAAACAGAAAAAAAAAAAAAAAAACTTACTAGTAGCACCCACAAATGCAAGCAAGAAATAGAAGCCAAAAAGAGTGAGTTTTGGGGCGGTTTTAGATTTGGTGATGAAGTAGAGAAAACCCAAATAAGGGAAGAGAGAGAAAGCGAAGAGTTGAGAAGCAATGCTTTGAGAATCAATGTTGGGTGCCCATGGGTCTACTGGTAGGAATCCGCACACAATAACTTGTCTGTTTCTTCTTCTACTTGTTCTTGTAAAACCGCTGCCATTGTTGATGGAGTTGAATTTGCTACTTTCCCTGATTTTGAGAAATGAGGAGGGTGGAATTTGAAGGGAGCATAAAGGAATTGAAGGGATGAGTGAAGTTGGGATTGAGGTACTATGAACAGAGAAAATGCAATTGAGTGCCATTAAAATCTAGATTTCTCTATTTCTCCTGCTTGTAATTGTAATTGTAATTGTAGTGCCGTAGTGCCACGAGCTAACGGGATTTTTGAGTGACCGCCGGTGATTGCCTCAAAATATACTACAGGTTTTGAATTTTGATGATAATACTCTTTTCCATGGACAATATATATTGGGAGTTAAGAATACAAATGAGTTAAATTATCACGTTTTTTACCCTAAATTAGTACATACACACGTCATACCCACGATGAATATAAAGACTAGATTATGTCACGAAGATCAATAAACATGTACCAACAGATATATACATAGGTTTATTTGGATTGTTATCCAGTGATACGTGTGTTTATTTAACTTGCTTATCTATGTACGTTTGAGCATTGTTATCCATGCATACGCGAATCATGTTATATGTCTTTGGCGTGTGTACCATCTAAGCTTTGTTTTTTTACCACTTGGGATCTGATAACGTTTTTTTCACTGTTTGGGACCTCTGGTTGAGATTTCAACTAGCTAACCCACCTGAGAGCATTTACACTTTAAAAAAAGAAAATTATATTAGAAATGAAAAAGTAGTTGTTGACTTGTTGGAGGCTTTGGGAACAATCAATAGTTGATTACAAACACTATGTCTTTGTTCAACTATAAAACCCACTTTCCTCCATGATGTATGACAATACACATTGGTATATCCATATTGAGTGCCAATATAAATGAAACAAAATAAAGTCATTATTGAGTTGAATCTAAAATAAGTGAATTACACAATAAAATTGAACCCACTTTCCCTTGTTATAGCATGAAAATACCTTCCCAAACCCTAATTAAAACCCATAAAGTAAAACAATAGAATTTCATGATGATAAGCAAAAAATAGATTACCAAAATACATACCTTGATTATTGGTATGTTTTTTATAAAAAAAATGAGCTTGAAGGACCTTCAATGGAGTTCGTGAAATTTTTTTGAGGGGATGGAGTTTGTGAATGGAAGCAGAGAAGTGGCCTTTTTTTCTTTTTGGGAGAAACAACAAATCATGTTTAGTGGTTACTGTACCACAAAATCAACAGCTGATGGGGACCATAGTTAACCACAGTTAACATTTTCCATCTCAAACTCATTCTAGGTCCCAGTCGGTGAGAAAATAAGATATAGGTCTCAAACGGTAAAAAAAGTAATAGTTCAGGCCCCATTTGTTTGCTAAACTCATAAATTGGTAAATATGTTGCACCTAAAGAAAATATGGTATGTTATGGTGTGTTCACTTCACCTTATAAAAATACAAAACGTCTTGGGTGGATCAAGTTCACAATAATTTATTATGCACCCGAATTTACTTTATACACAAAAACTAACTATAATAGAAAAAGACCAACTATATCATACGAAACCTGACTATATCGTACAAAAACTGACTATATAAAAGGTGATTATATCATGCAAAAACTGATTATATCATACAGAAACTGATTATATCATATGAAAACTTACTATATCATATGAAAATGACTACTTCCTCTGTTCCGAATTAAATGCAACAAATGCACTTTTACGCACCTCGAGACATTATTTTGACCCTAAATATCTTTAATTACATATAAGTAAAAAATATAAAATTACATTTCTGAAAGTATATGTCACGAGACGAATCTAATAAGATCCCACTTGACTATGTTTTTCATTTTGTATAAATCACAATTCTTAGTCAAAGTGAAAAGTGTGAATAGTGAAAAAGTGTATTTGTTGCATTTAATTCGGAACGGATGAAGTATATCATATGGTTTCTGGTGTACAATAAGTTATCATGAACCCTGTTCATTCAAGTTCTTTTTATAAAAATAAGTTTGAGGTTGAATTAGATACGACAAGGGCTGAAACGCTTTTTGGATTTGGAAAATGACTCTTAAATGGGTTTGAGGAACCCAAACACTATTAGGCTTGGAAAGGATTCATAATTCAAGCCCAATTATCTTTTCCTAAGCCCACAAGTGGGAATCTATACAAACCCCATAAACCCCCAAAATTTCTCACACAAGTTATTTTCTCTCTCCTCCTTCCTCCTACATTTTCGGCTTTCTCTCTCTTTTTTCGTTTTTTTTTTTTGCTCGGTTTTTCGTCCACCACGTCAAACGCTGCCGACTGCCAGCACCGGCCAGCGCCGACCAAGGTTGCCGCCCTTTGTTTCCGGCGTCCTCCCTCCTCCTTGTTTCCTTTGCTCTGGTTTGATTTCTTTTCTTCCTCCTCAAGTTTTATTCAAAGTTTATATTTTTAAGTTTTGTTTTTGTTTGTTTATGTTTACAAGTTATAGTTTGATGATTTAATATTGAATCTAAGTTATATAATTTATGTATTGGAGAAATAAAATTCAGATTTGCATATTTGGGTTTAAATTAGATTTTAATTATCAAAGCATGAATTTTTAGGGTTTTGAAAGTTAGGAAATCATAGTAGTTTATTATAAGTTATGAAATTTATTATCCTTATAATTTTAAGTATGTTTGAATGTTTAACTTATGTTTCTATTGCTGGAAATTTAAAGGGAGTTTTATTATGGAGCTTTATGATGGATTTTAACCACTAGTGTAGTAAGTATTATGCTAGGAGGTTTAATAAGCAAGTTTTATTTTTGGGTAAGGTTTTAAACACGTTTTAGAAGGATTTAAAGTATTTTATTATTGCTGTAAATTCATGAATGATTGATTATGAATTTATATTGGTTATTTTAGGCGGAGAATTCTCTCTAAGCAACTTTTAAGACTGTTAAAGTGGCTTCTCAGTTTGTCTACACAAGGTACGTACATGCCTATGTGTTGATTGAAGTAGTATCAAGATTTTAAGAAGAAAAATTATGTAGTATCATGTATAGGAACTATGTTGAGTTCATATATGATTACTATTATGTTGGATTTTGCATGTTTTATGCCATGGTGTAAATATGTTGATTATGAGATTTATATTATGAGGTTTATATCATGTTTGTATGGAAGATTGATGCAAGCATGTTGGTTGAGAACTTTATTTTATTAATTCACATGGGGGAATATATATATATATATATATATATATATATATATATATATATATATATATATATATATATATATTAGTTTGGATCATGATTGATCATTGTTCCCTTTTGAGTATTTCACTGCTTTATAAGGACCGATGGCCTTATTTGGTAAGTTGATATTTTATACCTATGAAAGGTAGTTTGGTTGTTGGCTAGGTTCAATAAATAAGAAAGATTGAATTAAAGTTGGAATTAATCTTGGGTTGTTAAGTTGTGTGATCACTTATCTAATCCTAAGATAAAAAGAAAGTTGTGATTGTTTGTTGATTTTGCTATATGTGTTGCTTGTGAGTCATAACAAGTAATAACGGTAAATCATGTAAAGTGAAACTGGATAGCAATAGCTTTAGACTGGTGC
This sequence comes from Beta lomatogona, assembly GCA_947646795.1. Taxonomy (NCBI): domain Eukaryota; kingdom Viridiplantae; phylum Streptophyta; class Magnoliopsida; order Caryophyllales; family Amaranthaceae; genus Beta; species Beta lomatogona. The sequence continues at coordinate 26,012 of CANSNZ010000584.1, read as the reverse complement.
ACGTCTGAAGTGTTGGACAATTAGGAGTTGGAGTACATGGTGGTAGCCCATGGCTTTTTCTGGGACCGGATTAATCACCGTGTCCTATTTTTATTTAAAAGGTTCCTCGATATCGTAGGTCATGGGAATCTCGAGTCGCCCCCGTCTTTCGTCTTACAAAGGGAAGGCTGGTTTTAGTTAGACAACTCGGTCCATTGACTATTCCATTTAAAGTAATAAGAATGTTGTTAAAGTTTAGTTCATTAAGAGTTATATGTAATGTAATAATGTTATTATTTGTTCATGTTTACTATTTATTAGTATCATGTTAGGATTGTTTATTTGTTTAATATGTAGTACTCAACTTTGCTGATTACGTGCTTTTGTTTGTGTATGTTGATCATGGCTATGCCTTACTGATCCTGTGATGACCCATTTTGGTGAGCAGTCTCTAGGGATCAATAATGCATTGTCCATCTACAGGTTTGAAGATGATGCATCATTGGGTTCGAGATTGGAGAGCTTGTTAGACCATTTATCATACTTTAAGTTTATGATTTTCGTAGTTGACTTTGGTTTTAAGTTTGATTTTGACTTTGTTGTTTTGACTTTTGGAGTTGTTTGCGTAGTTGACTAAGTGTTATTTATAAAGTTTATTATTATGTTTTCCGCTGTAAAATTCTGAATAAGCCGATACGTTTTCACACGGGAGATAATACTTTGATAATTCTCTAAGTTTTATATTGTAAAGGTATTTCAGAAAAGATAGAATTGTCGGGGTGTTACAAAGTGGTATCTAGGAGCTTTAGGTTTTATTGGCATTTCGTGCCAACTTTAAGTTTTTAGGCGCCTAACTAGCTAGTTACTTAAAATGAATTTCTTAGAATTTAGCTCCTACTTATTCGTGGTATTCAAATTACCTTCGAAAAATCTTTTTCAAGATTCCAATATTATTTCGATTCGAAATTTTTGTAAGGGTCCGAATTTTTTTTACGGTGTCCGATTTTTTTTTTTTTCGTTATTATGTTCGAGATATTCGAACTATACATTTATTATGTTCGTTTTTCTTTCGTTTCCTTACAAATTCGAAAAAATATTTATTTAATTTATTTTTTTCAATACTCTAGTTTACTTTATTATTTTATGAGAGATGAGTAGTATTGGAAGGGCATGTAGGATAGAAATATTATATGTCTGCATTAAATAGTTAGTTCAGCATGTTTATATATTTCTTCCCTGCTAACTTTTTATGTTATTCCTATGCCTTATAATATTGTTGTTATCCTTGCTTATTGTTTACTGTTGGGATTATACGTTAAGCGAGACTACCAATTGCTTATAAAAGTTATATTTATTTGTTATAGATCTCTAGCCATGTCTGATAGAGAAGATATTAGACTAAGGAGCTACTACAACCCTATTGTGTTGAGTGATGATGAGAGTGATGGAGATTATGAGTCTGACACTGATAGCTACACTAGCCTAGAGCTCATTATGCGTAATGTATCAAGAGCAGGCATGCCTGATAGTGATGATGAGGTTATTCAGAAGTTTGATCGTACTAGAGGGCAAACCTGAAAGGACATCTATAGTGTTACCTGGAGATCTTATCTGAGCGATGTGAGTGATTCAGAGTTGGACGAGGATGGACATCAACCCAAAAGGATTTGAAGATCTACTAGACCTAGGTATCCAGGTTATATTATTATTATTATAGTGAAGACTGTGGTGACTTTGAGGATGAAATGTTTACTCCATAAAAGTATAAAGAAAATAAGGATAGGAATGATAATGTAACTCCATAGAGTATTTATTTATGTTCTAAGGTTAGTAGTTGAATAAGTAGCCAAGCTACAATGGTTTAAATTTCCTTCTTTAGCATCTTTATATTGTCGAGGAATAAGTTGGTTATTTTGGATTGGAAAAATATTCTTATTATCGTTCGAGGAATAAAAGTTATTATTCAGTTATTTGAGCTGAGCAAGAATTTATTTTGGCACGCGAATGGGAATATTTTTATTTATTTGTTATGATTGAATTTTTATTCATTATTCCTCAACTGTGTGTTCTTTGTGAATATTTTTCATGGATGATTGATGATGATTATTTTGTAATATTGTTGTAACTTTATGAGAAATTGTTTATTGATGCGATCTTTATGGTCAAATCAAATGTTGCCTTCGTAGAGAATGGCATGTAAGTTATGTATTGAACCTAAAGTAGAGTATGTTAATTTCAGGTCGTGCACTAGAATGGCAAACAACAATAACGATTTAGCTGCCGCTATTCGCCTTTTGGCGGAGAAATTGACTCAGGAGAGAGCTGAGCGTCCCGATTCTGCTGGGGACATGTTTGAGAGACTAGCCAAGGTTAAACCACCATACTTTAAGGGGCAAGCTGATCCTACCTTCTTAGAGAACTGGATTAGAGAGATTGAGAAAATCTTTGGGGCTGTGAACTGTCCTGAGAATATGAGAGTAGGTCAAGCTGTGTTGTACCTATAAGATGAGGCTGATTTGTGATGGAGAGAAAATGGGGCTAGACTGAGTGTTGTGGAGGGATTCAATTGGGATTCTTTTGTTACTGCCTTGAAAGAGAAGTTTTACCCTGCTTTTATGAGGAAACAGAAAGCCCAAGAGTTTATCAACCTCAAGATGGGGAGTATGACCATCTCTGAGTATTATAGCAAATTCATAGCACTGTCGAGGTTTGCACCTGAGGTAGTAGCCACTGAGGAATTAAAGGCTCAAAGTTTTGAGCAAGGTTTGACTGAGGAAATCTAGCTGGGGTTAGGTGGTGAAACTTTTTCATCCCTAGATATTATGTATGGAAGAGTCGCCCATATTTATGGTCTGCAATCGAGGCGTGATAAGAAGAATGTTGTAGTGGGTGAGAAAAGAAAGGGTTTTAATGCTGGGGGAAATCAAGGGAATTTCAAGAAGAACAGGAATGGGGATGGGAATTTCCAAAGGAGGAATAATCAGGGCTACAACAATAAGGGTCAATCTCAGAGAGTGTACCAATGTAAGAAGTGCAATAATAACCATCCTGGTAGAGACTGTAAGGGAGACTTAGTGACCTGTAACTACTGCTAGAAGAAGGGCCATAGGGAGTATAAGTGCTTTACTAAGCAAAAGAAAGAGCAAAATGGCAATGAGAGTGGTAACCAGGTGAGGTCTGGATTTAACCAATCGGGAAATCAAGGTTCGAAGCCTGTAGAGGCACAAAACAACCAACAGAGCTACAATAAGCCTACTGGTGAGAGCAACAACCAGAACTAGGCTCCAGGTAAACTGTTCGTGATGAGTCGCAATGAAGCTGAACGATCTGTCGACGTATTTTCTGGTACTTTTTCTATTAACTCCGTGCTAGTTAAAGCGTTATTTGATTCGGGGGCAGACTTATTCTTTTGTTTCGTCATCTGTTATTAAAAGTCTAGGGTTAGTAGATTTTGAAGTGATTGATTTGCCAGTTAGTATACCTACTGGTGAGACCATAAGGTGTACCAAGTTGTTTAAAAATCTGCCTCTAAAGATAAGAGACTGTTTTTTTCCTTCTGATTTGATAGTGTTTAATCTGGGAGACGTAGATGTAATTTTAGGGATGGATTGGCTAAGTTTATACAAAGCCAAGATAGACTGTGAAGTTCAAAAAGTAGTTTTAAGAAACCCTTTGGGGAAGTTGACCTCATATAGACGTTTCGGGAAGCCCAAGAACTTTGGGGTTATTTCTGCGATGCATGTAAAGAAGTTGATGAAGAAATGGTGTGAGCTATTTTTCTGTAGTGTGCAAGATGTGAGTAAAGAAGTTGGGGTGAATATTGAGGATGTTCTGATCATAAATGAGTTTATGGATGTGTTTCTGGGTGAAATTTCGGGTATGCCGCCTGCTAGAGCTGTTGAGTTCACCATAGACTTAGTTCCTAGAACTGCACCTATATCTAAAGCACCCTATAGAATGGCATCTCCTAAGATACATGAGTTGAAGACGTAGTTGCAAGAGCTGTTCGATAAGGGTTATATTAGGCCTAGTGCATCTCCTTGGGGAGCTCCTGTGTTGTTTGTTAAGAAGAAAGATGGGAGTATGAGGTTGTGTATCGATTATAGGGAATTGAACAATGTAACCATCAAGAACAAGTATCCTTTTCCTAGGATAGATGACCTATTCGATCAATTGAATGGAGCGAGCGTGTTCTCGAAGATTGATTTGCGTTCGGGGTATCACCAGTTGAGGGTAGCTGATAAGGATATACCTAAGACTGCATTTAGGACTCGTTATAGTCATTATGAGTTTACTCTAATGCCTTTTGGGTTAACCAATGCACCTGCCATATTTATGGACTTGATGTATAGGATTTTCCATGAGTTCTTTGATAAGTTCGTTGTTGTATTCATTGATGATATTCTGATTTATTCGAAGAATGAAAAAGAGCATGATGGACTCTTGGGGATTATATTGGAGATGCTTAGGAAGAATCCATTGTATGCCAAGTTCTCTAAGTGTGAGTTTCGTTTGGAGAAAGTAGCACTAAGGAAGGAGTCCCTGTAGATCCTATTAAGATTCAAGCTGTGAGTGAGTAGCCTACTCCAAAGAATGTGTCTGATATCTGAAGTTTCCTAGGTCTAGCTGGCTATTATAGGATATTTGTGAGTGATTTCTCGAAGATAGCGAAGCCAATGACTAATTTGATGAAAAAGGAGTCAAAATTCGAGTGGAGTGAAAAGTGTGAGGAAGCTTTTCAGATTTTAAAAGAGCGTTTAACCTCCGCACCTGTTTTGACCATGCCTGATGGGAACGAGGGATTTGAGGTGTATAGTGATGCTTCAAAGAATGGTTTGGGATGTGTGTTGCGGCGAGAATGGGAAGGTGATCGCGTATGCGTCGCGTCAGTTGAAACCTTATGAGGCTTATTACCCTACCCATGATCTAGAGTTAGCTGTTATTGTGTTCGCCTTAAAGATTTGGAGACATTACCTTTATGGGGCAACCTGTAAGATCTTTACCGATTATAAAAGTTTGAAGTACATTTTCACCCAGAAAGACCTCAATATGAGGCAGAGAAGATGGTTAGAGCTGATAAGGATTACGATCTAGACATCCAATATCATGAGGGGAAAGCGAATGTAGTTGCTTATGCGTTGAGTAGGAAGTCGAGCCATAGCATGAATGCCTTGGTAGTTCCTGAAGAGTTGTGTCGAGATATGCAAAGACTTAGCCTAGAAATATTAAATCCTGGGGAGATCAAGGCAAGATTGAGTGCTTTATCATTGGGGTTGTTAATTTTCGACGAGATCAAAGAGGGTCAAGTTGGGGATGAGCACCTAGAGAAGATTAAGGAAAAGATGAGGCAAGGTAAGGAAGTTGATTTTGAGATCCATGATGATGGTAGTCTGAGGTTCAAGGGAAGGTGGTGTGTACCACAAAAATGTGATGAGCTTAAGAGACGTCTTATGGATGAGGGGCATAATACGCCGTATTCTGTGCACCCTGGGTGTGACAAGCTGTATAAGGACCTTAAGCAGATCTATTGGTGGCCAAACATGAAGCGTGAGGTTGCCGAGTTCGTGTCTAAGTGTCTGACCTGTCAGAAAGTCAAGATAGATCATAAGAGATCCATGGGGAAGGTTCAATCCTTAGAGGTTCCTGGATGGAAGTGGGATTCCATTTCAATGGATTTTGTTACTGCCTTGCCTAGGACGAGGAATGGCAATGATACTATTTGGGTTATTGTGGACCGTCTGACGAAGTCGGCCGTGTTCATTCCAATTAAAGAGACATGGAAGAAGAAGCAACTTGCGAAGACGTATATTAAGCATGTAGTGAGATTACATGGGATTCCAACCGATATTATTTCAGATCGTGATTCGAGATTCCTCTCGAAATTTTGGCAAAAGGTCCAGTTAAATCTTGGGACAACATTGAAAATGAGTGCTGCCTTTCACCCTGCGACCAATGGTCAGACTGAGAGGACTAACCAAACGATGGAGTGTTGAGAGCATGTGCTATTGACTATCAGGGTAGTTGGGAAGACCAATTATATTTGATTGAGTTTTCATACACCAATAGTTATCATGCGAGTATTAAGATGGCACCTTTTGAGGCGTTATATGGAAGGAAGTGTAGAATTCCCATTTACTGGAATGATTTTAGTGAGAATATAGTATTGGGGATAGAATTCATTGAGGAGACCGTCAAGAACGTGAAGTTGATTCAGGCTAGAATTCAAGCTGCTCAAGATAGGCAAAAGAGTTATGCCTATTTGAAGCGAAGAGAAGATGAGTTCGAAGTAGGTGATCAAGTGTTTATGAAAGTATCACCAACTAAGGGCATGATGAGATTTGGGAAAAGGGTAAATTAAGTGCCAAATTTGTAGGTCCATATGAGATTCTGCAAAGGATTGGGAAGGTAGCTTATACATTTGCCTTGCCAATGGAGTTCGAGAAGATGCACGATGTATTTCATATTTCCCAACTCATGCGTTATATACCTGATGAGATCATGTCTTGGAGCCTAAGAGGATCCAGATTGATAGTAGCCTCACATATGAGGAAAGGCTTGTGAAAATTCTTGATAAGAAGGTGCATAGTACACGCAATAAGGATGTCAATATCGTGAAAGTGCTTTGGTCGAACCATGAGTCTGAAGAGGCAACGTGGGAAGCCAAAACTGAAATGAAGAAGAAGTATCTAAATTTATTCCCTGAGGTGAGTTACGAGGGCATAACTCGTTTTCTTTAAGGGGGGTAGAATGCGATAGAATTTCGCGCTTTTTACCTATTTTTATGGTATTTTTATGCATTTTTATGCTTATTTTGGCGATTTGCACATGTTGGTGCAAAATAAATAGATTATCCGCATAAGAAAATGTGTTCATGAGTAACACAAGTGTTTTTAAGTTGGCAAAAGAGTGCACATGAGTGGCACAAGTATTTCTCCAAAGGGAGTTGAGTTAAAAACTTTTGAAAATGTGTGAGTTTTCGTGTCAAGTTTCGAGACGAAACTTCTTTTAAGAGGGGTAGACTGTAATCCCCCGTAAATTTATGGATTTTATAAATATACTTTAATGCATAGTTATTTATATTTAAATATATTTTAGTATTTTAATAATTTATTTTTTCAAAGGTTGACTATTTGAAATTCAAAGGAATTATTTTAATGATTTATGGAAGTCAAATATTTTATTAAAGCCATGCTTTGAAAAGTATTTGAAATGTTTGAAACGCTTTTTGGATTTGGAAAATGACTCTTAAATGGGTTTGAGGAGCCCAAACACTCTTAGGCTTGGAAAAGGATTCATAATTCAAGCTATTTTCTCTCTCCTCCTTCCTCCCACATTTTCGGCTTTCTCTATCTCCTTTCGTTTTTTTATTTTGCTCGGTTTTTCGTCCACCACGTCGGACGCCGCCGACCGCCAGCACCGGCCAGCGCTGACTGCCAACGCCGACCGAGGTTGTCGCCCTTTGTTTCCGGTGTCCTCCCTCCTCCTTGTTTCCTTTGCTTTGGTTTGATTTCTTTTCTTCCTCCTCAAGTTTTATTCAAAGTTTATATTTTTAAGTTTTGTTTTAATTTGTTTATGTTTAAAAATTATAGTTTGATGATTTAATATTGAATCTAAGTTATATAATTTATGTATTGGAGAAATAAAATTCAGATTTGCATATTTGGGTTTAAATTAGATTTTTAATTATCAAAGCATGAATTTTTAGGGTTCTGAAAGTTAGGAAATCATAGTAGTTTATTATAAGTTATGAAATTTATTATCCTTATGATTTTAAGTATGTTTGAATATGTTTTGAGGGAGTTTAACTTATGTTATATTGCTGGAAATTTAAAGGGAGTTTTATTATGGAGTTTTATGATGGATTTTAACCACTAGTGTAGTAAGTATTATGCTAGGAGGTTTAATAAGCAAGTTTTATTTTTGGGAAAGGTTTTAAACACGTTTTAGAAGGATTTAAAGTATTTTATTATTGCTGTAAATTCATGAATGATTGATTATGAATTTATATTGGTTATTTTAGGCGGAGAATTCTCTCTAGGCAACTTTTAAGGCTGTTAAAGTGGTCTCTCAGTTTGTCTACACAAGGTACGTACATGCCTATATGTTGATTGAAGTAGCATCATGATTTTAAGAAGGAGAATTATGTAGTATCATGTATAGGTACTATGTTGAGTTCATATATGATTACTATTATGTTAGATTTTGCATGTTTTATGCCGTGGTGTAAACATGTTGATTATAAGATTTATATTATGAGGTTTATATCATGTTTGTATGGAAGATTGATGCAAGCATGTTGGTTGAGAACTTTATTTTATTAATTCACATGGGGGAATTAATATACATATATATATATACATATATATATATACATATATATACACACATATATATGTATATATATGTTAGTTTGGATCATGATTGATCATTGTTCCCTTTTGAGTATTTCACTGCTTTATAAGGACTGATGGTCTTATTTGGTAAGTTGATATTTTATACCTATGAAAGGTAGTTTGGTTGTTGGCTAGGTTCAACAAATAAGAAAGATTGAATTTAAGTTGGAATTAATCTTGGGTTGTTAAGTTGTGTGATTACTTATCTAATCCTAAGATAAACAGAAAGTTGTGATTGTTTGTTGATTTTGCTATATGTGTTGCTTGTGAGTCATAACAAGTAATAACGGTAAATCATGTAAAGTGAAACTGGATAGCAATAGCTTTAGACTGGTGCACGTCTGAAGTGTTGGACAATTAGGAGTTGGAGTACATGGTGGTAGCCCATGGCTTTTTCTGGGGCCGGATTGATCACCGTGTCCTATTTTTATTTAAAAGGTTCCTCGATATCGTAGGTCATGGGAATACCGAGTCGCCCCCGTATTTCGTCTTCCAAAGGGAAGGCTGGTTTTAGTTAGACAACTCGGTCCATTGACTATTCCATTTAAAGTAATAAGAATGTTGTTAAAGTTTAGTTCAGTAAGAGTTATATGTAATGTAATAATGTTATTATTTGTTCATGTTTACTATTTATTAGTATCATGTTAGGATTGTTTATTTGTTTAATATGTAGTACTCAACTTTGCTGATTACGTGCTTTTGTTTGTGTATGTTGATCATGGCTATGCCTTACTGATCCTGTGATGACCCATTTTGGTGAGCAGTCTCTATGGATCAATAGTGCATTGTCCATCTACAGGTTTGAAGATGATGCATCATTGGGTTCGGGATTGGAGAGCTTGTTAGACTATTTATCATACTTTAAGTTTATGCTTTTCGTAGTTGACTTTGGTTTTAAGTTTGACTTTGACTTTGTTGGTTTGACTTTTGGAGTTGACTTTGTAGTTGACTAAGTTTTATTTATAAAGTTTATTACTCCCTTTGTCCCAGGATACTCTTGACACTTATCAATAGGGTTGTTCACCGGTCCAAGACCGGACCGGACCGGACCTGCTTGGACCGGTGGACCTGATTTGTGGGATTTGGTGGACCGGGGACCGGACCTGATTTCCGGTCCGGTCCAGTGCTGGACCGGAAAAATCAGGTCCGGTCCCGGTCCCCGGTCCGGACTGTTGGACCTGATTTTCAATTTTTTTTTTTTTTGATTTTAAATATTCTATTTGGACCTGTTTTGCGAATTTTGGACCTGTTGGACCTGTTAGACCTGTTTGGACCTGTAAAAATGAATTGGGCTGGCAGTTTAAACAAAAAAAAATACTAAAATTCCGGGTTTCCGGTCCGGACCTGATTTTTCCGGGTTTAGACCGGACCGGACCGGAAACCCGGAATCGTCACTTTCCACGGACCGGGGACCGGACCGGAATCTCTGATCCGGTCCGGTCCGGTCCAAAATCCGGTCCGGTCCAAATTCCGGTCCGACCCACCCATGTGAACAGCCCTACTTATCAATGTACGTAGTTTTAGATGATAAGTTGTTGTTTGGTTATCAATTGTTATTTTTATTGAAAAGTAGATGTGATAGGAGTTAGTAGTTAGTAAAAGTAATATTATTCTATTTTAAGGAGAGAGAGAGAGTGTGGGACATTGTTAGAGTTGGTGGGTGGTAGGAGTAGTATTATTTTATTTGGATGAGAGAGAGTGTGGGCCAACTTAAAAGGTACAAGAATTAAAATAATAGTGGGTCATATCCAAAAATAGAAGTGTAAAGAGTATTCTGGAACAGATGAAAAAGGAAAGTGTAAAGAGTATTCTGGGACGGAGGGAGTATTATGTTTTCCGCTGCAAAATTCTGAATAAGCCGATACGTTTTCACACGGGCGATAATACTTTGATAATTCTCTAAGATTTATATTGTAAAGGTATTTCAGAAAAGAGAGAATTGTCAGGGTGTTACATATGATATACGTACACATAAGGTGAAATCACATTTGATCATGTCTAAATTTAGTTTAAGATAACACACCCTTAGATATTTACTTTTTTTTCCGGAGTTTTATTAGTCTTACCATTTTTCTATTACTGATTTTGAGTTTTACTACATTTTGATTTTTTCTTTGAAGTTTACCATCTTTAACCTTCCAAATGTGCCAAGGATATCATCAAATGACGTATTCCTTTCAATTTCCCATCCATGTGCAGCCATTAACGAGAGTTTCCCCTTTTTCTTCTTTTATTGACTATTGTTTAATTTCCTAATTACAAATCCAAGAATCACTTAACTTTGGGGCATACATCCTAATTCCACAAACAAGTTTCAAATTAGGTTAGGGGATCCAATTGGTCTATTTAGAGATTGTCCAACCAAAACAAATCTATCAAAGAGGAACAATTATATGTTGGTTTTATTTAATTGAAATTAGGGTTTTGTTATCAAGTGATTTATTTACAAATTAGGGCTAATTTGCGTTATTTTACACATTTTTATGCGATTATTATTGAAATTGATATGTTATAAAATTGATATTTTTGGTTTAAATTAGGGTTCATATACAATTTGGGGATTTTTTTTTACAATTATTGTTCAGAGTTGTAGCTTATAATCACTATTTGAGCACATATATTCGTTCAATGTATATGAATTTAATTATTGTAAATTACGCTTAATTTGAAAGTTTCTCTGAAGTCAGGATGAACACTAGCTAGGGATAAAACAAATAAATTATAATTGATACATATTTAATAACTTGATTCTCTTTAAATGAACTTGAAACGAGTCGAATCTACAACATACCATAATATTTGCCCTAACCAAATTTAGATATTGGAAAAAAAAACAACTCTACATGAAAATTGAGGGAAAAGAATATTAAATTGCGGAAAAGCAGATTATATAATTAGTAGACTCACTTGGACATAATCGATAATATTTTGATAACCTGGCAAACAAGATGTGATAGATTCTCTGAAAAAAAATAAAAAAAGATGGTAAAAGGATAAAACTAAAAAGAAAAATGAAGAGCTAAAATAAAAGGGTAGTTCTCCATGAGGTCATCTAACTTAGTTAGTAAAGTATTATAAGGATGGTACTCGAGACCTTAAATCGAATTCGGTCTATATCACTAAGCCTAGTCCCTTATCTATCTATCTATCTATCTATCTATACGAATATATTAAAATACGTTCCCATCAAAGTAATGGTGCCACATGGCACTATTCTCAAGCTTCTAATACACATATTTTTAATCTCATTAAAGAATATTAACAATGTGTAGTTACTAGGATCCGAACACAAGACATTTGAAACGAAATGTGAGTGTTTTCCCACTAATCCATTACAATTTTTAATGTTTAATGTTTCAAAGTAAAACATAATAAAGTCTTATATAATTATATGTAATTATAAAAACATAGACAAACATTTTGATCTCTAACACCTTTATCAAGTAATAACATTTTTTACCCTGATTCCACTGAAATTGTTATCTTAATTCCCAACTCCTTAAAAGTTTTTTTTAAACAACTTATCATGCCATAATGTCCATTTTCTAATTTCACACCAGACAAAATATTAAGAAAGGCTAATTAAATCAATTATAAAATTTATGTATAATACTATATTTGATAATCTCTATTATATAAGCCAAGGGGGGGGGGGGGAACAATGGTGTCCCCCTATGAATCTACATATTCACCCCTCCACAACATAAATATTATAATCCAACTACACCCTCCAACAGTAAATCAAAAACCATTATACACATAAACTTGCTAAAAAAAATTCAATCAAATCTCTATTAAACCCAATCAACTCATATAGTGGTCAATCACATAAACTTGCCAATAAAAAAAGGTTCAATCAAATTAAATTCACATCCAATCAACTAAAAAATTTCATAATCAAGAACTTACCAAAAATTAATACCACAGATAATAAAAAAACACGGCATTCTCATTACAGAGACTTTCCATAATACAAAATTGATTACATACACAAACTCCAAAAAAATTCAATTGTCTTCATTACTTGGATATGCAATTTCGTCATTTATACTTATTAAAATATTTTCAATACTATTTGTAAGTATTTAAATATTTCTTACTCACTAAATGGAGGTGAACTTAGATACGTATTTTCGTTTTGATTTATTTTATTACCGAGCAATAGTTATATCTAAAATATCGCCACACGCATGGCGTGTATAAAAAAGCTAGTTGTAACTCATTCATGCCCGAACCAAAATACTAGTTTACAAAACAAAAAAGGGTGGTTACAAAGAAATAGAGTACTCGAGTCAGTCGGAGAAGCGGGAGAAAGAGGAAGAGAAGGAGCGGGAAGTTAAACCCTACACAGTTGACAGACGACAGTGCTCCTAGACTCCTAGTAGCCGAGGAAAGAGGCGAGAAGTAGGAGAGAGAAAAAATGGAGAAAGAGTTGGCGACTTTGGAAAGAGGAACACTTTGCTCAGCTTGGAATTACAGCGCTCAAAGATTAGCTTCTGGCTCCATTAATGGCTACCTCTCTATCTTCGATTCTCCTGATCCTGCTTCTTCCTCTTCCTTCTCTCCTTCATCCTCTTTTCAGGTGTGCCCCTTTTATTTCTTCCAATTGATTGTTTCTATTTTGTTTATTTTTGGGTACAACTTTATTTTGTATGAAACATTACATTATAAGTATGAAAGATTATCTTTTTAATTGCTGACATTCTTTCTTTCTTTCTAATGTTTGTTTGCTGTAATTTTGAGTGTAAAATTAATTACACATGTAACTATTTTAAATAATATCGAGATTATGAGTTTATGATGGATGTTTGTTTTAAAGAATAACAATCATGAAGATCAGGAATTTTGATGTAATTTCGAATTATGCTTTAGTTTAGATTAATGCGGATGTAAAGTGGACAGTTATTTGGAATTTGGAGTCATTTAAATGTTGATTAATTTGGGAATTAAGTTGGTGTGGAGGGTATTTACTTCACTGAAGCTGCTGAAATTGCATGATGTAACTTTCATCTGACATGACATTAGATTGTAATTTTAGGTACATGGTGGTAGTGTTGTAAAGGTGGTATGGGTTCCTCCAGAGTACGGAGACGCTGTCGCATGTATTTTGGATGATGGTACTTTGTCATTGTGGGAAGAAGTTGCAGAAGGTAACTCAAACTGTTGTTGAATTCTTATTCAGATACCATTTATGCACATGGAGTATTAAGTTACATCAAATTATTATCTTTGCAATTGTTGTGGTTTAGGTTTTTATTCCTCTTTTGAATGGTTTCTGGACTGTACTTCCTTGAGAAAGAATTAGTTGTGAAAACTAGATACTGGCTTTGGTTGTTAGTATAGGCTGTGTAAGCCTTTCAGCTAGAACAATGGCTTCTCCAACCTTTCTGTAGATGAGCAAGTAATAGCAAGAGAAAATATATTATACTTCTACATGTTAGTTCCTGTATGCTACTTAGAGAGCTATGATAAAACGCTCCCGAGGATCAGGCTTTTGAGATCAATCCCAGGAAATTTTAAGTGATATTTCTGGTATGTGTAAAGGTACTATGGGAGGATTCTGCCAAACTCAGGGTGTATTTTGTTCAACTTATTTTAAATTATGTTAGAAATAATATATTCAAATACGCTCTCATAAGCTCCATCAATTACATTTTACAACTACAATAGGTTCCAAATAGTTAATAAGTTTAGATTAGTTCAGACAAATCAAATTCAGTTAAATAGTTTACGCCCTAAATAGGAAGGTAGTTTTGGAATAAAAGCACCTAAGATCAAACTTTTTAATCCAATCCTATGGATTTTTCCATGTAAGACCCTCTATTTTGGATTTGTTAAGGGTGTTGTATTTACCCTCAATTTCACAATGATCTAAATCTTGAACTTTTGTGCCTCCCCTTTCTATCCAGATGGGAAATCTCTTCAGTGGAAACTCTGTACGCAGTTTCAGAATCAAAGTGCTTGTGTGCTGGATATTCAATTTGGAGGCTCTTCAACTTGTTTGAAGTTGGTAAGCCTAACCATCTGTCTGAGCCTTTTAATTTTTTGTAACCTAACTTACTAATTGTGTTCTTCTTTGTGCATGTTGAACTTCTCTGAATTTATTCTTTGGTCTTGTATTCCCTTACTTGTAGGTTGCTGCGTATTCAGATGGGTATGTCAAGGTGTTTGAGCTCCAGAATCCCTTAGAATTGAACACTTGGCAACTTCAGGTATTTTACTGCATGAATTTATATTATGCTAATGCATTACCATGATGACAACTTAGCTTGGAGCTTTCGTTTAGTAAGAGAATCTGTTATAGTAGGATCCTTTTGCAGTTATCGTCATGAATTTGAATGCAAGGTCAGAGTTCTAAATAACACACTTTTAATGCTAAATTGCATAGGCCGAATTCCAAAATGTCATCGACTCAATATCTAAATTTGCGAAAGTTTCATGCGTATCAGCATCCATATCTTGGATTCCACAAAGAGGTGAAAGCCAGCAATTGAGCTTTGTTCTAGGGTTCAATTCAGATATTCCAGAGCTCAATTCTTCCAAGGTACAGTTGCATCTGATATGTGTTTGCCAACTTTTCATATTCATATTCATGCACCTGGCGTTTATGGAACTTTGTGATGAGTGATCACCTGATCTGCACTTAGTGCTGCAATGGGATGATAGGCTCATCTAGCAGGTTCACAGGCCGCTCTTATAGCATTTTCAGCTGTATTATGTTATGTTATTCCGCGGTGGCCTTGTATAAAGAGAGAGTATATCCAATTCCCCTTCTTCTGCCACTTCTCATTGTGTGTGGTTGCTGTCACTGCCCTTTGTTATACTAATGATATCTTTCTCCCTCCCTCCCCCTCTCTCTCTGTCCTATTTTCGTGTTACAATACTGCTCTTTCTAACGCTGTATATGTAGTCACGCATTTGTTAGAGTAATACCACTCCTTTTCTTTTCTTTTCTTATCTCAAAAGTAACTTTCATATTTATAAATTTAATAAGAGCCTTTCTGCATGCTAAGTTGATGATTATCGTGCAAAAGTATATAAAGTAGTTGGGATAACCTTGAAGAGTTGACCCCAAGGAAATTCACAATTGCAAACTGTGAGCAATTTTAGATAGATAGGGATGATTTACATTAAATTTGAAGAGTGGTCAAAGGTAGGCTACATACAAGTGACTTCCCTAAGGTACAATCAGTGATAGAGTCCATAGTGGGTGTTTTGGTTACCGTTGTTTGTTCGGGGGATGCGCAGGCCACTTGCAACTTAGATCATATTGTTACATTGGACTAACTCACAATTCTTAGTATTACGTTTTTGTTGCAGATTCTCTTTTTCAATTTCTCGTTCACTTTTTTTTTGGGAGTGGCTGGAGGGTGCTGAAATACTAAACATATAAAAGTATATGAAAACCATGTAAAGTGAAACTTTATATGAACCTAGTTTATAACTTTATTTGCAGGGTCTACCAACCTGAGTGTATGGCATGCCAACTGCGCCTTGGCAGTTATGCTGTTGTCGTCCTTAACAATTGATGAAGACCTAGCCTGCTTAACCAAATCAATTATATGCTAGTGATTTCAGGTCTGGGAGTTTGATCAATTGCATCAAAGGTGGCTTTCTGTTGCCGAGTTGACTTTACCTGAAAACAGTGTTGATCCGGTGTATGCTGTTGCATGGGCTCCCAATATTTGCAGGTAGCCGTCACCCACATTCGTATCTTTTCTTTCCCCACTTAAAGATCATATGTCCTGATTGTTGGTTGAGTGGCCCTTTCTGGTGTGAGGCATCCTATCTATGATCTTGCAGAATTGACTTTGACGGCTTTCTTGTCCATGACTGTAGCATATTAGTTGCCACTGATCACTTGTTTATTTTGGTAAAAAGAGAAAACAATGTGTCAGACTCTTTAGTTGTAAGAATAACTGAATTTCTGCTGAATGTGCACTTACAGGCCGTATGAAACAATATCTATTGCTACTGATAAGGGTATAGCAATATGGCATGTTGGTTTGCACCCTGACGTTGACGGGCATCTCTCAGTTAAGAAGATTGCTTTGCTTCCAGGTCACCAGGGAGAGGTATGACAGCAATCTATTTTACTTTATCATTAGAGTGTGTTTTGATAGGGAATTTGCAAGGAAAGGGAGCAATTCATTTTCCCTAACATGGGAGAAGGGAAGGGAAGGAGAGGAAATTAGAAAGTTTCATTTTACTTATTAACCAAGTCCTTCCTATTGCCATGTTGTGTAAAATGTTAAATTATGCAAAACCAGTATTGAAACTGTCACTCTTCCCTTCCCTTCCTTTTCTTCCCTCTCCGTCTCCTTCCATCCCCTACCTTTCAATTTATGATTGCTTTAATTCCAAACAAAGTGTTAGTTTCTACGGCCCGTTTGGTTAGTGGTAATAAATAGTGGTAATGGTAATGAAATTTAGTGTAAATTTGTAAATAAGTTCTCTTGTCAATGACCATGGGAATGAAACTTTATCACAAAACATGGGTTTCCCTTTATAAATTTTCATTACCAACCAATACCACCTTCCCAAGTGGTAATGGATAGTAATGAGATTTTAGGAAGAAATTGGATATCTTGGGATGAAGTAGCATTACCATTGGTCCATTGGTAATGACATTGGATTTATAGTACAAATTTACACTATAATGCATTACCATTCCCACCATTTATGGCCTCTTACCAAACGGGCCGCTAAAGTAATGTTTGAGGCAGGATCCTTAATCAGTGTTTAGAAGGAACTTTGATACTAGTAAATGGATAGTGAAGCCAAACAATCTTTAAGTAGCAATGTAGTACACCATTGGAACTCAGATAAATGATTCGAGTAAAGTTTGCCACTTCTACTGAGTAATTAGGCCCAATGTTATTCCGTTGTCCTTGAACGATGCATCCTTGAAACACTCTCTTTTATGGAACTGCTGAGTGATGTGTGGCTCTTTTGTGAAAATAGGTATGGCAAATGGAGTGGGACATGAGTGGAATGACATTGGCAAGCACTGGGAGTGATGGGCTGGTCAAGCTTTGGCAGTCTAATCTGAATGGTGTCTGGCACGAGCAGGCAGTTTTGGAGCCAACCTCATAATCTTGAAATCGTGCTATGTATTACCTGAAGTCGACCTCTATTTATATTGTAAGGTATCTTATGAAATGCAGCCATGATTGTTGTATGCCTGTCCTTGCGGTTAACAAATATTAGAGCAATACGTGGACATGTTGTGTAGAACACTTGCGGTTAACGAATATTGGAGCAATACGTGGACATGTTGTGTAGAACATTAGCTTATGCTAAGACTATGTCAAATTTCTGATAAATTTGAATCGATAATATGTGCTTTTGGAAACAGGGTAAGGATTTTCTGTGGTTGAGCTTCGTTTGTACTCCAATCTTTGAAGAAATGCTGTGCCTTTTGCTCTTTCAATACAGAAAAAGGATCAAGTCCGGAAGCCAAGATGTCTAGAAAGAGAGTGCTTTTACAAGCATGTCATGTATGGCTCACAAAGCGTAGAAGAGTAGTAAATCATCATATCATCATGATGCAATATTAATATAATAGACACCAGTAACGTACACCATCATATATCAAGTGTAAATTTTTAGGCGTTTACAATTACAGGAACATTGTGTTTCCTCTCATAAAGAAAGTCATGCGCAAAGCACTGTGATTAATTTTATATGATAGGAGTATCTTATTCTCAAAAAAGTTAGATACACTAGCGGATTATTTTCTCCGTTCTATAATAATTGCAACATATTTTATTGGGACATTTTTTAAGAAACCCATATGAAGAGGAGAGGGATAGAGATAGTTAGATAGAGAGAGATAAAAAGTAAGACCCATGTGATAAAAAGAGATAAAGAGAAGATATACCAAATAAGGAAATGTTGCAATTAATATAGAAATTTAAAATAAGGGAAACGTTTCAATTAAAAAAACGGAGGAAATATTACACTAAGCACTCCCATTTTGCATGCTCTTGTGATTCATTATTGCTTGAGCTACCTTTCCTAATGCCTCTTTTGATGACCCATCTTTGTTTAAAGCTGCATTAGCTGCATGGTTTAGAACTCTCATTTTATCTCGTAATAAATTTCCTTCCTCTCCTTGAATCAAACATTGTGCATATTGAGCAATTTGATCTCTTTGAATCAATCCCTTCTCATTTGGTTTTACTCTCAATGCCACTTTTAAGTCTTCCTCCAATAGACCAATAGTAATGAATTGATCCTTTGTTCAGCATAAAGTGGCCAAGCAATTAAGGGAACACCATGAACTATACTCTCCATAATAGAATTCCATCCACAATGAGTCATAAATCCACCTATCGAGTTGTGACTCAAAATTTCAATTTGCGGAACCCAAGAGGTCACTACTAAACCTAGCGCTTTGGTCCTATCTATAAACCCTTGTGGTAAAAACTCACGTGGGTTATCAAAATCATTCATACCAAAGTAAGAAGCATTAGTTATATCTAGAGGTGGGCATGGGCCGGGCCAGCCCTCTCGAGGCCCTGGCCCGGCCCGGCACGAGCCCAGCCCGTTGTCCGCTACGTGGGCCTGTCATGGACAAGAAATTTTATTTCAGGCCCGCACCGGCACGAGCCCGCCTATATGGCCCGTGGGCCGAATCCCCTTTCTTTTGTTTTTTAGCCTAAAACTGTCAAGAATCCAAAAAAACAATATAAAACACGGGCCAGGCCCGCAGGAGGCACAAGCCCGGCCCGTGGACAAAATCTGAAAATTCCAAGCCGGCCCGACACGGCCCGCCATTTCCCCAAGCCCAAGCCCGTGAACAGACCCGGCCCATGCCCAGGTCTAGTTATATCATGTGGGGTTTTGACAACCCACAAAAATCTTTGACCATTTGACTCAAGTCCTAATGCTAACTCTATAACTTACTCATGAGAAAGGTTCCCACCACTACCAAATGACACAAACAAAACAGACTTACTTGGTTGCTCATCCAACTTTAGATAGTTCGAACCATTGATATCAACTTCTAAACGGTCCGAATTATCGGTCCGATTGGATAGACAGGTGGAAATTTATCTTTTTGATGACACTTTTTTGTCAAGTGTCTGAAAGCTGCCGGTTCAAGGTCAATATACGCATTGACCAAAATGCCAGCGGCTTTAGAATAGCTTGGAATCATGTCGTGGATCAACTTATACGCTTCATCTTTTCTATTCTGGCGCGTGTCTACAAAGTCAACACCATGAACCGGAACTGAACCGGGATAAGTTGAACCGGTTCAGGCAAATCTCTAAGTTCACACGTGTGCATGTTATGCAGTTTTTGCATGGAATTAACCAAGCACAAGCTCAATGCACTAGTGGTGAAAAATATGTAGGGTGAAATCCCAATTTCTCGGGCCAAATCACAAATTTGGCACCCAAAAAGATCAACCACAACAACAACGAGCCGGGTTGACTCGGATAAGACTCGGAGCGAGTCACAAATCGCTGGAACGGACCGAGTTAAGGTGAGTATTATCCGAGTCTCAATTCGGGCATCCGAATGCAGGTCAGTGAGGTCCACAGGAGAGAGAGAGGTGAGAAATGGTTTTTGGGAGGGTTTGTAGGATAGAGAGTTGGGATTTTGAAGGAGGGGAGCCATAATTTGGTATAAGTACTGTTATGGTGAAGTTGAACTCGTCACTGAGTCGCCTCGCTAACTCAGTGAGTGGGATAATATGACCGATCCCTGGTGTAGGTATAATTGCTATGTGTAGTGCTGTTTCTTGCATTCTCAAACTCTTTGGGTTTACTGGAGTAAGGAATTTGTTTGCCTTTTGTAAATCTTTATATAGAGCAATATAAAGCAACTCATATAAACATATTACAGTATTACACAGCTTAATTTTCCAAGGTACTCACTGTTGAGTGTTGCGTGGCCCTGTTCATTTGGATTTATTTTCAAGTCAATTCAGTTTCTCTTAGTACAATTCAGTTCATTTCAGTTCAGTTTCTCATATTTTAAGCACATAGCGATTATGGAGCTTCCTAAAGAAATAAATACCTGATCACCATAAAGTGCTACACTGGCCACTGGGCTCATGTAGCAGGCCCCTACAGGCTACAGCCCTACTTGCAGGTCGGATCCATGGCTTGTTGTATTCAACCATCAATGTGATCTGCATATCTACTTGATGATGATATTATTATTGCACTCTGTTGTCACCAACGCAATAAAACAACAAAGAATTCAAGAACAAATCGACTACTGTGTTTTTTTTTATAAAAAAAAGTTGAATTTCCTTTTTTCAGAAAAACAAGAAAGAAAAGAAAGTCAGTAACCCAGGAGGCCAGGTGGTTGCGCGTCAGTGACTCAGTGGTAAAGCGAAAAGCGTGACACCCGTTTACTTTCTCTTCTCCTTTTCTCTCTCCTCAGTACTCCTTACAGAGTCACTCTCCCTGTCTAGTCATGCTCAACCACTGGTTCCCTTTTGTCAAACATTTTTTTCCAGTTTTCAATGTTTTAACTAAATTATTAGAAATTCATTATCAAATACTCCTATTTCTTTTCAACTGGAAGAGTAATTGCTTGGAATTTCAGTAATTGGAGTATGATGGTTTCGGTTGAAAATTTTGGAATTTCTTCTTCCGATTATCTCTCCTCAAACCCATCTTCATGAAGGTCTCGCCTTGAGTTTGCTGTAATTTAGCTGCAAATCGGGTTAATTTTTGACTGATGTGGAATTATTGGTCTAATTTTTTTTCCTTGTGATGTTATATTTCTGGGTCCATGTTAAACATAGAGTTTGGTGTAATATTTCTCTCCTAGTGTCATTTAGTTTACACTTTCACCAGTTTCAGTATCTATATCTATATATATCTCTATTACATAAGCCAAGGGGGGAGCTATGGTGTCCTCATATGAAAAAACTTATATACCCCTAACTTGAAACATAAAAAAACAACTATTCAAAATTTCTCATTCATTTCCTTAAATACAATTTTGCAATAAGGAAAGTTGTAAAAAGAGAATACTAACATAAAGTTTAAGATTGTCATTAAAAGATTACTTACGATGAGGAAGTACATCTTTTCCAACAATTGTAAAGCCAAAAATACAAAGTTTTCTTTTACTTAAATATTCAATAACAATTACAAAGAACATAAATTAAAAATTCATAAAAGTACCGAGAAAAAAAAAAGAGTGTAACTCATCTTTGTACTTTTCGATTTCATAATTGTCGTAGTCAAGATGTTATTCAAGCGAAATAGTTAAACTTGATGAGAAAAAGTAAGCATAGATCAACTTCTCTTATCTTCTCTTTCAATTCTATGTTTTGTAAAAATAGATAAGTACATGTTTATTTTTCGCATTAATATTAATTTTTTTTAGGATTTAGAATATTAGTATTAATATTAATATGTTGTCGCACGCATCGCGTGCATACGAGGCTAGTATATATAAAGCTAGGTACATAAATCCTACGTTTCAAGCTCTCATGCATGTCGCCAAATGCCATCACTTAACTGATCCTCAAATGTTTAATGCCACATGTAATCTTCACCTCAAGATATGCTGATGTGTCGATTCCACAATGAAAGTATGCGTGTGCCATCTTGCTTAATTTTTGGAAATCAATTTTGAATTAATGCTTAATGGTAACTTGCTAAAAAAACTGAGAAATCGGTTCAAACAATTAGGCAAGGAACACGTTTGTATAAAAGGAATAAAATCTTCACATTCCCTTCCAATTTCCCATGATTCACGGATTGGATCTCAAGAACCAAGATTAAAGTGAATTTCATAATATATAAAAAAAAATGTAGGACTTCCTAAATTTATAAATATAAGTCATATTATGGGTTTTTATGGGTTAGTTGTTGTTGTTATGGGTTTTTAGCATAAATACAGAATTGAGAAAATTCTCTAATAAATTCGCAAGAAACCCGAGAAAGGAAGATCAAGAAATACACAGAGAATGTAAAAAGGAGATCGATTTACTCATTTCACCAAAAAGAAAAAAAAAAGATTTACTTCATGGATTCCAAGAGCATACTCAGTAGGTGTATATTGTAAATTCCATAAAATCAGTTTGCAATGGGCAATCTAACAAACAAGATATTGTCATATTAGATGAAAGGTGGGTTTATGATCTTCCAATAATTTTATAGAACAGTTTCATAATTTATCATATTTTTCATGCTTTATATAAAAACGTCTCTTTCTCTTTCCCGTCCACCAACACACATAATTTAATTTTTTTGGATAGATTTTATTAAATTGTTTTGCGAATCGGGATGTAATTAGTGACAAAGAGTAAAATTATAGTTCTAGGCAAACTATATGAATAATAAACAAAGTACCTTGAAATTGGATAGATTGCAGGATCATGGAATACAAGAGGGTTAGAATTTATTTTGTGTACGTCACTAAATTGATAATTACCTCCTGATAAATTACATCGATAATAAGTTATAACAAATACAATTCAATTAATGACAATATACTTTCAAATTACAATAGTCACATGGCCCGTTTGGTTCAAGACATGGAAATAAAATGGAATGGGAACAAATTGAGGGGGGAATGGTAACAAAAATGGTTTCTTTTATTGAGTGTTTGGTTCAAGCCAAGCAATGGAAATCAATGGTAACAATTACCACCATGTAAAGGATTTTGTTACTTGAGGGATAGAGGAAGTTAACAAATTAGGGGTATCCACTACCATCAAGTAATGAAATGGATTGGTGAGGGGTTGAACCAAACAAGAAGAAAAGGAATCAGTGATTAATTCCGTTTCTTAGAACCCAATAATATTGAACGGAACGAGCCCACGGTGTATTACCTTCAAACTATCAATTATGCAAATTAGACATAAAAGAGTTGGAAGAAGCACAAAACATATCAAAGTTTGGCCAAATTTTATTGCATGTAGATTCTAACTTCATAATCGCCGGCAATTTGTGTAGGCAGTTTGATAGGAAGTATAAATCTAGGGAGAAAACGAACTTATTGGTGGTTTCATCTTGAAAATTGAATTTTGGACCTCAAAGCATGTATCTACAACGATGTTTTGAGGCTTAGTGGGCTGATTTGGATTTTGAAATTTCAATGTATGTGATGGTAGGAGCTATTGGTGGTGGTTTGATGTTGATAATGGAATGTTAAAGGTTGGTAATTAGAGGAAGGAAAATTATGGGAGTTTTTGGAAGAGGAAAGGGAATCGGTAATTGAATACAGTTTCTAAGATGGATGAATTAGGTAGGTTGAACACTTGAACTATAGTTTTAGAATCATCTATATTCTATTAGATGGTTCTACAAACTTAAATAAAAGAACAACCAAAGTCATACAGTATACAATATGGTAGTGTTTTGTTTATGTTTTTAGTCCTTGATAAAAAAAAAGTTGAATTGAATTCAGTTTAATCAATATAGGTTCACATAATAAAAGTTAATAAGTCCAAATAAGCTAAGACAAAGTTAGTTCGACAAATATAAGAAAGAAAGTAAGGTATAATAAATTTTTAGATATAATTTATTCCATGCAGTTAAGGTCTAACAATGACTAATAAGTTCAAAAAGGTAAATTCAAATAAGTCATGTTAAGTTCAGATAAGTTATATATTAGTAATAATAATTTTTGGAATTATATTATACATGTATAAAAAATTTCCAATCAAGTGTTTGTTCTACTCAACTTATTTTAACATATTTATTCACAACTTATCTTATATTATATGGCTTTTTCACCAAATGCCCATGAGTTTTCACATAATTCATAATATACCCTTCAACTTTTTAAAATTCAACAAATACCCCCGACTTTTATTACAAATAACATAGCATGCCCTTTTGACTAAAGGGGTTAGATTTTCTCTCTACCGATTTAATAGAATGTGGAGTTATATATGTTTTTTATTTCATTGTATATACCATATCCGATGTCTCTCATAACACCATCAAACATGTGACCTATGATAGAGCGATAACAAATATTTCTCCAATTTTTTTTTTTTTTTTTGGTACAAAGGATGAAGTTAGGGCAATATTTCTCCAAATAGTGTCGTTACTAATGACTGAATATCGTTTATTATATGTATTTTAATTCATTAAAATTTTCATCATATAAATTATTTCATTGTATATACCATATCCAATGTCTCTCATAACACCATCAAACAAGTGACCTATGAATTATGATAGAGCTACAACAAATATTTCTCCAAATAGCGTTAGCAATGGTTGAATTTCGTATATTATATGTATTTTAATTCATTAAAAGTTTCATCATATTAAATAATATATACTGAATATATAGGAAATTTTTTTTACTATTGAATATGTAAATTATAAATGAAGTAAGGGGAGGGGGGGACTCCTAATATATAGGGAAAAAAATTCATACAGATTACACTACCTCTATATTTTTTTAGTTGTACCATTTGTTTTTTTACATTTGCTGAGACGCTTATTTGAACGTTAATATCTCTTATTGGGTGTGAGTAAAAATTATAAAAAATTGATATTTGGAATCCTCGCATTGAGACGAATCTAACAAGATCATATTTTACTATGTTTTTTCTTATATAATGGTGTGAGATAACTTAACAAAGTTGGTTGATGAATAGTGCGAAAAAGGCAAATGGTGAATTAAAAAAATACGGGATGTAGTATAATTTATATAATTAGCACCCTCAGAAAAGTAATTAATCATTCAACAATTGATTTCCTACTCACAATGACCCATGCTTTAGAAAAGTTGTACACGGGTGTGTTTTATAGATAAATAACAGTTTGACATTTTCTTTCTCAAACTTATATAGATTTATCTTTTACAATTTTAACTTCTAAATCATCACTTTTATAGAACCATATATAAGCATGATTTTCCGACATGATCAGAGCCAATGGCAATGTTTCTGCAATCATAAGTACTTAAGAGATTTTCTTTAGAGAATCTTATTTTGCACATGCCGGGATAATATACATGGTGTTTTATGATCATGGCATGTGCCCTCTGTATAACATCTATAAAATTTCCACAACGGGGAGGTACTTCATTGTTCTAATAGCTTAACTCCAAATTTAATTTATTAAAACCCAAGAGAGATGGTTGAGCGGGAATACAAAAATGGGGATCGAAAGTGGTTGCATAATTGAGTGCCAGTAGTGGTGCGAATTGTGATTTTAAATGAGCTTCTGAATGAAGCAAAAGGCGGAGCAAAAGCTTTTTCAGTCAACTTTTTTTTTAAAAAAAGTTGGCCACATGGCCTACATGTTCCACCATGACATTAGCTCCATCAATCACTGAATACACAGGTCATAAGCCGATTTCAAAATATATTCTTAATACACGATATGATTATAAAAATATTAAATTAGAAGCTAATATTCAAACCATGATTTTACGAGTAACATCCTAAAATCTTAAATTTATAAAACAAAAACTTCCCGTGCATTTTGATTTGTTTTTTGTTTCATTTACGTACTTATAAATTTACATATCACAATTATAAGTTTTTAAAACTTTAAAATGTTGTAACAAATATCATGAAATATAATTTTACATTTTATATTCTTTCAACTTTAAATGCATTGATT
The DNA here is from genome assembly GCA_947646795.1 of Beta lomatogona. Classification (NCBI taxonomy): domain Eukaryota; kingdom Viridiplantae; phylum Streptophyta; class Magnoliopsida; order Caryophyllales; family Amaranthaceae; genus Beta; species Beta lomatogona. The sequence continues at coordinate 70 of CANSNZ010000584.1, read as the reverse complement.
CTACTATAATTATAGATTCAAAAAATTTGGAATTAAGACAACTACTTAATAAACAAAATGCAACATGTGC